>OY986042.1:107040365-107395365 GCA_963920215.1 Nineta flava
ATGGGGCCTTTTAGTATGTTTAACTCCAAAGTATGTTTACCCCCTAAAAACTTCTTAAAGTCAAATGTTTCCCCTCCCCGCCATGTTCTCTATACCCCCTTCGTTGACTAGTCTATAATTGTAACAGACAATTTAATGTGTTTAGAAAATATTTTGAAAGCTTATAAATTAAAAATTCTGCTAATTAAATAGTTATATATTTGTAAAAACATTTAACACAAAGAAAACGAAGCAACATGCATGCCTTTTCTAATCATTTTGATTGTCTCAAAAGTACTCAAAATACTCAAAAAAAATAATTATATTATCAGGACAAAAAAAAAATCGTATTCCTGATAAATAATTTAAAAATAGACTAAAAAAATTGTTGTTTATTTTTTCGAAATTCTATGCAAATTTCTAGGTTAGTAATAGTAATTTAATTTTTTTTTTGGCGCAGAGCATATTTGGATAATTTTTGGGTCACACACAAAAAGGTAAATTATTTAAATGGTAGTAAACACAAAATCTCATGTCTCGTTCAGTGAAAGAATTCCACTCACAAAAATGTCGTGATTAAAGCTGGTTTTTTTCCAGAATTATGGGTATGATCGATCTTGAGATATAAATTCGTCATTTGTTTTTTTCTTAAATATTTCGTTTCTAATACAAACTAAATAACATAAATCTTGTTTTTTTTTTCTCTAAAGTAATAAAAGTATGTTCACACTATCTGACTAGAAATTTTCATGGAATGGGTTCAAGTATAAATTTTTTGTATAATGTCATTTGTTAGACATTCAAAAAATTACGAGATTGTTTCATTGAATAAGTTTTCAAAAGCTTCATCAACATTACTCTCGTCGAGTAATGGAATATCATTGAATACAACTTGTGGCATAGTTCGACTCCGTGACAAAGCCATACCACCACTGAAATTATTTGTTTGAGTTGAAATCCTTTCAGACATACGACTTCGATTGATTGTACTATGATGATGGTTTGTTGGTTTTTTATCAATCATTGATGTTTGTGATGCAGTTTTGACTAACGCATTTGGTGATTTTGAACCACAAAAATATGCTTCGACGGTTTTTTTCTTTTGAACAAGTTCATCTTTGGTAATACCAGCTTCAAATTGTTTTGTTGGCACAGCCAAATTATGACTAGATTTTGCTTTTTGTAATAGGTAACGACTGCGAGGTGAACCTCTTGGTGAAGGTGGTTTATTTAAAGGTATTTGATGTTGGGGAATATGTTGCCATGACACATCTGATTTATGATGGTGTAAATTTGATGTCGGCGATGGAATTTTCGGTGGTTGTGATTTTTCAATTGGTTTTAGTTGGGGTAAAAATTTATCTTTCGTAACGGGAATTTGTAATTTCGATGTAACTACACTTTCGCCTTGGTCATTATATTCTATAGATTCTGTGGAGAGTTGACGTTGGTTAGTTGATGCTAATTTAGGTTTCACGGTCTCAGTAGAAGGGATATTATATTGTTTATTCGATACGACACACTGTGAACTGTATCCGATATAATTTTTATCTGGATAGGATCTTGTTGGAATTGATTGATTCGATGGGTATGTGGTAATTGGTTTATTGCCTTGATATGGTCTATTTGTTTGCGGCTCTTGTTTAGGTGTGTATTTTGGAATTGGATTGATATGGTATGATGGTTTAGGTTGAGAAGGTTCTTTGGGTTTGGTTACTGGAATTTGTTGAATCTTAGGTGCAACAGATTTTAGAAATTCATATTTTGCTGCAAACATATTATTTGATCTAGTTGAAGTTGGTGAATATAATGGATTTTCGTACATTTTATGTGTTTCGTTATCCTTTTTTGTAACATTATCGGCAGATAATCGCCGGAAAGCATTTCCTTGAATTTTTGGTTCCTCATACGGTAAACCTCTTTCATTTAACTTTTTAAAGTTTGCAGTTGTAAGTTGTACATTTGGTTTGATTATTTTCTCCTCTCTTTTAATATAATTTTGAACTTTTTCTTTCTTTTTCTCTTTAGAATCTTGTCGATCTAATTTTCGTCCGATTGAGTTTGATCGTTTATGGCGTTCATTACTCAAACTTCGTCTACGTGTCTTTGGCGATGCAATTTTCTCAGTTGGTTTTGACTGAGTTGGTTGTTTAATTTTCGGTTCTAAATTTTCATCTTGCTTTTTGAAATTTTGTAATGAACTCTTTAAACTATTTGCCATATCCATTTCTTCTTCTCGTCGTTTTGGTGTATTTTGTGTTACAGTTACAGCACTTTGAGCTACTGGACCTTTCATAACTTTTGCAACTGCCTTATATTCAGTCAAACTTAATGACGTTAAATTTTCCGAATTTTCAGATATTTCAGGTTCATTCTGACATTCATTCTGTTTTTCTGGTATAGGTTCAGGGCTGGGAAAATCAAATATTTTCAAAGGTTGTTGTGAATTCGACTGAGTGTCTGCTTCAAAGTAATTTTGGGGATTACTTTTCTGAATATTTGCAACCTCTTGCGAATAGTCATCTGTATCTAGATCATAATTAACTCCATTTTGATGTGGATATGATGCCTGACTATTGGTTTCGTATTGTATTGGCTCAAAACTATTGTCTAATTTGTTATTTGGGTGGTAATTATAAGATTTTAGCAAATTATTGTCTTGATAATCCTCACTTAATTTTCGTGGTTTATTATGCTCAAATTTTTGCACTAATTTTGGAGAGGTTAAATTTTCATCATAATAAGGCATTTCATGCATTGAATATCGTTTGTCTATGTGTGTAGTTGGACCTGACATCACATCTTTAATTACCGGAGGGACGTACACTTTTTCGCGATGTACAACTTTTGGCGGTTCATCGTGCAGATGGACTTTAGGTTGTTGCTCAAATTTTGATGCTGCTAAAGCAAGAACTCGTTTTTCGTTTGGATTCGAGTTTGAGGCCCATGGTACAATATTTGTTGGTGTTTTTGAATGGGGATGTATAAATTGTTCAGCTAATTCAGGAATTTTTGATTTAATATGTTGATTATATTCTGTATGGGAATCATTATTTGACGGTGAGACAGGTTTTGGTGATGAATACGTCCAAGATTGAGAAGTGCCCGGTGTTACATAGCGCGGGGGTGCCATATTTACTGGCGGAGAAAATTGAGGAGTTGTTGGCGTTGGTGGTTGTTGTGGTAGTGGTGCAGGTACACGTTTTGGAATTGGTTTAAAAGCAGACATTGGAGCATGTGAAAATTTATTAACCGGTATTGGCTTTGGAATATATCGTTGCGATACATTTGTAACTGATAATTGATCTCCTGAAGTTGCATGAGGGTCAATTTTGACGGACCCGGTTATCACTTCTTGATGGTTTGTTGCAGCCCAAGGTAATTTTGCTTGTTCTTGTTTTTGTTCGAATAAAGTTTTCTTATTTTGGGTACTATTTGTTGGTTTTTGATTATTATTAACCTGCTGGTGAAAATTTTTTTTATTAAATGTAAAATCATCATTTGTTTGCCAAAATTTACGAGCCGAATTTGATGTTGTGCTTGATGATCGACTGTTATCCGAATTGTTTTCAAATATAGTTTTTATATTCCCAAATGCATTATTCCAGTTTTGTGGATTCAGATAATGGTTTTTTGGTGGTTGAGAAGAATGATCTGTCGTGTTATTTGTTCCCCCCATCCAAGACGTTACCTTATGATTATTCGATTCACTGTCATGTTTTTTAATAAATGCCAAAAACTTTTTATCATTTTCAGTTTTTGCCTCAAAATTGGGTACAACTGTATTTTTAGATGCATTGTTTGATACCCGTATAGGACCACGTAGAGCTAAATAATTATTTTTTCGTATTGTTGCAGAATCTTTTCCGTCATATTCTGGAATAGAAGAATCACTATCATCATCATTTTGATAAAAATTTATGGGTTTAGGGATATCAATTGTGTTAGCACGTTTCATTCGTAATTTTTTGATGTTAAAACGATTTAATGGTTTGTTGGGAATGTCTTGTGCAATGTGTAAAAGCCTTTGAGCTGATGACTCATCCTCATTCATATCTGATTCGTGTTGATGATCTTGTACAGTGTAATTGTCGGTAGGCGATTCATCATCGTCAAGTTTCGTTTGTTGATTATTATCGAATGTTACATCTTCATTTTGTTCTGATAAGAGACTAGTTTGTTTGACCAACGCAGCTTTTTGAATTTCTTGAATCACTTGAGCTTTTTCATCGAATTTTTGTTGTTCGGCACCATTTTTAATATCGGTACATTCAATGGATGATGATGTGAGCGGAGCTACTTGATATGAAGGAGGGACTGGTTCATTAGGTGGTGAAGGGACTGGTTCATAATGTTGAAAAGGTTCTTCAGATGTTGAAACATTAGGCGTATAACTATTTTCCGATTGAAATGGTTTTGCACTAACGTTGAAACTAACAGGTTTATATTGAGGTTTAATTACACTACTACCATTAGGTGGTGGTATAACACTGCCATCTGATTTTTGTTTTTGTATGGCGTACCCAAATTCAGGCGGAGTGGCAACATCGTCTGGGGTATTTGCACTTGTTAATGTATCACGTATCGCCATTTCCTCCATGAATCGTCTAGCATCTGCCAACTCTTCACTACTGACACCAACTGTATGACGATTTTTGCGATCTTTGCGTTTTGCAAAACGTGATTGGTTGGATGATTTATCACTTGGTTTTACTTCTGTTGTCGTGGCTGGGGGTAAAACTGTTGTTGGGACGAGACTAGTTTGTAAACGTGTCACTAACTGTAGTAATCCAAGTTTGCGAGTTGGATCGAGTAACACTTCTTGTGAATCAGATTGTAAAGAGGTTTGTAAACGATTTAACGCTGAAAGTACTTCAGAAAGTAACCCGGGCCCTAACGGTTCTACAGTTGCGGTAGGTTTATTATCATTTTGTGTTCGTTGTTGTTCAATTGAATCACAAATACCAGCGGCTAATAAACGTAAATCCTCACCAGATTCCGTACCGGAATCTTCAATAGCCGCACTTGTTTGCCCACTTTCATCACTACTTTGACTTGAGTTAGTTCTAAGTATTGTTGTGGTATTTTGTGTTGCCACAGAAGTATTTAGTGGCTGTTGTTGTTGCTTATCTAGAAGTTCCTTAAGTAGTGGCAATAAGAGGGACTCACCCTGAATACTTTGGCGATTTGTTGTTGGTGTTGTGTTCGTTGTGCCATCTATTCCGGATGATGATAATTCTGTTGCTTTTGTTTCAGCAACCATACTAGCCACGATGTTTGCACATGCTTCATGAGAACATACATAGAGAGAGAGAGAGATAGGTATACATGTATGTATTTTTGTTATTATGAATTATAGCGATAAATAAAACTATCCCAATTTTGTTTGTTTCAAAACTTTATATCAAATTGGTTAACTTCTAATCATCTTTCGATTCACATAAGACATAATTGTAATAATTTTTATATTCACCGTTTTGAATTTAATTTAAAGTTTTGAAACACATTGAAATGCCAATTAATCAGTGTGTGTTTGTGTGTGTGTGTATGAAATTTTTGGAGGTGTGAATGAAGCGTATGAAATACAAAATTTGATCGAAAACTTGAGACTTTTTTTTACCATTTACGTTTTTTTATCAAAAAAAATCTCAAGTCAATGGTTTTTTTTTTTTTAAATTTAGATGTAAGATGTTTTCTCATAAAAAGATTACTTGTATTTGTGTTGAAAGGAAAAAATAATAAACATAGAATATTTACCTTCTTGTTCAGCCATAACTTGTCGAAGTCTTGCACGAATTATTCGGCGTTCTTCGTAACTTGTACTTGTTGTTAACTGTTAGAAAAAGTATTGTTATGTTAATGAGTATTTATTTTCCGTGCGAGAAATTTAATGTGAGTCTTACCAAAAGTCTGAGTGTATTTTCGTCCCAAATATTTTCAATATCAGCTAATGTGACTGGACGTGTAAAATGACTTATGGATGAACTTACTTGTGGAGTACTTGATTCCTGAGAAATGCATATATATAAATTTAATTATTTGAAATCCTTAAAAATTAACAATCAAAAATTGAGTTTACTAGTTCGATCAAGGTATCTATTTGACTTGTGGATTCAATCCAAATAGGTGGTTTATATTAGCCTTTATTGTTGGCGTCGGCTTCTTTTTAACCCGACTTCAAAAAGGAGGATGGTTCTCAATTCGTCTGTATTTTTTTTAATATCAAATTCAAATGTTTTCGAACTATCGTCAAACTTCAAAATCTGTTCAAAGACCCAGACATTGTCACAGAAATTAGGAAAGGATAGTTACGTTGCTTGGGGCACCTCGAAAGAATGATATGTATAAATGAAAGAGGGCGAAAATGGTATACGGTAGCAACCCGGAAGGCTCAAGGCAAGTAAGAAGACCAAGACTACAATGGATGGACGATGTTGCAGTAGATCTACGCCCAATTGGAGCCGGGAACTGGAAAGTCAAAGGCCAGGATAGAAAGGTCTGGAAAACCCTTTTAGGTGAGGCCAAGGTTCATCATGGGCCGTAGACCCAAAGAGTAGTAGTACTATGCATGTATGTGTGTTCGACAAATCTACAGTTTTATTTTAATATATGATGAAATTTTGTACACTTGACCGTCAAAACAAGATAAAGGTCTCTGCCTACATGATATTTGTAAAAACCACTCCTTCATTTTTTCCCATCCTCAGAGATTTTTCTGAATGAAATTTTTGCACGTTAAATTTTTGTCTTTATTTGATTTTGAAAACAAAAACTACCCCATTCCTCTTTACAACCCTTCAATCCATATAAAAAGAAGGGCAATGCCGGGTTCTTTAGCTAGTATATAAAGTACTTTGCAATTAGTGAACTACATAGGGATCAGGATAGTCAATTATCATCAATCAGAGTCTTGAAAACTATGGAATAAATTCATAGTATATAGTTATAGCTATTATATACCACGTTTAAGGGGTGAGTATATTCATTTATTTATGGCATTTATCTGTAAAATCGTAGACTTTTATAACATAGTATGTATTTTTTTGTCAGTGGTAGATAGCTTAACTTTTGACGCCATTTGTACACTCCCGTTCAATAAAATTGAACAGACCTGGACCGAATCAGTCTTTCACAATTTTGATTATTCTTGTAGTAACAGATACAACATTTTATTTTATTTTTAAACGTAAGAATAAGATATAACACTTAACATGTATTAGCATTACATATATTTTTTTAATTCTCACTCTGTCACTGACACCGTATATACAAATAAAAAATAAAAATTCAGTTTATACTTCCATTTCTTGTTTACACACTTAAAAAATATACTACTTATCTTTGTTTATAAATAAATAAAATTATACATTATACAGAGAGTTACAAAATTGAGGAGTTTTGTGAAATGTAAGATAATTAACATTTCAGGTCTGTTCATTTTTTTTTGAACGGGAGTGTACAAGACAGATGAAAGTAATAAATCACATTTAATCATTCGTTGTATTTGTATTTATAAAATTCTTATTGAGACACTACTACTTAGAACAAAACGATTTACTCATTGACAACCATATTTGATGTTTTTGTATTTACGACTTGTGTATTAGTTTTATGAATAAAAAATGATTTCAAAGGACTGTATATAGATATGTTTACGATACTTTAAATTTAGTGTTACGATGTCGATAATCGATGTATAGATGACAGCAAAAGTGACGGTCTTTTTACGACGATTAATCCGTTTGAGCAACAATAGATTAGGGCTGCAAATACACAGAGCATTTTAAAGGTCAGGAGTGCAACTTAAACTCAGAGTTGATCTTGCCAAGATCTGAAATAAAGTGACAACTACAGATTCTGTGAAAAGACGAAAGAAACTCTAAAACATCTTGTGGCGGTATTTGGAACCTTTATATATAAGAAAACCCGATGTTTGAGAGTAAACCATATCGTTCAAGAGGATTTCATCTCTAGATCTCTGCGTGTAGATAGGTTTTAGTAGTACTTAATGTACTGTTTAAAACTCAGGAAAATAGTGTTTCGGAATGCATCCAGAAGGCTGTCTCTCGATGCATTCAATCTGAACAGGATACAACTTTGAAACGTTCAGCAGCTTCGGAGGGAGAAACATCCAGCTACACCATCTTTAACTACGAAAATCTCGGTAATAGCAGATATAAGATATTCGGGAAAAACTGATGAGCAAGCTCCTGGCTATTGCCAAAATATGGGGGAAGCGAATCTCGTCAGACAGAAGTAGAAGGGGGAGCACAATGGACCATAAGGTCAAAAATGGGCCAGAAGGTCAAAGCAGCAGACAAAAATGAAAATAATCACTGTCTGCGCAAGTGTTGCATAGTGCAACATATAGTATATAATTGCATAAATGTAAAAACACAGTATGTGTTATATTAGATATGTTCAATCGATATAGCATTAAACTCACGTGCATTGTTTGTTATGGTTCGTTAAACGTTAAATCAAAGAAAACTAAAACAATTGTTGGTAATATAAGCTTCTAGTGGAAAAATCCTTGAAATAACATCAACATTAGAACTGAATTCTCAAATTGTAATATATATATATATATATGGTATTTTTACGCAAATGAAAAAAAAGGAAAGAAAACCTAACCTTGAAAAGTGAAATATAAATCTTTCATCAACTATATATTTACAAGGAAATTTTTTGCTATCATTTTTCCGTTTGTATATAATATATTGCGGAAATTTTCAATTATTAAAACGCATTTATATGTTTGAATATTGTATGTTTATACAATATTTTTCGAATTTATTTATGTATATTTTATTTGACGTCATTTTGAAAATTATAATATTTTTATAAATGACGTCCAAATAATGAAACTTTATTTTTACATCATTTTTAATCCATCTCAAAAAGTGAAGATGTTTCAAAAAGTTTTAAAAAATTGTCCGAGTTCTAATTACTTCTATCGTCAAAGCTCGAGGCCATCGAGCTAGTCGAGAATAAAGCACACTCTCGTGAGGTGTGCAATATTTAACAAAATTTTAAAGCTCTTATTCAATTAGAACTAATCGAAACTTTGACTTTGGTCCTCAATAATTGCTTGTAATATAATGACTTATATAATATAATCATTTTAACCCTCGAAGTGAGAAACAGAAACCTCTATATAAGAGAGTAGTTTTTCACGTCTGGGTCTCCATAAGTGAAACTGTCACTTGCCCTATACCTCTTTAAGCGAGAGGCGAGCGTATTTATTATCTTTTATTTATGACGCTTTTGTAAATTTTTTGGAATATTAACAAATTCAAATAAATATGTATTTACATATCTATATACATATATATCTATACATATATATCTATACATTGTTAAAGTTACTCATGACGTCATATTCCAAAATGGTGGCTTTAGTCAGGCTACATTTAAACAATTATATTTTTCATACAAAAATATAAGTTTCATTAACATAATAATTTTTTGTTTATTTTATTATCTTAACCCTAGTAACGTATATATAACTATCATTGTTGAGTCTCACTACTATATTTCTAATTATTACCACCAGATGTCATAGTCCGAAGGAACAAACACCAATAAGATAATTATTTGTTAAATTTCCTTATTTTAAAACAAACAAAAAATTAAATTTATATTTTCTTAGAAAACTATTCAAATGGAAAATGAAAATTTGATGTGTATATTATTTATAAATTACCCTTGAGCGTTCTTAAAGTATAAAAGTATATGTGATTTTTTTAATGTGTTCAAAGTTTTTCTAAATGCTAAAGACACTCAATCATCATCATTAAATCCGCCCGTACGTCTGTCTACTCGCTGTATTCCCAATGATGTATGCTAATTCATCAAATAAACATTTGCCAAATAAATATATATTGATTGAAGCCAAATTAACTAATAATAATAAAATAATTTTTAAATTTGTTGTTTAATCAACATATAAACATCTGTTTGGATTTGGATATTATGTTTATATTTAGAGATGTATTTAATTAAAAATGATTTTACTTGCTAACCATTTTACTTTGAATTTCCTATAAATGTTAAGGTGGTTGGTGTAATTCATCATTTTTTTGTAGTAAATTAATATTATGGTAGTTCACTTGTGACAGTCGAAGCAAACAGTATAAATAATGTATAATAAATTTACTATACCATGGAAATTCAATTTATTTAAATTTAATAAAATATATCCTGATCGATTAGCTCCGTGCGTAACCGTACTCAGTGCCATGCGTGGTCAAAAAAACAACTTCATAACTAATGTCATTGTATAAAAAACAAAAATAATTTATTAAATTAAATAAAGAACATGTAAAAGCAAAATTAACTGTAACTTTTTGTTAAACGCCTATGGTTTTTATACACTGTCTGTATTGGCCATGAAGTTGTTTTTTTGACCACGCATGGCGCTGTGTACGGTTGCGCTCGGAGTGAATAGACCAATTAGATCATAACAGGAGAACCATATGTGATGTAGTTAAAAGTTTAACAGGTAGATGGCGCGTTAAAATTAAGGAAATAATTTGTCATTTTTTTTAAATGATTGCGTGTATTTTTTATTTACGTCAAGTTTGCATTGAAAATCTTATTAGTTTATACAAAATATCCCTCAATGGTAACGAAATAGATGGTTATTATATCCGATAGGGTTAGAACAACATTTATTAAATAAAGGTGTAATATTTTTGCCTGGACATTGCACATAAAATGTTTATTTTTGTTTTCGTGTTGTGTAGAGTAGTGTGTAGTACTCGTATATCATTTAAGTATATTTGAAAATAAATAAAGGTGAAATGTATTCTGATGAATTTATATACATATTTACAAATTATAAAAATTTAAAAGAAATGAATCTATTTTTAATACTAAAGTCAAATTACTGAAATTAATTGCGTTGTGTGTTTCAAGTACACAACGCAAATAATATTGCCCATATAGAAATCTATTATAGATTTAGCCTTTTTTTTTTTTCGTTTCTTGAAACGACGAACATCACTATATTTTCAGTGTAAGTATAATGTTGTATTATTTTTAGAAATGATTTATCAACTGTAAATGTAAATGAATTCGTGTGATTATATTTATAAAACTCATAGATTTCTTTTGTTTTTGTGATTTCGTCACAATACTATAAATTTTATTTGTTTTGTCCTATTTGACTATGCGTAGAAATCATTTGTTTCAAAGAGTTGCATTTTTTTATGGGTCATCATACATGAAATAAAACAAACATTTTCAGAAATTTGAATTGGAAGCTAAGAAACACAAGGAAAAATGAGGTCCCCTTGACGTGGGTACCAGGACACTGCGGGGTTGAGGGCAATGCAACGGGTAACGAACTCGCCCGTGAGGGAGCCGCACTCTCATGTCAGGGACCGGAACCATATCTAGGAATAGCTAGAAGACAGACTACGTCTGCCCAAAACGAATGGGTGGATAATGCTATGAACAGGAAATGCAAAGATACAGCATGCTGTAGACAAGCCAAACAAATGATAGCTGGGTATAATGCCCCGCGAGGTCAACGTGGCTTATTGGCGAAAACCGGAAAGAAGTAAACCTTCTGCTGGTCGAAGGTGCTTACCGGTTATCGAAGGATCTAGAGGCATCTGTCTCTCATGAGATTAGAGGACAGTCCGATCTATCCGGACTGTAACGGGGCCGATGATACGCCCACCCACCTTCTGGCAGAGTGTCCTTACAGAGTCAGAATGAGGTATCTAGCCTTGGGCTCAACCGAAATGGGGGAATCTTAGATAATACAACTAAAGTGGAGCTCTGTCCTATCATTCGCAAAGAAGACGGGTATATTCGACAACGAACACAGGACTAAACTTCCCCTCTACTACTATTACTACTAAGACACGCCATGTTCAGGCCTGATTGATCACTAGGTTCAGTAAGTTGTAACCTAAACGGGAAAGTTTTGGGGGCGACCCGACGAAACAAAATTGTGTTTTAGAAAATTTATTAAAAAATTTATACAAGACTTATACATCTAGAAACCGGCACTTTGACGACAACGCAATCATCGACAGTAGCTAAATCCTCGTTTAACATATTACAAAAATTAAATGAAACCTTACGCGAAAAAAAATTTTAAAAATACACCATACT
Source organism: Nineta flava (assembly GCA_963920215.1). Classification (NCBI taxonomy): domain Eukaryota; kingdom Metazoa; phylum Arthropoda; class Insecta; order Neuroptera; family Chrysopidae; genus Nineta; species Nineta flava. The sequence continues at coordinate 107,052,474 of OY986042.1, forward strand.
GGAAATCTGGAATGAACTTTTAAGATACCTTGTATTTAGGATTTTATCGCAAGGTTTAATAATTTCATGTTTTTAATGCGTGTTGCAATCGAAATACCGGCATCTAGATGCAAGTCTTAATTATATTTTTCAAATATAATTAAATATATTTTGTGGTATAAGTTTTATCATTTGAATAATTAGAGTAGATAGTTCGTTTGGCTAATGACTGATAATATTAAAATAGAGACAGGTAAAGGTATTTTTCTAAAGTATTTATACAGATCAAATCAGTATTTATACAGATCAGTAAATACAGATCAATTATAGAAGACTGATTTGCATACGAGCAGTAGTACCTACTACTTACACATTCAAAACTGAAATGATCATCTGCAAGATATTTATAACTGACATCAAAACAAAAGAGAAAGGTTCTTAATTCGATTCATTGCATTTTTATTTAAATAACCATTAAAAAAAAATTAAAAATAAACAAGTGAATACAACAACTAACTGAGTTAATTGCTAAAATACCCGATATATACTGAGTTTATGAAACAAAGTTTGTTTATGTTAAAAAAGGAACATTTTTGTTATTAAATTTTTTTTTCTATCTCTTACGGTTTCAAAGATGGACATTCCTCCACCCCCGGGAAACGTTTGAGCACCAATTATGAGAAATCTATTGAGTTTATGAACAAAAGTTGTTTATTGCTAATAAACAAACATTTTATGTCTTAGCTTTTTTTTCTAGCCCATACGGTTTCTGAGATACAAATTTCCCCACTCTGACAAGGGAGTGCACGGTCCGATTTTACCCATTCACGAACATGACCTAACTTTTTAGCTCTAAAACATACACACATAAAATTTCAGCTCGTTATCTCTTTTCGTTTTTGAGTTATAGTGTTTGCCTGATATATATTATATATATCGGGAAAAAAAAAGTACTCTTAGAAAATAAAATCGATTAAAAATGTAAAAAAAAATTATATAATGAAACATTCTTATCAATAATTCCTTTATGAACAGTAGTTACCTTATGAATTTGGCGCCAAAGCGTGAATTTGTCTATCAGTTTATGGTTGACTACAAAAGGTAAGACTACTGTTCATAAAGAAATTATTGATAGAAATGTTTCATTGTATTTTATTCTTTAAGTTTCTTTCTTCGTAAACATTTAAGGAAAAACTACTATAAACTCAAAACGTAAACTTCTAAATGATAGAAAATCATGTGTACATTCAGAAATAGGAAAAATTGCGTTTTTGTATTGCAAATTGCTCTAAATTGCTCTTTTTGAAATATTTTTTAAAGTAAGAAATTTTTTCTCTTTTTATATAGTTGAGCAATATACCGTGTGTGTTGGCAAGCTTTTCCAATAGAGAATCAATGTTAAATATTATTTATTACTGGCTGTCCGTGTGGTTACTGTATAAGTCAGTCAGTACACATGTAATGAGAGTCATCTCATACATACAAATATCTGGTCATAGTCTATAGGTAGGAATACTGTATACGTATGGTTGTTTGTTTGTCATTTAAGAGTGGGGATTTTCTGATGCACATACTAAAGTTAAGAATTCCATGAACATATTTAACTCACTGTCATTACTTGTGTACTGACTGACTTCATACAGTAACCACACGGACAGCCAGTAATAAATAATATTTAACATTGATTCTCTATTGGAAAAGCTTTCCAACACACACGGTAGACATATAGAAAAGGATGCTACTATTAATTTTATTTAACTACAAACACTTAAAAAATCCATCAACCATTACTTACAAAGTTAATATAAACATAAAGCTATTATTACGATTCATAATTTAATAATATGATGTCATATTCCCATATTCTTATTCAGAATTTTTGAGAACATTTAAAAAAAAATATTGTAGCAAAATAACTAAATAATATTTCTTTGTAAATTGAAAATTTGCCTTTATCCACATTCGTAAATATTTGAGAAAAATAAATAGAAAAAATATTAAATATAATAATAAAAAAAAATGTGTTGAAAAGTAAATAAATTTTGTTTCATACTAAATTTGGCTACGTTCAACGCATCTAACCAAATCAGGTTCGTTTCAACAGTTGCCAATAATTTATATTTAGACTGTTGTATCTAAAAAGATTTCTCATTCATATCAGTTCATAGGTCAATTAATCGGCTATTGACTTCTCATTACATTTTTTTTTTCAATAATTTTTCTCATTATTTTAATTTCAACAGTAAAAAAAAAATCTCACCTTAAAATTATATATTTTTTGAACTTAAAAAACTAATAATCACTTTTATAATAATTATAATAATTAAGTTTATTAATTTATTAATTTAAAAATAAAAACTTTTAAAGCACATATAATAATTAACTGTTTTCCTTTTTGTTGTTTCTTAAACAAAAAAGCACATTATATTTAAAGTATGTTGTAAAAAAAAAATATCTAAATTTAGATCGTTCATGTAATTAATTATTTTCAAAAATATTTCATTAATTAAATTTTTTTTTTCTTCTTAAATGAATTATTTTTTGAAATAAAATTCATGTGAAGATGTTGACTGAGTGCCGTATAACGACGACTAAATATATTTAGGAAATTAACAGACGCTTTAAACACCGTTATTGTATATCAAGCGTCGTGGTATCCAAAATTAGACACTCTATTATGTTTAGATTATTTTGCAAAACATACACATTACAAACACCTATGTACTTATGTGTATATTGAATGCATACGGGTTAGTAAGTACTCCCCTAACGAAAACATCACAAATGTTACATGTTTGTTTGTTTCAAACATTATTTGTTAGGAAAATTGTTTCCTCGTTACACTTAGTACGGTAGCCAAATTGGACGTTTTTTTCGAATCATTTTTAAAGTGAAAGCGAAACTTGAACCAGTCTAAGTGGCCGAGCGGTTTAAGGCGTTATGTCTGCACAGTATGCCTACTTGGAACTGGGAGGTTATGGGTTCGAATCCCGACATCGGCAGTTTGTCAATTATTAAGAAGAAAAAAAGAGGCGGTTAATTGACTAAACTACCAATTCCTAGTCTACACACAAAAATTCCTTCCGCTCCACTCACATCCTTAGGCATCACAATGGACCTTATGGTCGAAATGTAGCCCGTCCAGGGTAGCCTCTAGAATCTATCTATCTATCTGGTACGGCAGCCTAATTGGACGTTTTTTTTTCGAATCATATTTTGAACTATTTAAAGTGAAACTGTGTATGACTGAGAGTAAAACTCAAAAAATCTGTTTGTCTTTTTTGTATTTATAGTTTTTTTTCTCACTCTGGTATTATATTATAGAAGGTGTGTCTTTTATATTTTGATAGTACTGTTCAAAAATTTACCGGATTCTTAAGCTTTTTTGTGTTTTTTATTGTTGGCATTTCATGTTTAGTATATGTAGTAGTAGGAGCGGTGACCGTAAATAACCATGCCCATTTAATTAGGGGATGAAATTTTTCAAAAATATTGTACTTATAGTGACTTTAATCACTTGTTTAGACAACCCTGTGATAACCTATCCGGCACGGGGTTGTCCTACCCCCAAATCTTATAACTTTTTTGTCATTTGGGTAAAATTTTTATTCAATTTTGTCTTAACAGTTTCCGAGAAAAATGACCTTCAAATTTTATAGTTTCCATAGTTTTTCTCGACAACTATCGTAGCGATTTAGATGTAAATTTGTATGTAAATTTGCATGATATTTATCGATTTCCTATGTCGAGGATAAACAATTTCAACAATAAAATAAAGTAAATCAAAGCCAAATTTGTCTAACAACTGCCGGACTAAATTATTATATTGAACAAAAGTTAACTAATTTGTACGTGATTTAAATAAAAAATGTTTCCAACAAAAGATTTGTTTATTCCATTGTATTAACTACATGTTATGTAGATGATAGTATGAACAATCGAAACATTTGTCACATTGTTTACAATAAATATCTTTGTTTATTGAAAGTACTTTTACCCGTCTCACAAAAACTTTTATTGTTCTTAACAAATTTAGATATACGTGAAACTTTGTAAGATGCTAGCGCCGCGTGACCAATAAACAAACTAAATCTGGAGCCAATGTTTATAAATATAACATGTACACTCCCATTCAATAAAATTGAACAGATTTGAACCGAATCAGTCTCTCAAAATTTTGATTATTCTTGTAGTAAATGTTTTTTACTATACTTCCATTTCTTTTTTCACATTTAAAATATATACTACTTATCTTTGTTTATAAATAAATCATTATACAGAGAGTTACAAATGTGAGAAGTTTTATGAAATGTAAGAAAATTAACATTTCAGGTCTGTTCAATTTTATTGAACGGGAGTGTACCATTGTGTTGTTTTTTTAAATATTTTATTCTTTCGTAGCGATTTTAGTAAATTTTTGTAAATATTACTTTCATATGTTTGCCAATGGGTTTATCAATTTCCAATTTCAATTTCCACACTTTGTGCCTATTTTCTAGAGATTTAGCCTCAACTTATTTTCTATTAATATTTTTTCTTTATCTAACTTTGGAAAATAATGAAACGAAATTTCTGGGTTTTTTCCAACGCTCGTTGTAATGTGAAGAAGTCTATTTTGAACAATATATTTTTACAAACATGGGCTTTAGGCCCATGAGTTTTACAAACCCGTGTGTCCCCGGGCTAAGTGTAAAAGTCCTCTAAAATATATTGTTGAATTAAGTACTAAATCAGTCGTAAATAAGCTTAAAATCAGTTTTTTTCTTTTCAGATTATATAAATTTTCGATGTTATTTAGGCGCCTTTAGTTATTAGGACATTTACAGTAATTTAGATTATGAAAATAATTTTCAAATTTGCTTTGATTTTAAATTAATATTTTATTTTTGAAAAAAATGTCAGAAACTAAAGATCATTTACATTTTTTGCTAAAAATACCATTAATAAATATATTGCCAAAATTTTGATATTACGAAACAAAATTCAAAAAAACACAAAATGAAAATTTTCAAGGGAAAGTTTCAATAATTGTTTTGTTTTATTTGAGAAATGTAGATAAACTAATTTATTAATAGAAAAATTATTATAATCCTATAAGTAAAGGTTACTCTATTTTAAAGGTTATCACATTCAAAATCAAATAAATCACACAAAGGGATTAAATGCTAATCATTCTTTAATGACTATATGTTCATGTTTTATTATTTTATACAAAGCTTTTTTATTAAGGTAGTTTCAGCACTGTCTTATTTAATCAGGACAAAAAACCGGTTTGCTTTTATTGTAGAACAAATACATGTACACACATACACAACACATAGATATATTCACTATTCATATATACAAATAATGTAATTTTGAACTAAAAAAAAATTTTAAACTTTTATATTTCGAAGAAAAAAAACGGTAAAACGCGATTTAAAAAAAATATATTTAAGAAATATTTATCTTTACTATCCTAGTTTTTTTAAAATTCTGTCGAGTATTCTTTTTAATGTACCAGATAATAGTTGGGGAGGCATGAAGTTTTACATGCTTCTAATGAGAGAGAGAGAGAGAGAGTGAGATAGAATGATTACTTTGTAATTAATTATCTCGCGTTCTAAACGGTTAAAAATTCTGAAACTGCGGGATTTATTAGAAAACGTTATTTTTAGCCGGTGAAAAAAAATGAGCAAAATCTATCGAAAAATGGTTTCATGCTGGAACATCCTTAAATATATCTTTTACTTGAAATAACCGGCGTTGTCCGGGTAAGTATAACCTTTCAATAAATGCATCTAATACAAAGAAGGTTATTATCTTTTATTTTTTCAGTCGTTAAAAATTTTTAAATAGATAATATCTAGGTTATTAATTAATATTGATATGAAAAAATTTTATATCAATATTAATTAAAAACAAGTAATGTAACAACTAACTGAGTTAATTGTTTGAATACCCAGTATATACTGAGTTATATATCAATGTTTGAATTGTGAATATTTCTGCCTATTCAATGTTTATAAAATATGAATTATTTGTAAATGTTTGTTTTGTGTTAATAATTTTTCTTGAAACAGTAAAAATGTTCTTGCATTTAAAAAAATTTATAGTAATGTTCTTGCGATTTTTATATATTTAAATATTGAGTTATATAATTGAGTAAGTCAACGCGAAGCGGCTGTTAACGCAAAGCGTTGTTTAAAACGAGCCGTTAGGCGACGCGAAAAGTTAGACAACGCGAAGCTTTAGTAAATCAACGGAAAGCGTTGGTAAATGTAAAGCGTTGGTAAACGCAAAGCGCTAACCGCAAAACGTAAGCTAAAGCGATCCGGAAGTCAGTCAACGCGAAGCGTTGGTTAATGAGAAGCGTTAGTTATTCAAAGCGAAGCATCGGTGATTCGCGAAGCTTGACGTCACGCTTGACGTCCGATTTTGCCCATTAACGAACTTGACCTTACTGTTTTGCTCTAGAACACACACAAAAATTTTCAGCTCGTTATCTCTTTTCGTTCGTGAGTTATCGGCTTCACTGACGGACGGACGGACGGACGGACATGTGAAAATGGCCGAATTAGGCCATTTTATGAATACCTTTTTGAAGCCCCTTTGTCAAGGATTAATATTTTCAAGCGTTACAAAGTCGGGACTAAACTTAATATACCTTGTATATTTACAAATATACTGGGTATAATAAACTTAATATACCTTGTATATTTACAAATATACTGGGTATAACAATACTATTTGATGTATGTTATGTTTGTCATGTGCCCGTTTGTACATGGAGACCATGCCTTCATTCGCTTATCAATTGTATTTATCATTTTTTTCAAATTTGAGGACAGATTTTGAGAAACCTATTGAGTTTATGAAAAAGTGTTTCAAACAAAAGTTGTTAATTATAAAGAGAAGAAGATTTTTTGTTTACAAATTTTTTTTCTGACTCTTACGGTTTCAAAGATGTGTAATTCCCCCTTTTATTTGCTCTTTCTGCACAAATTATGAGAAAACTATTGAGTTTATGGAAAAATTTTTCAAACAAAAGATGATTATTTTAAAAAGAAGAAGATTTTTTGTCTCAAAATTTTTTTTCTATCTCTACGGTTTCAAAGGCGGATATTTCCCCCCCTCATAGCGGGAGGAAACATGTTCCGATTTTGCCCATTAACGAACTTGACCTTACTTTTTTGCTCTAGAACACACACAAAAATTTTCAGCTCATTATCTCTTTTCGTTCGTGAGTTATCGGCTTCACAGACGGACGGACGGACGGACATGTGAAAATGGCCGAATTAGGCCATTTTTTGAATACCTTTTTGAAGCATTTTTGTCAAGGATTAATATTTTCAAGCGTTACAAAGTCGGGACTAAACTTAATATACCTTGTATATTTACAAATATACTGGGTATAATAAATGACATGTTTGTCTATACACATAGTATGCGCTAGTTCCTTCAAACTATGTGTTCGTAACCTTAATGGAAATTGACATTCGTATAGTATTGTGACGCTTAAAGTATACACAAATATTAATATCTAGGTAGAATTGTTTATGCCAGAGATTAAAATCGTTAGGTGGACTATTTCCAGAGAGTTCCATATATAATTTTTCATGAGAGAAAACTTCCGTTTGGACTCGAAGGTAAACGCCACTTAACTTGAAGGTTTGCCCTTAGGACAAATTAATTGTTATAGCGAAATACGTATTGGCAGGAAATTGCAATCTCCTAAATTTTTACTTTATATAATTATAAATTAATAATGGAATTCTCATGAAATTTCAGTCTCGCGTTTGTTCCCACGTAACCGCCAGCATTATAGACGTTATTTCGTGTTGTGGCAATGGATTTCAGTGGCGGCTCAAATAGTGAGAAGCCCATGGGAATCTAATTGATTAATTTAGTTAAAAGTTAAATAAAACATAGCTTATAGTACTTCTAGAATCATAAGGAACATCAAAAGAAAAGTTTTATTGAAATCTGTCAAAATGTTTTTAAGTTAAATCCGTTCAATTATTCATACAATAATTTTATGTACCAGTTATAATCACTTTCAACCTTGCTAACCGTTTTTGAAAATTAAAAAAAAAAGAAAAGTTTTTTAATTCTAAATTGTTTAATGCTTTAATTGGGATGGGATTCGAAGAAATTTTGGAATTTCTTGTTTTTTTTTGGAACAATTTTAACGGTTAAGCACGGGTAAAATTGTTTTTTTTCTTTGGAAAGTTAACGTTTCAAGCGTTCACGGGTATAGTTAATTGGGTAACGGTAATCATGGGTCAGAGTAGACATTGAATTTTCTTAAATAAAATATATATACTGACGATCTAAATATAAAATTAAAATTGATGGTGATGTTACTACTCAAAAACGATTTTAAATATTAATGTATGTTTAACAAGTTATTAAAACATTTGCATTGGAAGAATATTTGTATAGTAAGTACGATACGATAGATCTATTTTTAAAGTTATATGCATGTATCTCTCTCTCTCTCTCTCTCTCTATTCAGATATTTATTTTTTTGAACATAGTAAATTTTGCGAATATTACTTTTTATTATAAATACAACTTTATTATAATCTATTTAACCTTCAAGCAATTTGTACGAGACGGAAAACCCATTGAAAAATCAACAGTATCCTTTTTTGTTATAATCTATCGGCACTTTCCTTATGAAAGAAACAAACAAATCTTTAATCTATAAGATTGTAACGGATACAAATATTGATCGGAGAAAATTTTTTTAGTAAAGGTATTCATAAAATACCTATTGTCCACCTGGTCGTCTTTCATGGAAGGGGATATCTATATTTAATAAAAACAAAAAAACTTTTGGTATATGTAGGAACCTGTCAAACCATCATAGGTTTAGTTTCCACTCATACCGCCGGGCAACTCTTCAGTTAGTATTCAAATACTCAATTCAAAATGATAATATATACGGGTTACTCAATGATATACATGACATGCATATTTTATTATTATGTGACACTAAAATACATATATTATAGATATATAACTGTATTATCATCATAGATTTAGTTTCCACTCATACCACCGAGCGGCGCTTCTGCAGTTATTTCAGTTGATTCGATTTAAATAACTCTGGGACGTTGCAATGCTAACAGTTGACTTAACGTCAAATGTGGTGTTCAAATATACGATATTAGAATAATTACACGTCAGAATCGGTTCATTTTTTATGTACACTCCCGTTCAATAAAATTGAACAGATCTGAACCGAATCAGTCTCTTACAATTTTGATTATTCCTGTAGTAAATGTTTTTTACTATACTTCCATTTCTTTTTTCACACTTAAAATATATACTAATCTTTGTTTATAAATAAATACAGAGAGTTACAAAAGTGAAAAGTTTTATGAAATGTAAGAAAATTAACATTTCAGGTCTGTTCAATTTTATTGAACGGGAGTGTAGATATTCTAAAATTTTGGAATAAAATAATAATCAGTATCTATCTTGGATTTTTCATGTTTAAAGTGAAAACTGCACTATTGGTAAAGTTATTCATGACAGCATATTCCAAAATGTCGGCTTTAGTCAGGCTTGAGTATAGTTAATCAAATAGTTATATTTTTCATAAAAAAAGATGAGTTTCATTAACAAAATAATAATTTTTTATTTATTTTATTAACGTAACCTTAGTAACGTATATGTATCGGTCACCGTTGAGCCTGGTTACTCTATTTCTAATTATGGCCACATAGTCCTAAGGAACAATCATCAATAGTGCATTCTCTATCCATCGTGTGTTAAAATTCCAGAATCAAATAATTTTTTATATAAATACTTGCTCTCATAAGGATGTTACCTTAAAAAGCTTGCTATATACAAATAATATTTTGTTCGATAAAGGGGTGAATTTTCATCAATGTCAGTTTTTATGGATCACCAATAGAAAATAGTCATAACACCTTATAAGGACTTCTTTGATTTAAATTTTGACATTTGAACAACGTATTTCATGCACTGTTTGTATTATGAAAAATTTAATTAAAAAAAAAAAAAACAACATTTGTATACATATAATCATAAAAAAGAAGTATTTATAGATATCGTTAACGTTCAACGTTATACGTTTGTACGCTATATAGTATATTAACTTCCTATATAAAATATATATGAATACGTATTAGAAAAACGTAACACGTTGTAGGTATACATTAAAACACTAACTAAATTACTAATAATTAAACGAATGGCATCTAAAAATAAATTGACACCATTTTTGAAATATTTTCCATTAGGAAGAACTAGTTTATATCGATAATTAAAGAATAATAAAAGTTATATTGTGTATACAAATTGTATGAATTTATAAATTAGCCAAATCAAACAATGTATTCAATAATCACGTTCAAACATTTCTAAATTAAAGTTGGAAATTTCATGTTTTCATTAATAATGTAATATTAAGTATCATAGTTCACTCGTGACTGTCAAAGTAAAACGTATAACTTACTTATACAGCTATACAGCTAATTGAACATGTCTAGTATAACTCAACTAGTGTTTTAACATTTATGTTATAATGTACGATACCTGGTGTAAATACTTGGTATAAATATAACTTTACAGTATAAATCCGATTAGAGAAATGCAAACTGATTACGCCAGGACAGCTAAGATAATTCTAGGTCTTAATGGAAACGAATTAAATCAGAATGGAACTTTTGTTATAATAAATTATCAAAATAGTATATGTTATATATTCAATACTTTATACCCAACAATGGCGTGGCTTAGTTAGTTTTAGCGCCTGTCTAGTAAACAGAAGATCGTGAGTTCGAATCTCACCGGGGCGAGTTCTGTCTTTAAATCATTTATAAAACATTTATTTTATTTTTTCAGACTTTTTCAGAGATTTTCAGAAAAATAAGACTTCCAGAATTTTATTCAGAGTTTTAAAAGAATTGTTCTTAACTATTCTCAGTTTTTGAAGAGAATTATTTCCATCAGGAATTACTTCCTGAAAGAAACAGGCCTGGATGAGGTGCTCTAAGACGAGACTAGTCCTCGTTAGGCACCAAATGGGGAACACAATAGGTCTCGCAGTGGACCAAATTCCATAACTCATTTACGAAATATATTATAATCCCTTACCTGTTTCGACGATGTTTTTGAAGACGTTACAATACTCCGTCGTTCAACCGTCGTTGATTGCTGTTGTTTACCCATCATGGATTCCATACCAGTCATTAAAACTTGTGCTCCTAAAAATTTATTTAATAATGCACGAGCTTCAACATCATCGGCACTTTCACCAGCTTCAGAATCTTTAATTAAAAAAAAAAACAAACATTAAGTAATTAAATTTAAATCACAAGACCACAAAATTTTGTATTATTTACCATTGGTAGAATTTTTCATACGACTTATGACATCCTGTACACCGGTAACTCTTGTTTGTGTATTTAAGAAAGTTTTCGAACTATCAGCTCGTCGAACACTTTTTGATTCATTAGCTGATTCCATGGACTCTAAACTGATAGTTTTGCTAAATTCATTCATGCCTATAGAATGATAAAAATGAGTAAATTTTATTTTAGAATTCTTTATTAAATTTTGTATTTTACCTGGTGTTGAAGCTCGACTATCAAAATCACTGCCCCCAATTTGTTCCTTAAAACTTGATGTCCTTAATATTAGACCAGCTTTCGGATATGATGATTTTCGTTCGGTTGATACTGTTTCGACTGTAAAATTTGTAAAGTTCGATTCAGAATTTCTAATCAACAATTTTTTGTTTCAAAACCAAATATAAAATTACCTGCATTTTCAATGAATTTTTTGGACATTTCCTTTACAGATCCACGCCGTGTTATACGTGATGTCACGGTTTTATTAATTATATCGCTTGTAACATCATTATTTTCAGTCTCCTGGAATGAAATCAATTTTTAAAAGATTGAAGATAATTTACATAATGCGGATATTTAATTAAAAAACAAATACCTTATTAATAATGAAAAAAGTTTCACTGTTAGATTCAGATGGTAAATATCCTTTTAAAATAATAATTACAGACATTATATTCTTTAAATTATTACCTTATTTCCGGTGGTTATTGCTTTCAATGTAGTAGTTCCCGTGTTACTAACTGCAGCCGGTGAATTTCTGCCAAACTTTTGCGTTGTTGTTATTGCAGCTAGACCATGTAAACGTTGTTTATTCCTTGGGGTGTCTATGCCAAGTTCATTTGGATCGGTTGAATATTGTGTTACGGTGACCTCGCCTACAGGCTCAGATCCATTTTCAGAATAATATGAACTTGATACCATTGTTCCACGTACTGTATCAAGCAAAAATTATTAATGTAAAAAAATATTTTATTTTTCTAAATGTATCGCATTTATTTTTGTACAATGTGTATCAGTGTCTTCTCTTCAAAACAACAAATTGTGTGCGGTTACAGATAAAATCACTTCTAAAAAATTGTATTTATACTGAATATAGATCTGTGCTAGCTTCATACAAAAACAATGAAAATAAGAATCTATACTAATAAATAAAGAGATGCGATCAGTCCAAGTAGCCGAGCGGTCTAAGGCGGTATGTCTTGGCAGAATGTATACTTGGAAACTGGGAGGTGATGGGTTCAAATCCCGACATCGGCAGTTTGCCAGTTATTAAGAAAAAAAAGAGGCGGTTAATTGACTAAACGGTCGGCGTATGGACAAGAACAAAGTAACCGACTATGCTTGAGAAGGTTTTCTGCGGTATCTTCACGAACTTCAGATGAATATCGGCATAGTTCCTATCATAGTCGGCTGCAGCCGCATATCCTACCAATTCCTAGTCTTTACACAAAAATTCCTTCCACTCCACTCACATCCTCACATCCTTAGGCATCACAATGGACCTTATGGTCGAAGTGCAGATCGTCCAGGGCAGCCGATACAATCTATCTATCAAGAGATGCAATTTGTTTGCTAGTTCCGGGTAATCTCTGGAACTACTGAACCGATTCTAAAAATTATTTCGCTGATAGGTAGCTACATAATTCCCGAGTGACATAAGCTATAAAAGTTTTTGTTTGATGCATCCGTGCCCGCGTGATAAATTCGTATCCTCGTCGCATGCTAAAATAAACGATAAAGAAAATCTTTAAGTATAATAAATGTTTATCTACAGCCAATAGTTTAGACACAATTTCAGTACGAAGCTTGTGCGGATCAGCTATAATAAATAAAGAAATAAACGTTTCAGCGTTTTTCAGAAATCAACTCTTAAGGGGGTTAAATAAGGAGTCAGAGTTTCGGTTTTCTTGAAGTTAGAGACATGAAAATTTCTATTTCAGTTATAAAATACGTATTTCCGAGTTTTTGGAAAATGCACCCTCAAGGGGGTGAAACACGGGATGAGCGTTTGTATGGAAGTTCAGTATTTTAAAATTATAGACAAGAAAATTGATATTTAGCCTATAAATTATAAATAAGCAAATAAATACGTGTAACAGCGTTTTAAGACAATAAGTCTTTGATGGGGAGAAATATTATGTTACTCAGTTATAAGGGCTTTAAACAATTTTTGCGGTGAAGTCCCAACGGGTAATGCTAGTTATTAATAAAAACGTGTTACCGTTGAAAGTGGGAGTGTTTACACACTTATTAGATTGTATTGAATGATGGGTGCACTGTACTTAAAAAAATGCAGATTATTCCCCTAAATATCCGCAAAGTGTTATATGACGACATACCTTGTGTTTTTTCGTTAAATGAAGATTGATGTCTTAGTGCTTTGAGTCCAAAAAGTGGTCGGCCAATTTCATCAGTAGGACCTACACCATAACTAGATGTGATACATTCTGTGGGCTCAATGTCTTTTGTTGATGGACTAGATTCGTATTCTTTAGGAACGTCTTTCTTTGATTTTAATTCACTTAATGTGGTCACACGCCTTTGATTTGTTTGTGTTGTTGTTTGAGTATTATTTCTATCTACTTTTCGTAATATTTTTTGTGTGACCCATTCAGGCTGTTCGTCTACTTGTGGTTTTTGTTTGGGTATGACTTTCTTAACATCCGTTCGACTATTTGTAGATTTTAATGCCCATGCTGACGTTGGCTGTGAATAATCTGTTACTTTTGAAGGACGATTTTGTTGGCCTGGACTTGGTGATCGTTGTTTTGGACTAGGACTACGCGTTTTCTTTACAATATTAGTTGTACTGGTAGTGGTTCTGGATGTCCACGATGCAGTTGGTTGTGAATAGTCTGTTACCTTTGATGTACGTTGACTTGGACTTGGTGATCGTTGTTTTGGACTAGGACTGCGCATTTTTTTTGTAGGACTTGACGTTGGATATCTATTGTAATTGGTAGATGTGTTGTCTATAGACGATCGTGTCGTATATCCTTGTACTACTTCTTCATCTGCAACTTTATTAAATTTTTTCTCTGAAGTTACTGTTGGACGCATATAGGATTTATCATTGTATTCTGTTGATTCCTGTCGAGTTAATGTTTTCCGTTCAGACGATTTATTCCTAATAGGTGAAACTGTAGATCGTTTGGTGGTCGTGGTGGTAGTTGTGGTTGTGGATTTGATTTTACCGTCTTGAATTAATTTTTTGACCACTCTGATTTGTGCTCGGATTCGACGGCGTTGTTCGTAACCACTAACTTTTTCTAGCATCTGTTCTAATAAACATAAATCTTCAATATCTTCAATACAAGGCTGATGATTAGGATCTTTAGGATCTGTAGACATGCTACGTCTTCGTTGCTCTGTGGTAGTGATTGTTCTTCCTGAATCCGTTCGTTTCAATACGACACCGAATTTAGTTTGTTTCGTAGTACAAATTTCTTCAGTTCCTAATGGAGAGAGTTCTTTCTTGAAAACTATTGGTTCATCTATCGATTTTCTTGGTGCCGTATCTTTTTTCGGACTTATAGAACGTTGTCTTGGCTTCATTTCTTGAACAGGTCCGTGCTTTTTCTTGGTAATTTCTATATCTTCTTTAACTGTACCATTCATTTGTGGTTTTTGTGGACTACTGGGACGTTTCGTTTCAAACTTAGGTGTATTTGTTCGCTTATCATTTATTTCATTTTTACTGCTAATTAATTTTTTATACTTTTCAACAGGAGATTCTGGTTTATCAGGATTTTCATCCAGAGTTGTTGGTTTATTTAAAAGTAATTTCGTACTCTTTAGGGATGTGTCCTCTTGAATGTTTTTAGTAGTTTTTGGTAACGATTCTTTACGCTGTGGAATGATTTCTGGTTTTGGTAAAGATTCTTTGCGTTGTAAAGTTATTTCTGTTTTTGGTAACGATTCTTTCCGTAATGAAATTACTTCATCTTTCTTATCGTTTATATTAACTTGCTTTTTAAACACTCCAATGTCAGTAAGTTTTGTGGATTCGTCTTTTGTAGTTACTTTTTTTGTGTCCCAAGTTTTTACATTTCGTGTATTCACGTTTTCTTGTTGAGTGTTGTTTATGTTTTCGAAGATTGCCTTTGCTTTACGAACGGCCTCACTGCTTCGTGGAGCTTTTGGAGTTTCATATATTCTTTTTGGACTTTCGTTTTCATTTGGAAATTGTTTAGCAACTGTTGTTTTCGTAGTAACTACGGTTTCAGTAATAGCTGATGGGCGACGAACAGGAGATTGACGTTTTGGTTCTTCTCGAACCTTAGCGGGTTCTTTTTCTTTCGGTTTATATTTGGGTTCAGTTTCTTTTTGAGTTGTGGTAGTTGTTTTAGTTGTAGTAGTAGTTAATTGTTCAGCAGTCGTTAGGAATTTATTAACTTTGTCTGAAACACTTAGTAAGCATTCATCTTCTTGCCATTCTTCATCGACATCAATTATATCTGGACGTTCTACTTTTGGAGCAGGTTTCGAATCAACAGTGCGTTTATTACTAGCAACTTGTTCAACATTTGTAGTAAAACGATTTACTTTATCCGTAACACTCAAAAGACATTCATCTGTTTCGTCCACAATGTAATTTTCTTCGCTGTCTTCATAATTACGACATCTTGGTGATTTTGGTCTGTCATTTGAGGTTATAGTAGTAGTTGTCAATTGTTCGGCTGTTGTTAAGAATTTGTTAACTTTGTCAGAAACACTCAGTAAACATTCATCTGATATCAGTGTTTCATCGTCGATTATTAATTCTGGTCGAATTACTTTTGGAGCTGGCGTTGTTGTATCTTTTTTTGAAGTTTTCGTCAATTTTTCTGCAGTATGTAAAAATTTGGAAACTTTATCAGATACGCTTAGTAAGCTTTCGTCAGTTTCGTGTACTTTATCAACATCTGTGATTCGAATTGACTTTGGTATGTAGTTTTCTGGATATTCTTCAGTAATATCTATTATTTTACTTTGATTGAAATCAACATCCTCACCTTCAGTTAATGGAATGTCTGTTACTTTGAATTTCTTTGTTGTTTGTTCATCTGGTTCGCAAACATTATCTGGATACCTTGGTTTACCAGTATCTGTGTCATTTGGAACTGGACATGGCCAGACATGTTCAGTTGAAGGTTCCCTGGATGATTTTGATTGTTGAATATCTATCACAATTTGATCGGTGTTTGTTTCTGTCAATGTAATAGTTTTTGTTGCAATTTTGATGTCTGGTTTCTTTTTATTTAAAGGTGTTTTACGGACAGGAATTTTATTACTTGGTGTCGATGGTCGATTATTCGTTGATTTGTCGTCTGGTTTGACTCGAATTGTAACGGGAGATTTTTGCGTACCATTTCTATTAATTTTCAAATCACTTGTATATGTTTTTGTATCAGTGATTACAGTTTTGTGATTTTGAAGTGTAGTAGTGTCGTTGGTAAAGTCTTCAATATCCAAAATAGATACGTTAGTTATTAATGATCCATCGTCAATTAATTCGATTTCTGATTCAGATTCCGATTCTGTGATGTGTTTATTTGGTTGTTTTTTCTTCGATTTATTGTCGATGTTACTAATCGTCTTTTTCAAAACGGGAGATATAGACGTAGATTTTGTTGTTTTTGTTGATATAACACCTCGAACAGTGCTTGTAGTTTTCGGTTGCGGTTTGGTAGGAGTTTTACCCGTTAAACTATCATCCGTATGTCGTCTTGATAAAGGTTTACTTGGAGTAGTTTTAATTGTTTTTGGACTCGCATTTGTAGATTTTGGTGTTGGCGATGGAATAGATGGTCGTTTAGTATCGCTTGGCGATTTCGATAATTTTGTAGGTGAGCTTTTTCCACTAGCTGGTTGTTCAGGTGTTTTTATTGATGCACGACTTGGAGTTTTCGATACGGATTTTCGATCAGGACTTGGTTGTGTTGATCTTGAAGGAATTTCTTTAGTTGAAGTTTGTTTTGTTAAAGGTTTCGTAGGTGTTTTCTTTTCGGTGATTTGTGGAGATTTTACTGGCATTTTTTTGGTGGATTTTCGATCAGGGCTAGATTCAGGTGATTGTGGTTTACTTTGAATACGTTCATTACGGATTAAATTATAAGTTGTAGTTTTTCTATCAGGACTCGACGTAGCACTTGTAGGTGTTTTACGATTTGTTTTACGGTCTGGGCTCGAATCAGGCGTTTTTTTCATAGGTATTTTAGATGGAGTTGAGGGTCGTTTTAATTCTTTATCAGTTTTAGAAGTGATTGTTTCAGTTGTTACTGTTGCCGTAATAAAATCAGTTTCATTAAAATCTGTTGTTTGATTTGTTGTGAAAATTGTTTCGATGTTTTCATTTTCAGGATAAAATTCTGATTCGACATTTTTTATATATTTATATGATTCAGTTTCACTGATATCACCTCCTTCATTATCGCTATCTGTATCACTTTCGTCTGTAATATCTTCAGATTTGTAAGTTTTCTTGGATGTGTCTTTAGAATATTGTTGAAGAATGGTTTGCTCATTTAATATGAAATCTGTAATCGATGTTTTTGGTTTTTTTAAACTTGATTTTCTGTTGGGTGTTGTGTCATCTTCAGATAGTTTTTTTGGTGATTTTCTATCTGGGCTACTGTCAGGAGATTTTCGTGCATTTGGAGTGTCTTTTGTTGGCGATTTTCTTACTGTATCTTGGAATTTTGATTTTTTTAGACTCGATTTTCTGTCAATTACTGTAGTTTCGTCACATGATGAATATTCTGAAGTTTTTCGTTCAGGACTTGTGTCATATGGACGTGCTGGATATTGTTGATTTATAGGAGTAGATTTGGGAGCAGTTTCATTAGTATCCTTTGGCTTTTTCAGACTTGATTTTCTTGTAATGTTGGTAGTGGTCACATTTATTTCTTGGTTGGTAGAAGAAATTTTGTCATCTGGAACATTTCTTGATGTTTTTCTTTCAGGGCTGCTCGTAGGTGATCGACGTTGTGCTGGAAATTCGTTTACTGTGGGCCCTTTAGTATCTTTATCTGGAACATCTCTATTTGGAGATTTTTTGGAAATTTCAGGTTTTTTGGATGGTGATTTTCGTTCAGGACTGCTTGTAGGTGATCGACGTTGTGCTGGAAATTCGTTTACTGTGGGCCCTTTAGTATCTTTATCTGGAACATCTCTATTTGGAGATTTTTTGGAAATTTCAGGTTTTTTGGACGGTGATTTACGGTCAGGGCTGCTCGTAGGTGATCGACGTTGTGCTGGAAATTCTTTTACTGTGGGTCCTCTAGTATCTTTATCTGGAACATCTCTACTTGGAGATTTTTTTGAAATATCAAGTTTTTTGGACGGTGATTTACGTTCAGGGCTACTCGTAGGTGATCGTCGTTGTGCTGGAAATTCTTTTACTGTGGGTCTTCTAGTATCTTTATCTGGGATATCTCTACCTGGAGATTTTTCTGAAATATCAGGTTTTTTGGACGGTGATTTACGTTCAGGACTGCTCGTAGGTGATCGCCGTTGTGCTGGAAATTCTTTTACTGTGGGTCCTTTTGTATCTTTATCTGGAATTTCTCTACCCGGGGATTTTTTAGAAACATCAGTTGTTTTAGAGGGTGATTTTCGTTCAGGACTAGTCTTTGGTGACTGACGTTGAACTTCTTCATTACTCGTCTTTTCGATAGTTTCTTTTTCATGTGTAATAAAATCCGTTGTACTCTCGACAACTTCTGAATTATCTTTTTTAGTACTCACTAATCCTAGTAATTCAGCGCATTTATCTGCATATGTATCTTTTCGACGTAATGGACGGTCTTTTTTGGGAGATTTTGCTTCAGGCTCTTTTGGAGAAACAAAAAATTCACTTGGGGCTGATTCATCAGGATTTGGAGAAATTAGGGCATCTTTACCAGGTATGGGTTTAGGTTCAGGTGAATAAGAGGTAGTTTTATCTCTAATTTCGATATTTCGTTCATTTAGTATCAATTCGTTTAAATAATTCGCCTCTTGCAAGTTTAAGGTTGAAGGGCGTTCCTCGGGTTGCAACGTAATTGTTATGGTTTCGTTTGAATCCAAATCGGTTATAATTTGAGTATTTGGTAACGTATAATCAATGTCAGTTGTGATTATAGTTGTCTCTTGATACGGCTCTACTGGTTCAGGTTTATCATTTGATGATTTTTTTGTATTCTTCAGTATTCCCCCAGACGTCCTGCGTTTAATATCTACTGTAGTAGTTACGGTTTCCGATGAAGTATCTGTATTTTTGGAAGAAGTTTTTATTGTTTTGATTCCTATATCATCTTCGTCGGCATCTGGCTGCGGACGATAATTTTTAGGTTCTGAATTTTGGTCATTTTTAGAAGGACTTGATTTTCGAGGTCGAGTGTAGGTATCCGTATTTGGACTAGATTCTTTCGGTTGTTCTTTTGTGGGACTTGATTTTCCTCTACGGGTAAATGTATCCGTGTTTGGACTTGGTTCTTTCGAAATGTCCTTGGACGGGCTTGTTTTTTTCGGACGAGTAAAAGTGTCTGTATTTGGACTTGATTCTCTTAGATTTTCTTTAGATGGACTAGTTTTTCGTGGACGAGTGAACGTATCTGTATTTGGACTTGATTCTCTTGGAGTTTCTTTAGATGGGCTAGTTTTTCGTGGACGAGTGAAAGTATCAGTGTTTGGGCTTGATTCTCTGGATGATGGTGTTTTAGATGGAATATCTTTGGTTGGACTTGAACGAGATTTTGATGGAGATTTTGTGGGACTTGTTTTATCTCGAGAATATTTTGTTGGCGAATCAGATCTTGGTGAATTTCTAGTTCGGTCAGGTGATTCTCGATCTGTTATCGGTTTACGCTTTTTAATTGTATCGGTACAATAATCAGTGGTGTAAATACTTTCCCTTGGTGAGTCTTCTTTTCGTTCAGGACTTGGAGATGTTTTTGTGTATCTCTTAGTTTCACTAGTCACCTTTTTTTGGTCAGTTATACGACTTGGATACATAGATCGTTCGGGACTTTCTCTATATCTATCTGGTTTACGATCGGGACTTTGTCGATACGATGGAGAATTTTCTTTTGACGATGGCTTTCGTGTTGGGCTTGAACGTGAATCTTTCTGGGGACTTGTAGTACGCCGTGTTGTTGTTATATCAGTCTGACTTCGAGTAAAAGTATCACTCGATCCATATCTATCATGACGTGACGGAGATTTGGTACTTCGATTTGGTGAAGTACGTTCAGGAGTTGTACGCAAAGATCTTGCGAAAGCATCGTGCTGTGGACTAACCTCAACTGAAATTTTTTTATTTGTAAATTCTTGTTGATATGTTGTTTTGTAATGGTCTTTAGAAACTTCGTCACTAGGACGACCTGAGCCCGGTTCTTGTTTTGATGGAGTATACTTATCTGGTGATTTTCTATGGTCCACTGTTCTTTCAACATTAATAAATTCTGTGTTCCGATCATTAGAATGACGGTCGGTACGATCGGTTTGATGACTTTGAACTGTTGTTTTAATTTGAACATTATCAGTAGTTGATGTTTCATCTGATTTGCGAAGTTTATTTCTTGTAGATTGGTCATCAACCTCGTCTTCATATTGAGTTCGTGTAATCCGAATTGTGGATTTCATATTATTATCAATCACATCGTTTTCATTCTGTTGGTTTTTTCTATAAGTTTTCTCATCAATTGCCTGGTTACTTCTTATTGAAGTGGTATCACGATTATCATATTTCTTTGATATTTTTTCCTCTATATTACGTCGATTTTCTGATGTCTTATTTGATTGAGCACAAGATATATCGGAAGATGCTTTTGAACCAACTGTTTCGTATTTAGTTTTTGTAATGGAGCTTCCATCGGGCATTGTACGTGTTTCGGTTACAATTTTAGTTGTTCCATCTACAATATTAGTTTTAGCATAGTCTGGCAAGTTTGGATCATTCGATTTATAAACTTTGACAACACGTTCCACAACTGAACCATCTTTTTCAATTGTTTTATCGGTGGTTGTATCATGTTGAAATTTTGATGAGTTTGTATCGATAATTTTACGAGTTGTTTCAGCTGTATCTTGTTTACGTTCACGATAGTTTGTGGATTCATTTTTGTTTGTATAAAATTCATCTTGTTGCCGATTATTTTTTCGATAATAATCATTGCTTTCATTATTGTCAATGACTTCTCGCCTTTTAGAATAATCGGTGTGACTTTCTTCTCTAGTAGATTTTCGTTCATCATTATAATCATCACCATAATTTGATTCTCTATCGTATGTTATCTGTGGTTGATCAGATTTTGTTGAAAAATGTTTGACGACATGTGAACTTGATGAAGTTGTTTTACTACTACTTGTTCGATAATTATTGTCATCTCCACTAACGAAATGTTCTTCAGCAACGCTTTTTGAATTGCCACCAACAGTTCGTGAAAAATTATTTTCGTCGCCATCGTTTGATTCAAATTTACTTTCTTCTTTTAATGCCGCAAATTTATTTGTACCTCCATCAATGTCTCGTGTTCCTGCTGTGGTGGCAATTAGAGATTCTAATTGAGTTTTACCATCTTCACTCGTTTCTTTTGATGTGACAATATTCCAATCATGATCGCCTTGCCGGACAATGTCTAAAAAAAAAAGAGAAGTGTAAACATATTTCCTAATATTTTTTCAATGGGATTTCTGTATCGTGTTTATTGTATAGAGTGACTAAACAAAGGAAATCTCTATTAATCCAAAATTTCTCTACATATCGGCATCAATTTGTACCGCATGTTTGTCACTGGATCCCCGGGATTTCATAAAAACCTTATCCTAGGTCTAGATCCTACTGTTGCAGTATAACGACAATCAATCGTTACCATTATGGTGACATAAAATGTCACCATTGTAAGTTTTGTTAAAGCTCTTGCCTATCCTATAGGTGGAATAAAAATGACAAAAGACTAAAGCCTACGAAGATATATCGCACGTATAGGTAGTAACTCATTAAACTCCGGCGATATGTACCGCCGTTAAAGCCACTCAATACGTGTGCCCTAGTTAACATTTTAAGTCAATTGTTAGTAGTTACCTTGTGCTCGATATGATATATCGCGTGTTGGTGATTCTGAATCACGAATTTCTTTGCTTTTTAATGAGAGGAAACTTTGATCGGTTAAAGAATCGGCATGAGTTAATCCAGAATCACCACCTCGTGTATATTGTGTTGTCTTAGTATAACTTTGAGTTGTTTTTGATTTTCCAGTACCATCGGTAGGAGTTCCTTCACGTAATCCCGGTGAACTGTTTGAACGTTGTACATCGCGTAATACTTCACCGGATGTATAGAAATCCTTTAATCTCTGTTCACGAATCTTATACATATGTGCACGAATTTCTTTTTTACGGGAAAAATCTTCTGCTTGTTGCCACTGAAACAAAATTGATTGTTGGTCATTTTTTTGTTTTGATCTTAAAATGTTTTTACTGATAATTACCATGCGTCGTAAGAGATCTTCATCTGTTATTTGGGTGATATCACCCGTAACTGTAGCCATTTTTGTTTACGGAGTCCACTTTACTGTAAATGATAAAAAAATGTTTGTTGTTAATTCAATGGTTTATAAATTGTGCAATCTCTAATTAAATATTCAAAACGTGGTCGAATGAAAAATGTAAATAAAGCCCACACAATTAATAAATTTCCCTTGATGATAAATTTTTTTTTCTATGAAAGTCATTTATTATGATAATAATCCGGTTTGAGCAATGGAAAGTTATAAAGTTAATCAGATTTTGAAAAGCAGATGGATAGCCGCTACTAAAATTTTGGTATTTTGTAAATGACACTGACGTATGAGTGGACTCGTTCATGGTTTTTGGAAAAATTTTTGAAAAGAAATCAAACACTGTACATTATTTTTTAATTGCTATG
Source organism: Nineta flava (assembly GCA_963920215.1). Lineage (NCBI taxonomy): Eukaryota > Metazoa > Arthropoda > Insecta > Neuroptera > Chrysopidae > Nineta > Nineta flava. The sequence continues at coordinate 107,075,712 of OY986042.1, forward strand.
CTTATGGATTATATGGCTCATATTGAATGTCGTAAGGTGATGTGACCAAGTTCGATAATTGATTTAAAAATAACTCGGTTTAGGGGCCATTCATAAATTACGTAATGGCCACTATGGGAGGGGGTAGTGTATTTGTTACTATTCGTTAGAGAGGGGAAAGTAGAACAAACCTATTTTGACAACATTGTCAAAATCATCCAAATTTGACAATGTTTTGACAATCCAGATTGTCCAACTTTGACAATTCAGATTTTTCGGTACATTTTTATTACGTTATGGTATGAGGGGATGGATAACCTATCTAGAACAACCTTATTTTGACAATATTGTCAAAATCGTCCAACTTTGACAATGTTTTGACAATCCAACTTTGATAATCCAGATTTTTCGGTACATTTTATCACGTTATGGTATGGGGGGATGGATAACCTATCTAGAACAAACCTATTTTGACAAAATTGTCAAAATCGTCCAACTTTGACAATCCAGATTGTCCAACTTTGGCAATCCAGATTTTTCGGTATATTTTATTACATTATGGTACGGGGAGGATGGGTTTCCAAAATTGTTATCTAGTGTTACAAAATCATAGAAAATAGCGTTACGTTAGCGTTATGGATAGAGGAAATCTATTTAGTGAACAAATCTCCATAGGAAACATGTAAAACAACTCAGAAACGCTATCGATTTAACATGGGAGCGTTTAGAATATTAAATGTATAGCCGTTTCCGGGCTGGGATTTTGTGTTGGCTGATGATTTTAGAATAGAATTTGACATTTATCCTCGTTAATAAATAAATATAGCATAGACAATTTGAAAATTAATCGGCATATTTAACATTTTCAAAAAAAATATTGCAGAATATACTGCAATGATGTCAACGTTTTTTTTTAAATGTTAAAAACAACTTGTTTGATTGATAATTGATTGCATAATAATATATATTACAATGATCCATGTATTAATCTCTTTTTAACCCGACTTCAAAAAAGGAGGATGGTTCTCAATTCGTCTGTATTTTTTTTTTTTTTTTTTTTTTATGTTTGTTACCTTAGAACTCCGGCATTTATGAACCGATTTTGAATTTTTTTTTTTTGTTTTAAAGGGTTTGATTCTCGATTGGTCCCATTGTCACCAAATCGCATTCTGATGAGGGAATCTCCGGAAAATCGAGGAAAATCCTCATTTTATATGTGATAACCGATTTCTGCGAAATTTTTTTTTTTTTTTGAAAAAGTATACTCATTCATAATGGGAAAATAAGAAAATTTTTTTAAAAACCGACTTCAAAAAAAATTTTTCCTTAAAAAAAAAACCGACCCCAAAAAAAAAAAAATTTTACAAAAAAAAACCAAATTCCTTGTAAAGAAAACTGAAAATCTGATATAAAAAAATGCATTAAAAATTAAAAAAAAAAAAAAAACGGGTAAAAAAAAAGTGTTATAAAAAAATTCACTAAAAATTAGTTGGTCGTTTAGTACGTCTACCCATATTTAGACAAATAAAATCAGTTATAGAACTTCAAAGTCACTAAAAAGCGAGAAATAAAACTTATTTTGACAAAATGGAAACCCGACTTAACAAAAGAAGCACTAAAAAGTAAAAAAATAATTGCATATTCTTGTGCCAATTTTAGTTCACCAAAGCAAAAATTTTTAAATATATATGTACAATTATTGTTATTTTTGGAGGCGGTGTCCAAAAGTTATGTGAATTTATCTATGTTGACACCGCCTCCAAAAATAACAATAATTGTACATATATATTTAAAAATTTTTGCTTTGGTGAACTAAAATTGGCACAAGAATATGCAATTATTTTTTTACTTTTTAGTGCTTCTTTTGTTAAGTCGGGTTTCCATTTTGTCAAAATAAGTTTTATTATTCATTCAAGTCATTTTCAGCTAGTGAAATATATGTTGATGAAATTGAAGTTTACTTGAAATAAAAAAAATCACCGTATTTGGTTATATACCATTTACGGTCAATTAGGTTGCTAGGTTTACACGGCAACACACCACTCGCGACTAGCGCACCTACATCTCTTAAAAGACGTCTGTGTGTGTGTATGGTGTGATCACAATATTGTTCACCTTGATCAAATAAATATGTTCAAGTTGTCTCTTTCGAATTTAAAATAATTATATTATTGTGTGATTATTACATAAGCCATGATCTGAAAATACACTTGATATTTATAAAATACAATTTTTAATTATCCACGTAGACTTGGAATCAGTGCCGTCTTTACCAAATGGCACGTGGGGCATCAACCCAGAGTTGTCGGGCCGATAAGGACCCCGAAATAACAAAAACCTTACCCAAATTTATTCCATTTTAAATCAATTTAAAAAAAAACATTGGTGGTTTTGTCTAGACCAGTGTCAGACTGGCCATAAAGTTAGGGTGGAGTTTGTCACCTGGTCCCTTACATATGTGGGTCCCCAGGCTGACTACCTACATGTAAAATACTTCTTACACGGAGAAGGAAAAGATCGACGACGATTGTTTAGATCAAATAGCAAAGAACGCTATTTGTTTGTCTCGAAGAAATTCCATGCATTCCATATGCATGTAACATTTGCCTCAATAACATGCATATTAGTACGCGAAAGAAATTGTGGAACAGAAGAAGACGTAGAACAAAGAATTCGAAAAGCTAAAGGTGTCAATGCACACCAATCTGGAAAACTCAACAGCTAAGAAGAAGTACAAAACTCAGAATATTTGGAAGTAATGTCCAGTCAATGCTATCGTATGGATATCAAACATGGAAAATTACCAACTCCATAAAATATGCAAACTTTTATCAATACAAGAATTCTAAGTATATTTTGGCCAAATAAAATTTCAAATGACGAGCTCTGGAGAAGATACGAACAACATCCTATTACAGAAACAATAAAAAAAGAAAATTCAGATGGATTGAACACACCATCAGGAGAAAAGAAGTAAGTATTAGCCGCCAAGCATTGAACTGGAATCCTCAGGGTGAGAGAAGGTTCGAGGACGACCCAAGACTACTTGGAGAAGTACAGTGGAGAGAGAAGTGGCTGAGGAAGGGAAAACCTGGAACGAAATAAAAGCAATGACTCAAAACAGAGTGAGGTGTAAATTCTTTGTGGCAACCCTACGCCCGCCCAAGGGATTCAAGGACATTATTATTATTACTCAGTTTACTATAAAAACTTAGTTCTTTTGAACACGACCAATGATGGCATCCACCTGTTTTATTTTGGTGTGTAAAGTGACACATCGATATAATTATGTGTTTTTTTTTTTTTTTTTAATTTCTATATTTGGTACTAAAAAAGGGACATTATTATTTATTTAAAAGAAAAAGAGTAATAATACAACTAAAAACTGGTTTACTTAAATAAGAAATATATAATAATTTTAGTTAAATAAAAGAAACACATTAATTTTATTTATTTATATTTTATAATAAATAAATATTCTTGATATGGTTTGGTTGTTGTTCTCTCTATAAGTATTATTCCATAGTCAACCAATAGATTTGTGTTGTGTGTTGAATGACTCATCCATCCAATCCACATTAACATCTACATATCTCTTAGCTTACTTACATAATAATCATTTGTAATAAATATTAAATGATTTATCGTTTAAAATTGATACTTTTCAAAATCATTTTTTTGAGATTCGATTATATTGACATAACTATCCAAGTATTTATTATGTCAATCAATAAAAATAACTTGAATTGTTTTCGTTATTTCTGTTTATGCATTGGCATTAAAAAGGAGTTATTGTAATCGTTCTACTGAAATCTCTATAGACAAGCGGACAGGACGTATTTTATAGAACTGGATATAAGAATTATAAACATTGACGCAATTATTTATATAGCGCTTTGCGCTTTAACCATCGAGGTAGGGAAGGAAAATCATGAGTGCCAAGTTGTACTTACTTCCAAAACGAACACTGTAAAGCGATTGTTTATTTATGTGTCATCATGTGCACTAGAGGTTTTTTTTAGTGCATTCCATTGCATTTTTTAATATTTTGAATGCTTTAAATGTTTTTTTTTTTTCGGAGTAAACAAAAAACTCACATAACATACAAAATCTTATTCGAGAAAAATCTACAGTTTAGGAGCTTTTGAAGTCACTCAATCAAACATTCTGTTGCTTGAAAAACAGCTAAACTGTTTTCACCCGCCTTATTGTATATTGATGCTAACTGACGCTTATACGTACTTATAATGCCTGAATCGAACGGCATTTTCAAGAGTAACGAAAGCGTTCGTAAGCCAATACGTACGCTGATAAATTGCGCTTATAAGTGCCCCAAAACGAATAAAACCTTATTCGATGATAAAATAATACAATGTTTGCCTTATTTAAAACTATATGAAATACTTGTAACATTGCCATTAATATCTTAGCTACAAAACATTTGGTTGCCAGTACATTTTTGATGTATAGTAAACTCCCGCTAAGTAGCCAACCGGGTAATACGGACGGCGTAAAAAAGTCAAAAAGATACACTAGTTTATTGGTTACTAAGGTCTACCCATTCAGTAATATTAAAACTAAAATTAAGCTGTAGGAAAATTTGTGTTTATGAAAAACAACATCGAGTTTTTTTAGTTCTCATTCAAAACTTGTATTACATGCATTTTAAGGCAAATTGCGTTTAATCCGGTCTTTCGGAGTAGATTATTTTTTTAGATTTTGGTGCATTTCTTTCGTTTCATCATATATATATATATATAATTTGTATCCGTGTGGAATATTGAAAGTGTTGTGACTATCTTGAGGCAATCCAGATATTTTAAAATGTTTACAAGATAAGATTTCTTTCTTCTTATTTTATAAAGTGTAAGTATTGTATTTATACATAATTATAGGCAATAAATTATAGAAAACATAAAACTATTATAGACAAATACTATTAAATTTATTTGTTTGTTATCTGTAACCAACAAATCAACTAGCACCTTCGTGCGGGCATAGATTATGTATATAATTTCACTATCAAAATAGATAATAAGCCGAGAGATAATATAGCAAAAAATATGTAATAGATTTTAAAAAAATAGCGAAATAGAAATTTTTATACTCAAATTACTTAAAAAAAGCTATTTTTTATTTTACAGCATTGAGAGAGAAAACCTATCAGGATTATTCTTGCATTCAATCTTTTTCGATTGAAGATTCCAAGAAGATTGTCGCCATGCCTGAGTTGGGTAAGGTTTCTCCAGAGAGCTGGGCCTTCGGAGACCACTTTCTTCCCGAATCTTCAGTAGATATAAATTTCGAACAGTAAGTATTTGATCCAATAATGAGCTTTACAATCAGGATGCAAGGATACAAGCTGGGGAATTTAAAGTGTTACAGAAAATTGGATTATTTGAATGAAGATGACATATGGGACCATTCATGCGAGATTTGATGAAATGTCTCAAACAATTCTTGCCTGTAATTTTACAAGCAACAATTTTCTAGTTTTTACATTTTTCCTGGCAAAATAGAAATACGTTTGATGATATCTCTATAATATAAAGGCCTCCATACAAGATCAAGCAATTTGTGCAACAACCTCTTTACGCAAAGAATTTGATGGAGTATTCCATGATTTAAGTTGTTGCACAGTGGTTTGAAAGAAATAAGTCGAAATCAACAGATTTTTATTTGAACGAGTATGGCAGTGTTTGTCCAAAACGAATAATATTCGTGGCAAAATTCTGTGGCCCATGATATCAATATACGATTGCTTCAATTTAGATTTGAGGATTTATTATTTATTAGAAAAACAAGTTGTCAAAAATTTTTTATTCAAACGATATCATGAATTAAGTTATGAATACTTTTTTTTTTTTAGTTTTTGATAGATTAAAATTATTGTTTTTTTTCACATAGACCTATAAAATGAACCGAATTATCGCACAAAGTACATTCACCCTTTTATATAATTTGATGAATGATGACCATTGACTGAACAGGTAAATGCTCGAAGAAAAAAATTAAAATTAAGATAGTTCACTTGTAAAATCATTTCTCTAAAGAATTTGATGAAATTGAAATATGACATTAAAATTTTAATGTTATTTATTAAATTTTTTTTTTTAAGTTTTAAGGCTGGGGGTCAGGCATGATGTGAAAACACATAAACATTTGCCTGTGAGAACCAGTGCCACTTCTTACGTTAAAATTAGAGTTTGAAAGAATGACCTTAAATCCATTATTTACATTAGAATCAGAGTTAGTGAAATTTAGCAAGACTAGGCCAGGTTTATCAACATATACATTTAATATTCAAAGTTTAAGAGTCCATAATCATGATATCATTGATAATGTGGTTCGTAATTCTAATATTCTTCTTTTATCAGAAACATGCGGCTAATAATGATGAAGACATTCCTGTACCTAATTTTAACTGTATAGTCAAATTTAAATGTTCCAATGTAAGAGCTGGCGATGTAACATGATAAAAACGATCATTCATCGTTCTATAATGTTTAATATTGTCTTGTCTTTCAATATCCGAAAATCATATCACACACAAACAAAATTATTGTCTACTGCAGAGTGTGGTCACACTGCTTATGTGACAGACAGACTTCTGCCTGTTTCGCTTATGCTATGTATATATACATTTTTACTGAATGTCTCCCAAATACTGTGCAATAGAGCAGCATAGAAATCAGTGTTACATCTATTGAGCGAGTGCTACATCAATCGAGCGTTATATCAGCGATTCGTTAAATTCTGAAAACACACTTTGATCGGATTCTCATAACGCGCCAAAAGAAGCATAACTTCATAAGACTATATTCTAAAGAAATGCAAGAGGACTAGGCTGTAACCCAATTAGACCATAGGTACCTAAATACCAATGATCTATGGGTGTGTGATCCGAAATATAACCCAGTATACTGGCCAGTGCTCATGACGTCATGATTCCGACGCCATATTGTACTGGTGTGTCACCATATTGTACTGGTGAGACAAGTGTGACGTAGTAGTATATCAAGCGGGCGTGTGTGCATCAGACTTTGAGGAATTTTGTATTTTATATTATTTGTTATTTGCAATAATGACATCCCAACAAAGTCATTATTTTTGGTGGACGAAACTATTTTTGATATGACGTCAACGCACTAGCCCGTATATTCGGAACGAATCATCAGTATGGCGTCGATTCATGATGCCATCAGCACTGGCCAGTAAGCTGGGTTGTATTTCGGAACACACCCTATATAACTGGTAAATACAGGCCTGCCTATTATACAAAATAAATATTTGCAAACTGTTCTTTATATACCTATATTTGGTAGGTCAATGGTTTTTATTTGATTATTATTATTAAAGTTATAGAATGAAAATTTTTGATAATTTATTTATTTATTTTTATTTTTTATTCACGGAAATCTTTTATTTATAAATGAACATATATCATTTATATTAGAATTTATTATTTTTTATTTGATTGAAATACATCAACAAAATGTATTAATCAATTGACTGTTGAAGTAGTTAGTGTTGTTAAGTCATGTGTATGATCAGTATGTATGCTAATTTGTTTCAATTTTTTTAAAGGTTTTTTTTTTCTTTAATTTTTTAGTTTTATAGTTATTTAAAATTAATAACCTCACCTACACACATGATCGCACACACACATGTCATGTATATATTGTTTATAATTGAAGTGTCATTCTTTCAAATTAGAGGTTAAACATTTTAAAAGATTTAAATGTAATTTTTTTACATTGTTTTTATATTATAAATTAAATAAAAGCTTCTAAAAAAAATTTGCTATTTTACGATTTTTGAATTAAAATAACTGTTTATTCCTTAACAATTATTGAAAAAACAGTGACTTATATACGTATTCGAAAAATCACCACTGTAGCTCTTTCCGTTCAAAAGTTATTTCGGGATCAAATCTCGTCTAAAAGAACGGCTAGTAATAGCAACTGTAAGCACAAAGGCCAAAAATCTCTTAAACTTGGTCTGTCGCACTACCGTGCTCTAGATATATTTAAAAATTCCTTCCCTTCAAAATTTGAAGTTTTCCATTTCAAAAGTCGTAAAATCTGACAAACAAATACAAAAATTCCGACTGTCTGCCGAAAGCCGCCGTTTTTATCCGAACTATCGTACTGAGGGGAAGATAAAATAAACTCTTGTATAAATCATTTTCAGTGTTTTATAGTTTGCATAAATTTTAAAATTTATCGATGTTTTTCTTCAATTAATTTCTACAAAATTTATTCGTTTTTCTAAAAAAATGTTTCACAAGAGTTTTTTTTTTGTTAATAAGAAACAACAGGAATTACTAATTAACAGTTTTGCTTTTCACAGTCCACTGGATCCTAGAACATGTGGAAATAGAGTAGAATGAGATAGCGGATGGTCTAGTCAGGTCATACCTTACAGGGTCGGTGCCATTCTCGGGACTGGAAGATCAATTCTATCAAAAGGAGATCAGAAAGAAAGAAGACACTAAGAGAGTCACACTCTGGAAGAACCTTCCGGGGCTCACAGACCAAGAATCTTCGATCTTCATTGGCCTGAACAAAAATAGACTGCGGCTACTGATGAGGTTCCTTACGGTGAATTGTAGACTAAGGGAATACCTTAGGAAACTAGGCTTGGGAAATGATTGCAACTACATGTTTTGTGGAGAAATGAAGGAAACTCTGGAACATCTCCTTATAGACTTTGCCGCCCTCATACCCAAAAGACGAGATCACTTTTCATTAAGCACCAGCTGTAAGACGAGATCACTCCTCATTAGGGACCAGATGGGGGAGCACAAAAGATCTTATAGGTCGCGGTGTTACCTTTTAATGTCTTCGAAATAAACTAATTGGGAATTAGCGAAAAAAATAACTAAGGTCTGTAAATCGAAAGAGAGCAAATAGTAAATCCTGGACCCATGGAGATTTACGCTCAGAAGGGTTTAATGCATATTTTCCCAATTTTTTTTGAAACTGACTGAAAACCAGGATGAATTGCATACAAGGTATACACAGGATATTTAAGTGCGACAACAGAATATATTTGAAATGCCATACCATCTCTATGTACAGACAAGCATTTTAATCGGTATATGAAAGTTGTGGTGGCATTCACAATTAAATTAAGAACACAATCAAAAAAAAAAGGTTCCAATTCAGATAAATTAAAAATAATTACTAATGGAAGTTATCTATAAATTTATGTTCATTTAATCAAAAAGAATATGACATCATTTTGTTAATATGAATAGGTAACCACCATTTTTAATTTTTCATCAATTTATCAATGTTGTCATCTTTGTTGACCTTAAAATATTTATCTGATTTACTCTTGTCATCCTGACAATTTTTAGTAGTATATAATTATAAATATATTAAATGCACTTGTTGTGTCTATTTAAACTTTTAAGGTAGTTCATTCGTAAACTCATTTTGCTAAGGAATTTAATAAAATTGAAATATAACATGAAATTTCGTGTAAAATATTGAAAGTACTTCACACAATCCTTATGAGAATTGGTTCTCGGTCTACTTGGGTCAAATTGAAGGAAGTTGCACATGACTTTTCGATCAGAAGTTTTCATGGGCAAAAATTCCAGAAATAATTGGTTTTTGAGCTACAGGCAGGTTCTGGAAGTGGCGTTATCTGGAAATTGACGCTCGGTGAAATCGGCTCAATTCAAGTATGTTGTAGTACATAACGTCCCGATCAAAAGTTCTCATGAAAACACGTCCCAGAAATCTTTTGTTTTTGAGCTACAGGTTCTGGAAGTGGCGTTATCAGGAAATTGGCTCTCGGAGATATCGGCTCAATTCAAGTATGTTGTTGTACCCAATTGTGTTGTAGTACACGATCAAAAGTTCTCACGGGCAGAAGTCTCAAAAATCCTTAAATTTCGAGGTACAGGATCCGGAAGTGGCGTTATCACTTAAATAATTTTAGAAAAAAATATTTCAAACAAAAGTTGCACAATTTAAAGAGAGGAACGTACCACGCGGCACGGATGCATGGAAGAAAAGTATAATTGTTGCATTATGTTTCCGCATTCAAACTGTGCAACTTTCGTGTGAAACATTTTTTCTAAAATGAATATTTTAAAATATATTTAAGTGGTAAGTTTTCAAATGATCATACAGTATATTTAATATTATGTTATCTTGGAGACGGCCTACACACTGGCATGCAGGTGATCATTTACTTAGGCACGGCCCTGCCTGTACAGATATAAATTTTCTTTTATCGCAAACATTTCATACTATGAAAAACAGCACAAGATTTTGATTTCTAAGGGAAGGATCCTAACAAAATTATAATCAGACCACCGTGTGAGCGTACATGGCCAAATAGAATTGATTGATTCTAAATAAAAGGCTATTTACCATTTTAATGAAACTATGATCTAAATTTTGATAATTATTAATCGTTAATTAAGTGATTTTAGTAAGTCTTATGATATAAACGCAATTTGTGTTACATGCATGTAAATGACCTTGCATAACTTATAATATATTTTTCTTGCAATAGCCAACCAATACAGTAGTTATTTGATTTTAAATTTAAACAGAAGGTTTGATTAATAATAATAATTCTTTTTATGCAATTATATAAATCAATATATCGTTCTATATGATGGATGACAAGATCTAATTTATTATTATTATTTTCTGTAACCAGTTATCATGTACTCATTTTATTAATGATAATTTGATAAATTAAGAGAGTTAATTAATTAATTTTTAATACACATTTTTAAAGGTTACTTACAGTTGATGATTAATTGGGTTTATTATGAATTATAAGAAGCATTTAATATAATTCAATAATTATTATTATATTTTGGGTTAGTAAATTTCTTTTCTTAAGATTTATCAAATATCAAAAGAGGGTATTTAAATATTATTTGTATCTACTTTAAGCGTCTATATACTAATATCAATTTCCATTAAGTTGCGAAGACATTGAATGAAAGAACTAGCGTATACTATGTAGAAAGAGGGTCTTTTTCTTTTTATAGGCCGTAGATAATTTACGCGTGAATGAAGTAATTTTAAAAAATTGTTTAAATGTCAAAATATATTTGATCTAACGCTAACCCACTTTGACTTGCTATTTTATTACATTATTACTTCTGAAAACTGGAGTCATGCCTTAAAGTTTGATCTAACAAACATGATTTAACGAATATTCCTTTAAAAATCATATATTCCTTTTAAGAACTATGGTATCTGTGAAAACAGGATAAATTTAATATTTTGGGTATAAGAAATTTTGGTAATTTTTTATAAATGCTGCCTTTTATTAAAAATAAGTTATCTAAGGTCCGTTTTTTTACAATTCTGTGCAAGGACAAAATTAACTAGTAAATAACTAATTCAAAGATAACATTATCATAAACAACTAATTTTGAAAAACACCTAATAAAAAAATAATTAGTGTAATAAATAACCTCATGGTAATGGTCTCCGGCGAATAATACTGGAATCATATAACAGGCCAGAAGCAACCCATAGACAATTGAGCCCAATTAGACTAATTTTTATATAAAAAAAATATATAATTATATAAAATATTCATGAAATTTATGTAATCTTAATTTGATATAACAATACGTACATGGGCGTACATGGTGGGGGGTACGTGGAGGTAAGTGTTAGTAGTAGTTGTAGTAGCGGAGGGGAGATCGAAGCCAGGCAAATAGGCCTTTTTACCGACTCCTAAAGCACTGGGATTTTGTATGTAGACTGGTAATTGGTACGTAATGTGGAGTTTGTGGAAGGAAACTGCAGAAAACCTTCAAAAGCATAGCCGGTTACTTTCGTTCTTGTCCATACACCGACAGTTTAGCCAATTAACTACCCACTTAAAAAAAATAATTTAATTGACAAACTACCGCCGTTGGAAATCGAACCAGCAACCTGCCAGTTCCGAGTAGAGTGTCTTAAACAACTGGACCACTCGGGCTGGTTACAATAATGATAAATCGCGTAGGGGTCCTGAAATCAGTCAATTATGTGGGCTGAGACCTTTAGTGTAGTGAATAGCAATGATTATTGTGTAGATAGATAGATTGCAGAGGCAGCCCTGGGCGCGTTACACTTCGATCATAAGGTCCATTGTGATGCCTTAAGATGTGAGTGGAGTGGAAGGAATTTTTGTGTATAGACTAGAAATTGGTAGGAAATGCGGCTGCAGCCGACTATGATAGGAACTATGCCGATTTTCATCTGGAGTTCAAGAAGGAAACTGCAGAAAACCTTCTCAAGCATAGCCGGTTACTTCGGTCTTGTCCATACGCCGACAGTTTAGTCAATTAACCGTCCCTTTTTTTTTTTAATAATTGACAAACTACCGATGTTGGGATTCGAACCTATAAGCTCCCAGTTTCCAAGTAGGCATACTGCGCAGACATAACGCCTTAGACCGCTCGATGGTGGAGATCAGTAAAAAAAAACCCTTCTTATCTATTTGATTAGAGAGAGCATCATCCATAAAATTGATATGGATTTTGGAGACAATCAAAGGAATTGATGATTTTTTGAAGTACTCGTAAATACAATAAAAGTAATTATTTATGTGATTATGTGATTCTATAAATAGTGATTATGTGATCATTTTTACATTATTAATAATATTATTAAAGTGCTTATTTTCTAGAATAATAATAATAATATGTGCAGTTACGTATTTTTATTTTAATGTCGTAGGTTTAATCAGTTTTAGGTAAAAGGCCATCTGACTAGACACCACATATTCTGTAAATTAATTAATTATTCGCCGCTGCATATTTAAGTCACAACTATTGAGTGTATGGAAAAAAATTTTTCAAACAAAGTTATACTTGTTTTGGCGCATTATGAGAATCCGATCAGAATGTATTTTCAGCATGTAACGAATTGCTGATATAATACTCTGCTAAGGTAGCACTTGCTCAATCGATGTTACACAGTTTTTTATCCTGCTCTATTCAGTGGATAATATCTTTATATGTGCTATGATTTTTGCATTTTGAACTTAAGGATGTTCCACCAGCATACCACCACATCTCGAGACAGATTTTGCTCATTTTTTTTCACAGGCTAAAAATAACGTTTTTCTAATAAATCCCGAAGTTTCAGAATTTTTGACCGTTTAGAACGCGAGATAATTAATATCAAAGTTATCATTCTCTCTCACTCTCATTAGAAGCATGTACAACTTCATGCCCGCCCAACTATTATCTGTTGTATTAGAAAAAATACTCGACAGAATTTAAAAAAAAACTAGGAGAGTAAAGATAAATATTTATTATATAAATTTTAAAAAAAATTCGTGTGTTATCGTTTTGTTTTCGAAATATAAAAGTTTAAAATTTTTTTTTTTCAAAATTAAATTATTTTGTATATATGAATAGTGAATTTGTTTATGTGTTGTATAAGTGTGTTTATGTATTGGTGCTATAATAAAATCAAACCGGAATGAATGATCGTTATTATTATGGTAAATACCTACACCGTCAGCTCTTACATTAAAACATTTAAATTTGACGATACAGTTGAAATTTGGTACAGGAATGTCTTCATCATTATTACTTCGGGTTTTTGATAAAAGAAGAATATTAGAATTACGAGCCACATTGGACTCGTAAACTTTGTATATTAAATGTATATATTGATAAACCTGGCCTGGCCTTGATAAATTTTACTTACTCTGATTCTAATATAAATAATCGATTTAATGTCAGTCTTTCAAACTCTAATTCTAACTAAGAAGTGATCTTGGTTCTGTTCTACCATGATCAAATGTAGAATCATTGGTTTTAGCTACAATATATAATTTTTCGATTGTAGTTTTTTACTACTATATCATTTTATTAAACTTTTGTGTCTTAATAGTACTGCTGAACTTATTTAATATTATTTTAATAAATTATTTAAATAGAAGTATAACTTCTTACGTGCGTAAATCAGTATACACATACACATTTTTTTTGGAATACGTATTTAGGAATTAGGAACTTATTTTTGAAATATTGAGAGAATCATTTTGGAATTTTCCACAACTTTTTTAAACAATATTGTGGGCATTGACGTCTTATCAAATAAAATTTTGTCTAAATTTGATACATGCTCATATATTATATCATGGATCGGTTATATTATTAAAAGTTTTATAATAATTGTATGTAGGAGGTTATTTACAATCCAATTTATAGAATTTTCTATACATCTAAAAATCTTTATTATTTAACCGCAACTGATTTTTTTAACTCCTTTATTTATACAGTCTGTAAATAGTTTTACGTTATATACTAAACACTATGTATGAAAAACAACGTTCATAGAAAAGTCTGTTCAACAATAATTCATTTAAAAGATTTATTCTTTTATAGATTTGTATCTCTTTGGAGTTTTTGTAACGGCATGTAACGAGTAATTTTTGAATATTTACTCCATTGTACGTAAATTTTTACAAAATCGCTTAAAAAAGATCGCTAAAACTGGAGATACTGGAGAAAATAACCAAAATTTGCGCGTTAAATATAAAATCGCACGCAACAGAGAAACTCGTACACTAAGGGGTCTTTCACATCGAAGATGCAAAACGCAAGATACATGCATCCTGGATTTTATTTCAGTTGTGGTTTCGCTTCTTATACGTGTTTGTGTTCTTCTTATTGGGTTCAAGTGTTTTTCTCGGGAAAAAGAAAGCAAATATACAAGGAAGAAAATAAATATACAAAATAAATGTATGTGTAAATATGTAAAATTAATTTACAAGATGCATTCATCTTGCGTCTTGCTTCTTCGGTGTGAAAAACCCCTAAAAGTTACAGAAAAACTACCCTCACTGTTATTTTTTTGATGAATTGATAAACAAACGACGGACATATCATATTTTCTTATACATAGTAGAGCTATATTACATTAAACTATTTACACACTGTATATTTACACAACCGTATATTATTTTTTATATTTACACTTGAGTTATGAATAATTTAAACGAATTACCTCTGGTGTTAAATAATCAAACTAGATTTATTCAGTAAATGTACCCTATGGGCCTGCCCACACAAAGTTTAACCTAGAAAATTACATCGCTGAAACATCATAGATATCAGTTTATTAGTTTTGTTAAGATTCGACGTTAAATTGCATCTCTGCATAATATCTACATTAAACGAATTTGCAGAAAATTGCATCTCCTCTTTATAGTCACGCGTTACTTAGTTTATTCTGGGCAAAGATTGATGATTCAGATGGTAGCTCCACGTGACCAATAAATAAACTAAATCTCTAGAGTCATTTTTTCTTTATCTAGCTTTGTAAAATAATGAAATTTCTGGGGTTCTTCTTTTATTGGACGAATACAAATAAATTGAAAAAGATCGAAACATTATAAAACTATAAAATTTGTTAAATAAAAACGTTTCCAGAAATAAATTTACATGTATTCCATGTATATTTATATTTTGTTTTTTTGTTAGTTACATCATATGACCACCAGAGGCGTAACGCATAAACAAGTTTCGCGTATAGAAAACTTCTACATAATTTTTCTCGTGTTTGCTGGAAGAGAAGTCAATCACATACAGGAACAGATGAATTTCCTAAAACGTAGTTGTAGTTGAGAAATATGACTTCTACTGTAAATAATCAACACCGCCTATTGACATAATATGAATAATAAATAATTGTATACCAGTTGGTTGTTAGTAAGTAAGTACTTGTTACTGAGATTTAATGCAAATGCAAAAAATGATCAAAGTCTACAATATTGTCTTAGTTTTTTTTTGTACATAATATTGCGAGGTGTTTTGCATTTTATGCAAAATACACAGATGGTTTTTTTTTTATTTTTACAGATTGTGTTTTAAGATGTAGTAAGTCTATACAATAAAAATTCGTCATTTATTTTATTTAGGTACACCTTCAAAAAAATCATTTTGTTTATAGTAAACATATCACATGACTTCCATGATTACTAAACTATTAGTAGTTTAGTACAATCAAGTAAGACAAATTAATCGAAGTAAGCCTAACTACCTCGATTATTTTTGAAACTGTGGAATGTTGTCAAAATGACTCATTTTTAATTATATCATCAATTTGATTGAGTAATATCAATCGTTTTGAGTGTTAGCAATTTTTTTGTGACATGCTAATATCTGGTATCAAATTAATAATATAATATCACAAATTATAAAGAGTAAGCAATTCCGAATAAAGTCAGTCGTTAAGAAACAATTTGGTGATACAGATTTTTGTAACATGCAATAATATAACTGTAATCTATTTATAAAAGGAGGTTCTATTCTTTTGAAAACATGTTGAATATTATTTTTTTA
This sequence comes from Nineta flava, assembly GCA_963920215.1. NCBI lineage: Eukaryota > Metazoa > Arthropoda > Insecta > Neuroptera > Chrysopidae > Nineta > Nineta flava. Next base: position 107,092,030 of record OY986042.1, read on the forward strand.
TTATCTCTTCGGTATTTAAGATTAAGTGCTGAGTCATTCCAAAATTTAATTATGTTTTGCAATATCGATTTTATTTTTAGCAAAATCCTTTCTGAACTTTGTTAGCAATTTCGAAACAGTTTCAAGAGCATTGTAAATATTTCTCGTATTCGTTTTAGTTTTGCTTTGTGCATCGCCATTGGGCATTCGAAAAATATTTACAAGTCTCTTCAAACTTGTTTCGTGCATTATTCGCAGTCGGGTTTTTTTTTTTTTAAACTTATTTATTGTTATATCAACTGTTTTTAATGCAATTGAACACTATTATCAAAGTTACACGTGTAAAAAGGCGCTATGTTCGTTTGGTTCATTGAAACTAGTTTATTTGATTCATTAGAAAACAGTAAATGAAAACAAATAAATATTAAAGATACTGAAGAATACGACGGAGTTGGTGATCAAAGAACCAACAACCTCCTTGAAAATATCAAAATGTATTTCACATAACAAACACAATTGAATATTGAAGAATTTATTTTCAATTATTATAATTTGATATATTATAAAATTAATTTTTTATATCCAGCTGCTTTTTGAATTTAAATCTCTTTTTTTATTAGGTATATTCACTATATTTATTATTAGGCGTTAGTTAAAGGTTATAATAATATAATATCTAATGTTATATTATAGATATGTATAGCCAATTCACGTACACACACACACACACATATATATATATATATATATATATATATATATATATATATATATATATATACATATATATATATATATATAAATATATATAGGGTGTCCTAACATTCATTCAAGAAATCTATACCACGGTGTAGAGCTGGAAAAAACAAACAAAAAAGTTTAATAAAGTTATTCGATTTGACGCTTAGTTTTTGAGATATAATTATTTATACATTAATAATTTCAACCATTTTGTGGGTGTCGGTACACTTATTGAGAACTCTGATTGTCGCTACTCTAGCATGGCCGCCCTACTCCACTACTGTGCAAAAATTCCAAAATGCCAATTTGATTAGTTGAATTTATTATTTATGTTTAATTAATTATATCTCAAAGCTAAGCGTCAAATCGAAAAACTTAAACTTTTTTGTTTTTTTTTCCCTGCTTTACACCGTGGTATAGTTTTTTTTGAATGAATTTCAGAACACCCTATATATATATATATATATATCCATAGGATATTATCACTATCACATTATCAACAAAATTGTTACAGAGAGATTATAAGACACTGGTCGTGGGCGGCCTGTGGTACGTACTCATGGCTACAAAAATAGCGTTCATTTTTCGAAATTTTGTAAATGATTTGTGACTTTTTGGTTTTTTTGAAAAAATGCTTCAAACAAAACTTGTTCATTTAAAATATTAAAAAAAAAAAAACCGAATGAACACGGCAAGTACAAATCAACTAAGTAAAAATAAAAAAATTTTGAAAAATGTCTGCTACTTGATTGGCCCATAGTATCTACTATCGATTCATAACCATCAATCATTTAAAATCACTTGTTATTAAAAATTTTAAATAATTTATTGAATGACAACATTGTAGGTACTATGTATTTATTAAATCTATTTGAAAAAAAAGTATCTGGGTCTTTTTTGAAACCATCGTTTTTATTTAAAAATTCATGGTCATTACAGAAAATTATTTATTAATTACATTTAAACATTCAAAAATATATATGTGGTCTTTTTGGAATACAATTGTCGAGTTTATTTTTTGTACAAGTTAATGTTGACTACAAAGTAATACTTCATGCAGCCAAAGATATGAAAAAATTGATTCATTAATCAGAATCGTCCGTGGTGTAACGTTTAGCACACTGGGCTAGAAGGCTCCAGGGTTCGATATCTGATGAATGATTTAATTTATTCATATCAATACTTAATTACCAGTTCAAGTTGCCGAGCGGTTTAAGGCGTTAGGTCTGCGCAATATGCCTCCTTGGAAACTGGGAGGTTATGGTTCGAATCCCGACATCGGCAGTTTGTCAATTATTAAGATAAAAAAGGGGCAGTTAATTGACTAAACTGTCGGCGTATGGACAAGAACGAAGTAACCGGCTATGCTTGAGAAGGTTTTCTGCAGTTTCCTTCACGAACTCCAAATGAATATCGGCATAGTTCCTATCATAGTCGGCTGCAGCCGCATATCCTATCAATTCCTAGTCAATACACAAAAATTCCTTCCACTCCACTAACATCCTTCATGAGGCATCACAATGGACCTTATGGTCGAAGTGAAATCCGTCCAGGGTAGCCTCTACAATCTATCTATCAATACGTAAGAATTCAATAACATGTTTGTTTATATAGTATACACTAGTTCTTTCATACCACGTCTTTCGTAACCTTAATGGAAATTGAAATTATTGGACTCTTAAAGTATACGCAAATAATATGTAAAATTAACGAACATTAAATTTTGGTCTTAAACTGTTTTGTTGTAGTCGGCGATATATTGGTCGGGTAAACTATAAGCAATGCCTGAACTAAAGTTTTAAGGTTTTACAATTTAACGTGACTCCGGGTTGTAATCTTAATTCTGTACTGAAGTCTTCAATTGGCTTTTCAAATATGTTTCGATTTCTTTGAAATTTTTTCCACATTTAAATCGTGTGATGCACAAAATTTAAATTTTATATTAAGTTTTCTATTTTCCCGGAAGAATATGCTTTCCTTTGTATACAAATAAACAAAAAAATATTTGCTTTATTTCTACATGTATAAATTACATGTTTATTTATAAATAAATACATTGTATTTATACTACGAAATATTTACCTGACAAAGCAAAAATTATCAAATACATGAAGACATTTATGGCGCCTACTCAAGAGCTAGACGATATTACATTCTATCAATTTATTTTGAATATAATCACGTATTCTTTTTAATATCAAATACTTTTGTGAATTTTATCTCATTAGTAAATTTTATCAGTATTTGTCATCATTATTAAAATTATTTAAAAAAAAAATTTTTTTTCTTCTCAATTTATACTTCTTTTGACGCGGTATGAGAATTCGATCAGAGTGTATTTTCAGCATGTAACAAATCGCTGATATAACACTCAACTGATGTAGCACTCGATCGATCGATGTAACACTGATTTCTATCCTACTCTATTGCACAGTGTTTGGTGATACATTCAGTAAAAAATGTGTGCCATACAGTAGAAAGACTAAATTATATATACACTCCCTTTCAATAAAATTGAACAGACCTGAAATGTTAATTTTCTTACATTTCATAAAACTCCTCACTTTTGTGACTCTCTGTATAATTATTCATTTATAAACAAAGATAAGTAGTATATATTTTAAGTGTGAAAAAAGAAATGGAAGTATAGTAAAAAAACATTTACTGCAAGAATAATTAAAATTTTGAGAGACTGATTCGATTCAGATCTGTTCAATTTTATTGAACGGGAGTGTACATACATTAGATTCTTAGCAAAACACGTAAGCCTGCCACATAAGTGACCCTACTCTTCAGTGGACAATAATTTTGTGTGTGTTATGAACATTTAAATTTTACTAAACAGTTGAAATTAGGTACAAGAATGTCTTCATCATTAGTACTCAATGTTTCTGATAAAAGAATTCGAAAGAAGAAGGCTCGTAAACTTTGTATATTAAATTACATATTGATAAACTTGGCCTTTTACTAACTCTAATTCTAATGTAAATAATGGATTTAATGTCAGTCTTTCAAACTCTAATTTAAACGTAAGAAGTGACGCTGGTTCTGTTTTACCATGATAAAATGTAGAATCATTGGTTTTAGATCCAATATATATTTTTTCTATTGTAGTTTTTCACTACTCTATCATTTTATTAAACTTTTGTGTCCGTAATAGTAGTGTTGACCTTATTTATTATTATTTTAATAAATTATTTAAAAAGAAGTATCACTTCTTATGTGCGAAAATAAGTACACTCACACTTAAAAAAAAAAGAAGTGTTTCCGGGCCCTTTGAATTTTCGCTTATCCAGGTTTGACTGTATATGAAACGCTAAATGAATAAAGTCGCGCTGCCGTAGGGGGACAGTTTTATAATTAGTATTAAAAAAAAAGTAATTTGTTTACATAGCATTTCTATAGATTTAGTAATTATATCTTATTAGCAATTTATATATTTACATGAGGTAGGTAGATAACTTAAATTGTTTATTAATTAAAAAACATTTATAATTATTATAATTATTATTTGTTAATAATATCATATGATCTAAGATCATAATCATATCAAATTATTATTAATAATTTAATTTAATATAAAAAAAAAAACTCTTTCAAAAAATTTTTTTTATTATTTTTGTACCTAATGTGTGTACCAACAAAATTTGGCATACATTTTGTACAACATCATTTACAGGTTCTTGTAGGTGTACCGATCCGTTTATAAAAATTGCAGCAGTTGAAACATTCTAAGTGTTATTGTATGTAATATTGAACATATATTTAGTAATATATACGTTTAGAATATGACTTACTGGTTCAATTTTTATGAACGGGAGTGTATATATCGTTTAATATTATTCACGTTAAGTTTAAATAACTTGAACAGACATTCATCACGGATTCGTTATGAAATTTATCAAATTTTGAGAGATCATCTATAGAGATCAGTCATATTTTTTGTCCAAGACTGTACCGGTAGACATATACATACGATAATGATCTATTCTATACGTATATACAAATATACTAACTCGTATAAAATGCTTCACAAAATGCGTATTTATAAAATGCTTCACTTTGGGTTGTTATAACTAAACAATGAGACGGTCAATAATTCTCGTTTTTTTTTTCAAATACGCAGCACTAATCCAATAATTAGCTATTTTATTAAAAGATTCTTAAGTGCCGTTTTTTTATTAAAAATAAAAAACTGGTAGGAATACTGCTTAAAATGGGTCGTCTCCATTGCTGCCCATATTAATTATTCGAACTTCGGTCAATCGATTTCAAATAGTAAGTGTAAGTGTATAATAATACCCTTAATAAGTGTGCAAAAATTTGAACAATTCTATAATTATGCCCATTAGCACGACAACTACCTTAAGTATAGGCAACCTCCTTAAAAAAACCAAAATATAAACATCAAATGTAAGCAAAATACCTAACCTAATAAAAAAATACAAATCTTTAATGTACACTCAAGTTCATAAACATTGAATCACCAATAAGTCACATTCCAAGCGTATATATTACTACATCAATGTATATTACATACAATAACACTTAGAATATTTCAACTGGTTCATCTTTTTTGAACGGGAGTGTATGTAGTGTATAATCCACGACGATTTATACAGTCTTCGTGGTATAGTCAAATAAACTGACCTCAAACAATCACTTGAACAGTTTATTATTTTAAATAATAAAGAGTAACATGTATTGTTATTAATTAGGTAAAATATTAATTAATTAAGAAAAGAATAAATTAAAATGATTTAGTTTACTGTTTCTTTTAAAAAAATGTTTTTGTTTTTAATTTATTTGTATACACAGAATGATCCACCAAAAATGATGACACACAGAGGGAGATATGTTTTTAAATTCCAACAATCATGCTTTCTTTGTTGATTATATTTTTATCTTCTTTATTTCTCTCAGCTGCTTGTGCAACGTTGTCAAACCTTCTGTAATAAGTATGACTGTTATTAATCGATATCAAATAATAAAATTGCTTTTTTTATGCATTATAGTTGGAGGATTGATTATTGGTAAAAAAAAGTTGTAAAAAGTACGAAGAGCCTGTCTTTAAGACCTATGAAAAATATTATATTTAAAAGCATTTTTCTAAGATTGTGGATCGTTTTTAAATTTTGAGAATAGTTAATTCTTTATCAAACAGAAAGTCAATTTTCTAAATTATCTGTAGGAAAATTGTTTTAGACGATAACTTTAATCCCATTATTCAATCCATTGTATTATTCATGTTTAATGGACCACCTTGTATATACTTATACAGTCTGTTTTCAAAAGCATTTCTAAAAGGGAATCAATGTTAAATAAATAAATAAAATATTTACTATAAAACCATACATACATACACATACTTACAAACATCTGGCTGCTTGTGGTATGATGTTTGATTGATGTCATTTACGAGTGGGGGTTTAGTGATGCCACTTAATTTATACTATTATTATTCATTACGTATGCACACTACAGACTACAGAGTACCCCCACTATTTTTATTTCTTTATGAAGCATTGTGTAGTAACTATAGTAAATAATATTTAACATTGATTCTCTATTAGCAAAGCTTTCCAAAACAGACGGTATATATAATATGCTTTTATAAAACAATAACTATGGTTGAATTTTATTGTTTAGTATATGCTTATAGTTTTAAATTAGTCTTAAATATTTTGTGATAACATTATTCAAAATATTAATGTCTGAAGGGTCATTAAAAATTACCATGTCTTGTATCTAGTGATAAGGTTTTTATTTCCTTTGTAACAAAATTCTTTTGTTTTGATATAGGCTTTATCTATTATTGTTTATTAAAAGCCTGTATTTAAGACAAAATTGTTGGCTATATAAATAATGTCACAAACAAACGTTGTTTGTTTTTATGAGTAAAAACTTTTTGTATTTGTAAATAACCGAAACGTCGATTTTTTAGGGTTCTTACACCATTACCTGACACATTTCAAATTTGAGCTTAAAACATTTTTTTGTTCCGAATATACATTGGCTTAAAAACCGTTTGTAATCCTTCTTGTAAAACATAGTACCGTGTGCGCTTGGATTACATTTTCAAACATATAGGCAATTTGTGTATGTAGTGTTGCATAAACTTGTAGTGGTGCGTCAAAACACCGTCAAAAAATTGCTACCGTGCGTCAAAAATTTCAAACGCAAAATCCGGTTTGTATTAATATAATAGTAAAAATCTTGCGACAACATCTGCAACAAATTTTTTATCAGCAAACTAAAGTATTTTTTAAATGTACTTGAAAATTAGCAATAAGAATTTGGCATTGAAAATTTTTTTTCAAATAATGATAAGAAATAAATACATCGATAGGTTCCAATATTTTCAATTTTCAATAGATTCTATTCATACATGGTATTGGCGACTTCAATTATTATTGTTGTAAAAGTCGCGCTATCATTTCAAAATTTTACAATTGATTTGTTGTAAACGCTAGTCGCTTCCGTTGGTATAATATAACAGAAAGGCAACCATACTAACAATGGAAATAACTAGACGTTAGTTTACAAAAAAACAATTTAAAAATTGATTTGTGCTTTATTTATTCGCTTTTCGAAAAAATGCTTCGGAAAAAAGTTATTTATTATAACAATACTAACAAATTTTATTCGAAACATTTTTCCGAAAGCCTAATAAATAATGGTACAAATAAATTATAAAATTTTGAAATGATAGCACGAATTTTGACGCCGTATTTACTTAGAAATTTTTCTATTTTTCTTATATGAAGAGAGATATTCTATATTTTGAGTTTTCTTCATTCTCTAAGCCCCCATTTCCCCTTGACGTACTTTTCCCATTAACGTACTTTTCCTTTCAAATACCAAAAGCATATCAGATACGAAATTTTATTTTGATCAGCCTAAAATTGTGATGGCTAGCTAACTAGATGGTTGACACCATACACAATGCCCTTAAATAATCTGTCACGTTAAATAATCTGACAGAAAAACCTCTGGCAGGCGGTCAAAGGCAGACACCGGAGTGAATCAATAAGTGTTTCGTTTTGCCCATTTTTGGTACACAAAATTATGAAAGAACCCTGCACAAATCTTATGGAAATTGGAACCCGATCAAATTAGCTAAAAATTTAATATAATATTCTATAATAAGTCATTCTGAAAAAAGTCCTCATGGGGAATGATTCTCAGAAACGCATAACTTTCGAGTATTGAGCTGTATTTATATACAGTTTCATCGAATTCATCAAAAAAAGACATAATGTTCATATTCTGAATTCAAAAAAGACATATTCTGAATGATTTTTTCAATCAGAACAATGTACAATGCACAAATTGTAGATATTACACTATGTAATGCTTGTACACTCCCGTTCAAAAAAAATGAACAGACCTGAATCGAATCAGTCTCTCACAATTTTGATTATTCTTGTAGTAAATGTTTTTGTTTACATAAATAAAAAATATATAAAACTTCCATTCCTTTTTTCACATTTAAAAAATATACTACTTATCTTTGTTTAATAAATAAATAATATACAGAGAGTTACAAAAGTGAGGAGATTTATGAAATGTAAGAAAATTAACATTTCAGGTCTGTTCATTTTTTTGAACAGGAGTGTACATTCATTCAGAATATGGCTATATGAGATGAACATTATTATATAGTCTTTGATTAAATAAACATTCTGTCGTTTTTTGATGAATTCCATGAAGTTGTATATAAATACAGCTCAATAAAAGCTTAATATACGTTTCTGGGCATTGTGCCCGCATGAGGACTTTTTATCAGAATGCCTTATAGAAAATCACATTAAATGTTTAGCTAATTTAACCGGGATCCAATTTCCATACGATTTGTGAGGGGTTCTTTTTAGAAAAAAAGTATTAAAAAATTTCATTGGAGCACTCTGTACAATAAAACATATATTAAATAACATCATTTTTCTACAGTAATTTTTTTTCTGTTAAACAGTTTAGTTTAAAATAAAAAAAAAAGACCACGTAAGTATATTCACTGAGGCACTAAATAAGTGTATACTGTATGTTTAGTAAAATGAAGTATATTAAAACAGTTTATTTATAATAATAGGTAGTATTTAAATAACATATTATAAATATGGTTCAGTTATAACCTTCAAAAACAACTCATCTTCATCTTCTCTGTTCTGTTTTGTTGTTGTTTTGTTGCAATTCAGGTTTTTAGCATAATTATTCGAGTGTTATGCGCGTTATATATTGTATATCTCAAATTACCTTCCTATGTATGAGCTAACAAACACAATCTGGTTAACGTTCATAGTTTACGACACCTTTTTTGTGTTGTTTTGTAATTGTATTTAAGGTAGCTCCAGCCCAGCACTGTGTTATATAATCAGGATAAAAAACCGGTTTGCTTTTACTATAGAATACAAACACATACCAGTCCAAGTGGTCGAGCGGTCTAAGGCGTTATGTCTGCGCAGTATGCCTACTTGGAAACTGGGAGGTTATGGGTTCGAATCCCGACATCGGCCGTTTGTCAATTATTAAGAGAAAAACAAAAACGGGCGGTTAATTGACTAAACTGTCGGCTCTCCTAGTTTTTTAAGAAATTCTATTTATTAGAAAATGTTATTTTTAATGTGGGAAAAAAAATTAGCAAAATCTGTCGAAAAGTGATTTTATTTATGCTGGAACTCCCTTAAAACAATTGAAAATAGCAGCTAACTGAAAACAGCTACAATGAGTTCATTATCAATGTATGAATTGTTTATTGTACTTTTTACACACACCCATATAGATGTATTATTAAACAAAGTAGTGTAGAAAGGTACTACTTACATATATATATAAGGTTTGTTATAAATGCTCCTTTATTTTTGTAGATTTTGATTTCAAACGAAAACCATTTCGCAGAGTATTTTAGTGAGAAGTAAAACAACGTTTCTACAACTCAATATTAGAAACCTATCCAAATACCCGCACAAAAAACGAAAAACGAGCATCTAAAAAATAAATAATGGCTTTTTCATCTGCCTAAATAAAGTACACTCCCGATCAAATAAAATGAACAGACCTGAACCGAATCAGTCTTTGATGATTCTTCTAGTAAATGTTTTTGTTTACATAAATTGTTTACATAAATTAAAAATATAAAACTTCCATTTCTTTTTTCACATTTAAAAAATATACTACTTATCTTTGTTTATAAATAAATAATATACAGAGAGTTACAAAAGTGAAAAGTTTTATGAAATGTAAGAAAATTAACATTTCGGGTCTGTTCATTTTTTTTGAACAGGTATACTACATCACTGTGTAAAAAGAAAAAATTTTGACAGCGACCTTTTAGTGTGGAATTTGTCGATTTGAAATGGATTGACCCTGGAACTATATACCTATACTAAAAGCTAATAAAACTTTGAACAACATCCTGTGTGAATTTTTTTGTTTCATAATTTCATTACTTCCATAATACAATCAATGCGTCAGGAAGGCAATGAATAAAACGATAGCAGCTTTGTGTTAATATGTAAAAGTCGTTTATTTAACCCTTATCTAAATAAAGTTAACTTAATCATGATGAAACTAAAGTACATTTCAAATAGAATAAAATATATGTTTAAATTTCAAACCTTTAATTAACCGTTTTGTTATATATACTACCAATTTAAGCCTGAAGCACTATCCGCAGACGTGTTAATTGTTATAACAACTGTAGCTAACAACTTGAAAAATTCGTTTCAAAATCTCAAGAAGATCTATTTAGGAATAAATAAATTTAGACAAATAATCTTTGAACTAGACTCGAGTTAAAACTTCGACATAAACTTAAAAGTATAATACTAAAGACAGTTTCTTAGATGAACTGCTTAAGAATGATATCCTTGCTACATTGAGGAAATTTGCATTTCAAAATTATACTTTCATATTCACTTTCGATGTATCTTTGACCTTGGAGCTTTGTTTCTGAGGTATTTTAATGCAGTCAAAATAAGAATTCCTCAATATATAATTATTTTCTTTTATCCAAAAACACGAATTTAATTGTAAGAACACCGTTATGCAAACAATAATTTCACAACGGTTTGCTCAAAGAGTGTAACATAGGGCCATCAAAGGGCCTTTATATAATTGTGCGAATTTAGGTCTCAATCTATGAAAACAATGTGAGCCCTTTCGGTTCTAAACATAAAACAGATTATGGAGAGTTTAAACAAAAAAATTCACAAAACGTACAAAATCTTATTAGAAAAAAACCTACATTTCTAATTGATTTGACATACTTTTTCAAATTGTTTTAGGGGGTTATGCTTTGATTTTAGGGGCTTTCCAAAGTCCAAACTCTACCAAACATTCTATTGCTTGAAAAACAGCTAAACTGACGTTTACACGCACTCATAATGCCTGAAATGAACGGCATTTTTAAGGACAAGGTAGGTTTTCATACGCCAATAAAACGAATACACCCTAAGTATATATTCCTACTCAGCAAACAGGCACGGATCCAGCACTCAAAAAAGTTATGGGCACAGCCACCCAAAAATCGGCCAAGTGCGAGTCGGAGAAAATATATGACGTCCTGACCAAGATTTTGTACAGTGTATAGTTCCACGTGGGGGAAAGCCGTGGGACGAACAATAGTAAATTAATAAACCTATAAAATGTTAGTTTGTTCGCTCACGAAAATTACAAAAGTAAATGTGTGTTTGTTTGCACATCACAGTGCCAGATTTAGACTCTAAACTACTGAACCGATTTTGATGAAATTTTTACAACTTCAAAGGATATCAAATTAAATTAAACGCTAGTATACATTTTACATAAAATAATTTTATTTAGGTGCACTTACTTAAAATATAAATTCAAGCTTACGTTTCTTTTCACGAGAACTTTACACCACCAAAAAGGAAGGCTTACTTTTAAATTAGTAGATGACTATGCGCACCCAACGAATAGTCATCTCTTTTTTCCAATGCAAGTACTCATGTGCCAAAAAGAAACAGATAATATGTTGTCAAAAATGTGACATAAAGGTGATACTTCGCTGCGTTCCGAATCACGCACGATTCATTGTTTTATTTTATTAAGGCATTTGATATAATACCATCAGCCTATCGACCTCAATAGACCGTGAAAGTCTGACGTCAGAAGTCTATTAGGGTTGTGGGCATGCCCATCGTGCCCACAACGGTGGATCCAAGCTTGTCAGCAAAGCTGTGAGTCACACATCTATCTAGTACCTAATTTATAAATAGAAGTTGCATGATTTAGTTTTATATATTATGTACGATGGATGATGTTGTTTAATCTTTGTTTTGGTTACATTTTATTTACATTTCTTGTGTATACACATGTGAATGTGATTGTGAGAAAAATATACAAAAAATCCTTTAAAACTGGTTAAACCACAAATATACAAACAATAAAATGTATTCTTCACAGACTAGAGTTTAGAGACTATAGATAGCTAATACAGGTGAATTCAGGTAAATTTATTGGTCTCATGTCGATATAATATGATGACATTTCAACCGAATGATATTTATGGCATTTAAAAATATTTTCAAATCTTGTTGTCTATGGGCACGTATATTCGTTTTGAACACTTGCACGCTATCAGCGCGGCGCATTCTTATAAGCGCAATTTATTGACGTTCGTATTGGCTCATGAACGCTTACGTTAAGGCCATTACACAATGAAAAAATAAGGTATAAGGAATAAGAAATAAGGAATAAGAAATTGCACAGCGACCAAAACACAATGGGCGATAAGCTACAATATTCAACCAATCACAGCGGTTGAATGCTTGCTGGTGGTGTGTGCACGAATGTCAAAAACATCGAAAGAATCGGAATAAGAAATAAGGAACAGATATCCAACGCGACGGAAATTCTGTTGCTATTTCTTATTCCTTATTTTTGAATTGTGAATTGATCAACTGTTCTGCCATCTGCTGGATTCCGCTATTTCTTATTCCTTATTTCTGATTTCTTATCTCTTATACCTTATTTTAGTGTAATGGTCTTTTCTCTTGAAAATATCGTTCGTTTCAGGCATTATAAATACGCGTCAGTTAGTATCAATATTCAATATGGCGGATGAAAACACCCTTAAAAAAATAAATAAAATAAAATAATAAAACTAAATGTTCCGTTTATAATGTAGGTACTCTCCGGATCAAATTATAGAAGACATTCTTTGACTATTAAATGCATAAACATGATATGAAAAAGCATAAACACATCTAGGTTGGGAATCGAACTCACGACTTCTGGCATTCTGGGCGCATGATATGAAAAATCAAACACATCTAGAATGTGAATCGTGTCAGAGGCCGTGGTTTCGATTCCCATCCTAGATGTATATGATTTTTCACTGGGTTTTTGTACCGATTCACCCGTATTCATTTTGGGAACGATGTGGCATTCACACTATTGCTGCCTCAAGTCATTCGCGGTGTTTTTTCCCTTGAATGTATGTGGCATGAGAATATTTTGTCTTGGGAATGTGTTCTATTAGTATGAGGGATATTTTGTCGGATAGAAAAAGGCGTCTAACTATTAAAGAAATGACATTACAGATATTTAAGGTTACAGCAATAGTAACTTTAGAGATTAATAAAGCAAATAGGGTTTAAAATCGTGACATCATACTATCTTCTATCTTGAACATACACAGATACATACAGTATACACATACTTTGTTATATTATAGAAAATATATATTTTTTTAAAACAAGTTCATTGCTGTAGAACACAAATTTAAAAGTCCAGTACCACAAGCCTGGCTTCATTGTTTGCAAAAAAAATAAATAAAATAATAAAAATAAAAGTTCCGTTTATAAAGTAGGTACTCTCCGGATCAAATTATAGAAGACATTCTTTGACTATTAAATGCTTGATATGAAAAATCATAAACACATCTAGGATGGGAATCGAACTCACGATCTCTGGCATTCTGGGCGCATGATATGAAAAATCATACACATCTAGAATGCGAATCGTGTCAGAGGCCATGGTTTCGATTTCCATCCTAGATGTGTATGATTTTTCACTGGGGTTTTTGTACCAATTTACCCCACAGAATTAGATGCATACGAAAGTATCTACATACACAAATTGAGAAAATAGATAATGAATTTAGACAATGGCCCAATTCCAAATTCTGATTTCATAAAATTAAAACATTTTCAAAATTTAATACCTGAATACCCTCACCTTAGTGACAATAACAATGCCGCATGGCCACAAAAGGATACCGCCAATCCGATTGAGGTTCTTCAGACACTTAATCCTTTAATTGGTCAGTCAACTCAAACAATCCTTCAGGTTAGATCATATCCTTAGTCAGATCATATAAAAGATAAAAATTTTTAATATCATTGTGAGACACGCACCAAATTAGCAACGAGCAACATATCTCTTTTGTGATACTTTACGATTAGCTAATTCATACTGATGATGACTACATTATAGTCGAAATACATATTTATAAAATACAAATAAATGTTCTAGGAATTGGGGCAAAATTTGAAATGTAATTTCAAAAAAAACCTAGAGTTCTCTTTGATTATTTTAATAATCTTTATGGACATTTCTGTACATACAGTGACGTTTAAACATACAGTGAATTGCAAGATTTGACTGATAGATAGATATATCTTGTGTATATAAAAGTATTGCACTTTGACCTTCTGGGCCATTGCGCTCCCCCTTCGACGTCAGTCTGACGAAAAATCGCTTCTCACAAGATTTTAACTATAGATCTATTGTACACAAATCATTTTAGATTGTTTCATTTTTTTTTAATTATCATGTACACATACAATAATTTACAAAAAAATTAATAAAAATAAATAAACAATTTCATTTGTCACATTAATAAATACATTTTTTTAAATCAATCTCCATAACTTTAACAAGTTTTTTTTTCTTTTTGCAATATAATTTCAATTTATATTTAACTCTATATAAACTTATAAAGCATTTCTCCAACAAAACACATTGTAAATCTTTTTCTATTATACCGTATGTGCTGGAAAGCATTGCTAATAGAGAATCAATGTTAAATATTATTTACTATAATAATTATACATAATATGCTTAATAAAGAAATACAAATAGTGGGGGTACTCTTTAGTTTAGTGTGTCTGTTGTGTATGCTCGCTGGACTGTTTTGTACTGCATTAACATGTAATGAGAGTGGGTTGAATATGTTCATTGTTGTCTTCTTAAGCTTAGCAGTACTTCTAACAATTGAAAATTCTATTTTGAATACCCCTTATTATTTGTATGTGGAATGTTTGAAATTAAATGATAGTATTCTATTAACGGAATAATATAAAACAACAATCCACACAAATTAAAAGAAAAATAAAACCCCAAAAAGAAAAGAAAATAGAATTCCAACAAAAAAAAAGTTAAACGGTTCGAATATTCCTCCAAACAATATCCGAGTCGAAATCTATCCAGGTATTTTCTAGCAATTGAGGAGAAATATTCACACACTTGTCAACAATTCTTTGCCTTAATTGTTGCAAATTTTCAGGCTTATTCCGCGAATAGATCTGTGTTTTGTGAAAACCCCACAAAAAAAGTCGTTAGGAGATAGATCTGGCGATCTGGCTGGCCTCTTGAAGGTTCCAAAACCACTCATAAGACATTCCTAGAAAGTTTGTTCCAGGAACAGCCTTACTATCATGGCATTGTGTGCAGGGCAAGCATCTTGTTGGAATCATACAGATGCCAGGTCTAAATTAGGAAGAGCTCTAACGGTTGGCAAAATATTATTTCGTAACAAATTCAAATATTTTTGAGAATCTAAAGATCCGTCAATGAAGAATGGTCCTATAATATGGCCACTCAATATTCCAGTCCAGACATTCAGTTTCAGTATGTATGTGTATGTATGGTTTTATAGTAAATATTTTATTTATTTATTTAACATTGATTCTCTATTAGAAATGCTTTTGAAAACGGTCTGTATAATATGATGATGTACTTACAAAAAGTCTAGACATTCAGACGGTGATAATCATATTTAAAATGAAAAAAAAAACAACAACTTGTAATATAGATTTTATTTAATTATTGTGTGTAGTAGTACTTCCTAAATTTTTTACAATCTTTTGCAAATCTTTTTCTTAATATTTTTAGTATTTTAACAATGAAAAAGGATAATTGACTGTTGTCAAACTGTAAATAAACTGTTTAAAACAGAAAAGATCCTATTAATATATTTATAAATGTGAAAGTTTGTAAGGGGATGTTTGTTGTCGCATCACGTTGAGAACTACCTTAATAGAACTTTCTACATTATCGACACCAACATTTTATGTATAACATTTCGTATAGTTTCGTAAAAAAAAGAACACTACACACGCGTGAACTACCTTAATAAGACATTTAAACATATGGTTAAAGTTCCGAAATCCATTACATATAAATCATGTTTTTAAAGATAATTTCGGTTCTCTTGGATCCATATAATCTCGATGATCAAGTATTATTAAAAATAATTGAATAACAAAATTAAAGCAATCTTATCTAATTGTTTCTCATGCAAATTTGTTTCCCATTGATGTTACTTATTAAATATATCTTATATTGATTCGATCGTATTTTTATTAATCTTCACTTGTGCAGAATCATTAAAAGGCCATTAATATATTCCTACATCGCGTTCTATGAACAATATTTAAATTGTATAAATGTCGGTATTACAGCTTATAAGTTCTACGAATTGATGACAAACCATTTCTTTCTCCCACTGAAATATCTCTTATTATTTTATGGTCGACATAATCTTTGAAGAGTTCTTCACAAAACAAAAACCTTTTCGATATTAGATTTTGCAAAACATTATGAAGAAAAGTAGGATTCTGTTACTTAAGTCATCAAAACAAAATGTTTTTGATGACTAAGTATTGCCAAATAGTTCAAAACTAATTTTAGTAGGTAGAAATAAATTTTTGAGTGATAGACATTCCTATCCTAAAGTCTACTTGACGAGATTTATTCACACGAGAACTATTCAGCATCTAAATTAAGGAAAGTTCTTAACAATAAGTAGAAGAAAATGTTATTCCATACGTTTAAAAAAAATCTGAAATACATTTTAAATTCGGATTAAAATTGACAAGAAATATTTGCAAAATTTACACCACTTATGAAGCAGATAGTACTATGGACCACAAAAGTTGATGTCATTTTTTTAAATTTGATAATTGATTTGTGCCTTATTCATTCGGCTTACGAAAAAATGCTTCGGATAAAAGTTGTTCATTATAAATATAGTAACACTTTTTATTCGAAAATTTTTTTCGAAAACCGAATCAATAAAGCACAATTTAATTATAAAATTTAAAAAAACTGACATCCACTTTTGTGGCCAAGTGTACAATAGACAGCCAAAGAGGAGTTCTTTTTTCAAAATTTTACGGTTGAACAAAATTTTAGTTTATAAAATAACCCAACTTTTATTCGAAAGGTTTTTTTCGAAAACATATATTAAATTTTGAAAATAGGATGGTTTTTGCTGGCTTTGGCCACAAAAAGTAACTTAAAAAATAAAACTAGTTTCAGAAAAAGTCCATTATAATTATTAAATAAAACAAATACTTGAGAGATTTTCGTAACAATAATTTTATTTTGACTACAGTTTCGGAACACAGTTTCTTCATCAGAAAATATATGATATTGATTATCATATATTTCCTGATGAAGGAACTGAGTTCCGAAACAAGTCAAAATAAAATTATTGTTACGAAAATCTTAAATATTTTCAAAAATGTTTTCAGTTTGGAAAATGGTTTAAACGTCTAAGCATACATTGTAAATAAAAAAACGAACTTTGCAAAATAAAATTTTGAAATTATAATCAATAATGGAGTTCCACAAAATAAAGCTCTCTACAATAATTAAAATGTAACCCTAGTTTTTAAAAACACATCTTTAGTAGACAATGAATGACAGAAGAATCAAATTCAAATTTGACACCCTGTATTTCGGCAACGAAGTCTTTTCGATCCATGTTTATAGAATCAGAAAACGTTTTTTCATGAAATTAACTCAGTCCTCCAAAATGTTTTGAGCTTTTAGAAAACACTTTAGTAAAAGCAAAATCGTAGCGTACTTGTAAACAAATATTATATAAACAAAAATTAAGCCTTAAAGAATATTAAATAAAGCGTAACAACATTAAAGATTCAAAAATTACCTTCTATAAAAAACAAAAACAGTAACAAAAACCCGAACAAATTTTCAAAAATGTACACAATAATTTTAAATTTGTTAAAATTTTGGTATTTCGAATAATTTTTTTTAGTTTAAATTTTAAATGGCACAAAATCACATTTACTAAACTAATTTTATAGAATTGAAAAGAAAGAAAAAAAATATATGCAGAACTAAGCAAAATTTAAATAACTAATAAATTTTTTTTTTCAAAATAAATAAATGAATTTTTAAATAATATGTTTATAAAATATAAATCAAGTCTCTCTCAAGAGAGGATAGAGTATGTTCGTTGTGGTTGGAATCGCGCCGGAATGAAGACTGAATTGACCGCTGGTCGACATCACCACCGTGGTCCGTGGTGGTCATAAACATATATATTATAACAACAAACTCTCACCCAAAGAAGATGAAGACTAAACTCTAGGCAACTACCACACACATATTATTATAATATGAGTATTGTGACCATCCACAAGTTGATGACAGTTTTTTAAATTGTATAATTGTTTTGTGCCTTATTGATACGGTTTTCGAAAAAATGTTTCGAATAAAAGTTGTTCATTAGAAATATAGTAACAACTTTTATTCGAATGTTTTTTTTCGAAAACCGAATAAATAAGGCACAAATCAATCATAAATCTTTCAAAACTAACATCTACTTATGACGCATAGTGTACTAATATAATAAGTACTATATACACCTTCTCTTATTGCAGAGGTGGGCAGGAGATGACTCGGCCAAGCTCTGAGTGAGAGGTAGGGAAGAGAGATAGAGTTAATACAGGGTAACTACCAATTATTAATATTTTCTTTTTTTAATTAAAACATTTTCTGAAAAAATATAATAATACCAAATCTTTTTTATGGTCACTATTATACAAAGTAAATAATACATACAATCATTCAATACATACTCTGGAATTTTGGGCTGGTAATTAGGGTCATAAAATGTACCTTTTTAGTATATATCATATTTGTGTATGAATAAAATAAAAATATATAAAAAATATATATAAATCTTTTGAACCTTTAAGTTTACCGCTGGACCATTGTAATAAAAGAGGGAAATTTTTGCAAAGGATAATTTAAATAGAATTAAAGTTTTGGAAATTCCAAATGATTTGTCTAAATATTTTACTATTCATATCCGAGAACTAATAAAGAATTATTTACCTGATTTAATTATTTTTTCTTCGTATGGAGTATGCTCAGTATAGTGTCATGGGAATTTGATGAATTAAGTTAAATTTTACATAAAGTGGGAATTTGAGTTCTTCGAGTTAGTCTACTTTGAATTGAAAAAGTGAAAAGTACTATTTGTAGTAGTGGAAATTATTTTTCGCATAATTTGTTTTTCAAAAAAAATAAAAGTAGTGAATTTAATATTGGAGAAGACATCGCAAGCAGTCTTGGATAAGTTCAGATTATTATTATTGTTATTATTATCATTATTGTTATTATTATTATTATTATTATTATGTTTTTTGGTGTATCTCTCCATACTGTAAAAGATATTATTTAAACAATAAATATTTTATAAAACTATTTCTAAATTGATTGAATAAATTATTGGGCAATAATCGGTAGGACAACCTGTATTGAAACATCGTTCCGTCTTGCTTCAAAACATACCTTCTTTACTTACTCTCACCCAGCTTATGGAGAGCTCGTAAGGCTCAGACGAGCTGTCTGTGCCCACCTCTGTCTTATTGTGTGTAGCTTTAAAATAATATAATATGAACTGCATTTCATTTCAATTTTATGAATATTGTTTTACAGTTTCACTGTAATGATACACAATATAGGTTTTATTAATTCTTTGAAAAGATTATAAACATATATTTAAGGATGTACGAGCATTGAAGCTTCAAAAAGATTAAGGCTTGATTTTTTGTTGAAGTGCATATAAATCAATTATAAAAGTTTCAGGGGGAGTTGCGGGGATCTTGAATTAATTATTTAATGTTAAAGTTCGAGTTTTAATGCAATGCTCTTATGGAGAAACCCATATTTTTACACATATTTTGATAATTTTCACTTGGAATAAAATAAGACGAATAAAAAAAAAACTACGCAATAGAAAATAGAAATATTAATAAACAGATTGATCCAATAAAATTCCGGTATGACGGGCGCCTAAAAATAAAGATATTTAAGAAAACAACTGAGATTTCGAGTAAATTTTATTTCTGTCGGCGGTAGCTTAATTACTCGAAATCTTCGGTTTTTCCTTAAATATCTGTTTTGTTAGCTGTCCGGTATGACGTTTTTACAGCTGACGATTTTCTTTGAAAAAATATAATTTTAAAATATAACTTCTATAACTTTTAAAATCTATTTTCAAAAAAGTGTATTTTTAACCCGACTTCAAAAAGGAGGATGGTTCTCAATTCGTCTGTATTTTTTTTTTTTTTTTGATAATTTATTAAATTTTTTATATTTTATTTAAAAATCTATGGTGATTGAAAAAAAGTTCTATCGTCTGTTTTTTCGAATTTTTTAAAATCAGGATTTTAATAATCATCTCGTCTCTCGCGGCATCAGTAGATACTGCTATTGAATCGGCCATTTGTGGAATGTCATAAAATCTGTAAATGTATTCGATCTTTTCTAATAAATTAGTCTTAGATTAAAAAATATTTAATCCAGCCCAGCAGATCCATCCTAATAATTATCCAAGGATCTGTAAAAGCTTATTTACGCTTCTGGTTTAGCGTCTGAAATTAAAAGTCTGAAATTTACCGTCTAAAATTTAAAAGAAAACAAAACATGCAACTTCTTATATTTAATTTAATCAATTCAATTAAATATTTATATCTACTGAAATAAATCACATATTTAAATGTATTGATAATAATTATTTTAATTATTATAATTAATTGCGTTATCAGGTTGTCACCACATAAAATGCAGACATTTATTAAAATATGTATCATATCCAATGAATTTAATACTACGCCATTACTGTTTACACGTTAACTTCTGTAGTGTCTCAAGTAATTTACACGTTAATGACATGTAAATGTCATTTTAGACGTCATTACCGTGTTAACTGAACGGTTAACCAATGTGTTTAAAATATTCATCATATCCAATGAATTTAATATCACGCCATTACTGTTTACACGTTAACTTCTGTAGTGTCTCAAGTAATTTACACGTTAATGACATGTAAATGTCATTTTAGACGTCATTACCGTGTTAACTGAACGGTTAACCAATGTGTTTAAAATATTCATCATATCCAATGAATTTAATATCACGCCATTACTGTTTACACGTTAACTTCTGTAGTGTCTCAAGTAATTTACACGTTAATGACATGTAAATGTCATTTTAGACGTCATTACCGTGTTAACTGAACGGTTAACAAATGTGTTTAAAATATGCATCATATCCAATGAATTTAATACTACGCCATTACTATTTACACGTTAACTTCTGTAGTGTCTCATGTAATTTACACGTTAATGACATGTAAATGTCATTTTAGACGTCATGAACGTGTTAACTGAACGATTAATAAATGTGTTAACTGTTCATAATTAAATTACGATGAAATAGTATTAGTAATAGCAAAGGAGGGAAGGTCGAAGCCTGACAAGCCTAAAGAGCAAATAATTTATATGCAGACTAGGAATTTCGGTGGGTTGTGTGACTGCAACCGACTTTGATAAGAACTATGCCGATATTCATCTAGAGTTTGTAAAAGGAAACTGATGAAAACCTTCACTACATGTCAAAAAAATTCGTTAGCGAATTTCCTTAGAAATCACTCTCTAGCGGTCATAATTTTAGTGTATTTGCAAAAATTAAATTTATTAATAGCCCAAAAAAAAAAACGGTATAACGATTATAGTTTATAGTTACTTTGGAAACGACAATCAAAATTTTTTACAATAAAACAAACACAAAATATTATATATCTCTCTTAATATTAGAATAATCGAAAAATGTATAAGGAGTAAAATTGTAGAAAATCAAGTTTGCTACAATTCATTTCTTGATCATTTTTCTCAAACTCTAATGTGAACAGAGATATTTAGAATTTTAACTTTCAATCTTTAATTGTAAATATTTCTGTAAACATTAGTGTAACAGAAAAATGATAAGAAACAAAATTACAGGAAAACTTAGTACCTACAACTTAACTCCTGATAAATTTTTCGATTTTTCAAATATTAAGGGAGATAGTCAAATTTTGTTTTTTCTCCTCCCCCTAAACCCCATTTCCCCTCATCCGATTTTACCCATTAACAAACTTGACCTTTAGAATACCAAAAGCGACCCAAATACCCAATTTTATTCCAATCGGAATAAAACTGTGACCGCTAGAGAGTCCACAGACATTTAAAAAAGTACATATGTTGTATATATATATATATATATATATATATATATATATATATATATATATATATATATATGTATATGTATGTATATATATATATATATATATAAATTTTAGCGATAGTGATTTTTAACATCTAATAGGTAGGATCGATGGACATTTGAAGAAATGTTTACGAAATTCCAACATTGGTGCAAAAACAATAGCTGCATTTCCATTGGAGGAAATTCGCTAAAAACATGCCTTAATCTTTTTGAAGGTCCAGTACTCGTACATCCTTAAACGTACAGTATAAACAAACAAATTTAATTAATTATCTTAATTATAAAGTTACTACTTCTTTTTACGCATTATAAGAATCCGATCAGAGTGTATTTTCAGCATGTAACGAATCGCTGATTTAAAACACGTTTGTTATAGCATTTGCTAGACAGTGTTTGGGAGACATTCATTATAGAGGCAAAAATTTTGGAACTACAGTCATTTAATTAGAAAAAAAATAATATAATTAGTTTAAACAAAAAAGTGTCATGCTTGTTTGAATAAATTAACCTTTTTTTGTTGCAAATTATAAGTAGGTGAAAAAACAAGTTCACGACCGTACCACACACATTATGAATAAGCAGACAGACAGACAGATAGATCTTGTTCTTCACTGGTGACCGATCAATTTGACTTCATCGCAAAAAGATACACATATCATATGATCCGTTCAACAGGAGATTCCACCTACATTTTGATACTAAAGCGTTGGCGATACGTTTTTTTTTTGTTTTTGTTAATTTATAATTTACTTAATAGATTTATTAAAATCAATCAATTAAAAAATCAAATTTTACTCTAGATTTTAAAAGAATTGACCTCCTATCACAATCTCTCTATTTACTTATATAATACGTTCATAACAAAAAAAATCTATATGTTCTAAGTTTGACCCAAAACAATAATTTTTTTAAATTAATTAAAGAAAGTTTTATCGCTAAGGTCGAGTTCCAGCATACAATCACTTTTTCGACAGATTTTGCTCATTTTTTTTCATAGGATAAAATTAAAGTCTTCTAATAAATCCCGCAGTTTCAGAATTTTTGACCGTTTAGAATGCGAGATAATAACAAAGTAATAATTGTCTCTTATTAGAAGCGTGTAAAACTTTATGCCCGCCCAACTATTATCTGTGTTGTATTTAAAAAAATACTCGACAGAATTTAAAAAAATCTAAGATAGTAAAGATAAATATTTATTAAATAAATTTTTTTTTAAATCACGTTTTGTGTATGTAAAAAAAAAATTAGAGTTTAATTTAAAAAAAAATTCGGTGTTTAGTTTTAAAAAAAAAACTAAACACTTTATAGAAAATAATTGAATTATCAATTATTTTCATAAATATGAAATTAAGTTAATTTAGTAATTTTAATTTAAAGAGGTATTATGATGTATTTTTAAAAAAAAAATAATGAAAACTAAATATACGGTACTTTAGAAAAAAAAATCCAAAGCAGAGTATTGTATGTGGAATTATGAAAATTGGAAAACGATCGGTGCTAACGCGATACACGTAAATATAAAAAAAATAACACGTTGAATCGAAAGTCTTTCAATAAAAGCTGGGCCCATTAAAAAAGATAATATTGAGGTAGTAAGATCTTTACTATCCAGTAAGTGTCTAAGTTATCGACAAGTGATTCGAATCTGAAAAAAAATAAAAAAGTACAAAAAAAAGAACAAAACAAAATATATGTTAAAATAAAATATATTTGAAATAAATAATTTTTAATTTAATATGTTGATAGTATAACTATCCTTAAAATACTAAGTTTGGTTGTACAAGTTATAAAAAAAAGATTACATGAATATGTGCTAGATTGAACTGTAGTAAAAGAAATATCGTATATAAAAAAGAACGACACTACAGTAAAAAAAAAATATGTTCAAATATGTCTGATTTGCAAAAATATAAATATGGACTACAAATTTAATTCAGATACATAGTTGTATATAAAAGAGACATTACGCTTCTGTAAAAAAAAATACACGGCCGAAAACGCCAAGCGTATACAAACAATATAGTTATAAATTGAAAAGGTCATTGCATATTCACATAAAATATAAATTGTACAGCAAAAATGTGTATAGAATGTGTATTGAATTGTGACAAGTTTGAGAGACCACAAGTTTCGGAATGGTGAATTAAATAAATTATACAAAAAAAATATACTTAGATACGATCAGATAGAAACCATTAATTCGCCTATTCGATACTTCAGCACAATCCATAATAAATATTCAATTTGTAAATTGAAGAAATAAAAATTCAAAATACCATCTGATTAATTCATGTGAGACAACTACTTTTAGTAACTGTCTTGAGACAAGTACCTTTTGTAACTGTACTGAGAGAAGTACCTTTTGTAACTGCTTTCTTTTTGTAACTCATTTGAAATATGTGCAGAAATATCGAAGTAAGCTTGGATATACGCAAGTCATATCCAATCTAAGCAAATGTTTGTTGAAATTATGTAAATTCTCAACTCGCATAAAGCAATAATTATATAAATTATTATTTTTTGAATAATAAAAATATGAATAATAAATTTTAAACAGTGGAGTACTAAAAAAATTATTCTCCAGTTTTACCGTTTTGTTTTTGAAATATAATTGTTAAAAATTTTTATTTATTTCAATATTACATTAATTTGTATATGAATATATATGTACACTCCCGTTCAATAAAATTGAACAGACTTGAAATGTTAATTTTCTTACATTTCATAAAACTCCTCACTTTTGTAACTCTCTGTAAATTCATTTATAAACAAAGATAAGTAGTATATATTTTAAGTGTGAAAAAGAAATGGAAGTATAGTAAAAAACATTTACAACAAGAATAATCAAAATTGTGAGATACTAATTCGATTCAGATCTGTTCAATTTTATTGAACGGGAGTGTATGTGTTTATGTATGTGTTTATATGTATTTTTTCTATAAGAAAAGGATACCGTTTTTTTTTGTCCTGATTATACAAGACAGTGCTGACACTCCCTTAATAGTTTATATAATTTATGATTAACAGTTTGATAATTTTCGTAGGAGAAAACGTGTCTGAAACGATACCTCCTAAAAAGGCTCTATGACCTTGTTATCAAGATTTCCCACAAAGTGATAGTAGATCTGTGAAATATATTTACCGCAACATTTCACAGCGCTTCCACTATTCGTAAAATATCATTCAATAAGAATCTACAACCTTTAGTTTTTTTTTCTATAGTCTATAGTTTTTGCAATATTTAATTTGATAACTATAGCTTAAGACTTAAAGCTGAACACTGTAAAAATAGCGAATAGCAAAACATTTAGGAGTCGAAAAATCGAGAGGTCTGCAGTAACAGTGAATTATGTACTTAAAATTTATAAGTTCTATTTATAAAAAAACAACTATTTGTTTAAGTACCCACACATTTGAATAATAAATTAACTTTTTTAGACACAAATTGTAAGATCCATTAAGCTAGATAAGAAGAGTTGTGTACAAGACTGCACAAACCAAATATTTCTGGATTATCGCAGCTTTTGAACAGAATATTATAGCTAAATATTATGTAATACTAATGTATTTATGCAGTTGGTTAAAATTTAGCAACTCAAAAATTTAATAATACATGCTCGACTGTTATTTTCGAAAAAATACTTATCCAGATATATTACATATTCATTATATATTAAATTCCCAGCATTATTAAGAGTCATATAAGACGATATCTTTAAGTATTTTCTAATTTTCATTTCCTTTTTAACGCTGTCTTAGCTCTCGCATTCGTTTGGCACTGGACTTTTTAGGCTTATACTTTTCAACGCAAACTTTCCTCTGATATGATTCCACGCATAAGTAAAAGTCATATGGGACGAAATCTACTTTTTTTTCTAATTGTCAATTTAATACCGATATTTACTTATATTCCGATGAATGTTTTTATTGTTTCACTTTTTCTCAGAATTCACAATAACACTCCTAGCTAAACACGATTTCACGCTACAGACGCATGCGCCTACACTGGTACGAGGACGTCATAGGCAAAACAAATACAGCATAAAAGATACGTTAAGACATAGGTAGGTAGATTGTAGAGGCTACACTTCGACCATAAGGTCCATTGTGATGCGTAAGGATGTGAGGATGTGAGTGAAGTGGAAGGAATTTTTGTATATAGACTCGGAATTGGTAGGATATGCGGCTGCAGCCGACTATGATAGGAACTATGCCGATATTCATCCGGAATTCGTGAAGGAAACTGCAGAAAACCTTCTCAAGCATAGCCGGTTCCTTCGTTCTTGTCCATACGCCGACAGTTTAGTCAATTAACGGCACCTTTCTTCTTCTTAATAATTGACCAACTTCCGATGTCGGAATTCGAACCTATAACCTCCCAGTTTCCAAGTAGGTCACTTGGACTATCTATTGTGGGCCAACGTATTATTAGTCTCGAAGTTATTAGCGATGGAAATCTTACAGTATTTCGACACACCAGAAAGTTTGATAGATCACATCAAAATCCGTATATATTTTTGGTTATGTTTGGGTAAACTATGTTTGAGTAAGCTTAGCAGACCTCAAATTGTAAGTACATAGAGTATAGAACATAACATAGCAGCGAGGTGTATTACATAAACATTGTAAAAGTGATATCACACCACTAATATACATAAAGTTTTAAGTGTTTTCTTAAAACACTACACCAGCGCATAAAATAACATACAATATTACAACTCCTCAAATTCATTCACCAAATTAAAAAAAACCAGAAAAAATTTGTCAGATTTAATTTGAAAAAAACTATACTTAAATATTATGTGGAGGTTTAATTACTTCCATCCAAAAAAAATAAAATCATACTTTGAGATTCCGCCTTTTTTAAATAATTTTTTAATTCATAAATCACACGAATAATTTTGACAGATTATTTTTGACCGGAAAATCAAGTTAATGTAATGTAAATATCACCTGTTTCTATATAGGAGACTAATTAAAGCCTTCAGGGTTTACATTATTAATTTATTATGAATTTTTAATCAAAATATATATATATTTTTATATAAATCTACAAAATTTCTGATGTAATTAAAGTATATTGAACTTGCGGTAATGTAATCTGTATATCATTAGGATAAGAAAACTATTATTTAGGGCCTCTAAGTTCGAGGTTAAAATTCATTGGATGAAATAATTTTTTTTATATCTATGAAATTAAAACAAATATGAAACTTTAAAGTAAAAACAAAAGAGTATTATGGTAAAAGTGACGTCATAATTTAATATACAGTTAGAACCCCTCATATCCGAGTTGTTTCACCGAGGCTACGAGATAACCTCGCCTCGCCTCGGCCCTCGGTTACGAGGCACGAAGCGAGGCGAGGTTCAAAATTTTAATCCTCGTTACTAACCGAGGCGAAGCGAGGTATATCGTCTCAAAAACCTCGCCTCGGCCGAGGCGAGGAAT
Organism: Nineta flava; assembly: GCA_963920215.1. NCBI lineage: Eukaryota > Metazoa > Arthropoda > Insecta > Neuroptera > Chrysopidae > Nineta > Nineta flava. The sequence continues at coordinate 107,119,814 of OY986042.1, forward strand.
TTGCCTCGGCCGAGGCAAATTTACAAAAAGTAAATTTTTTTATTTATTTTTACAAAAAAACATGAAGCAATAGATGATTATTTTGCAAATATTTTTTCAAATGTCCAGCGATCCTACCTAGTAGAAGTCGAAAGTCATCGTCTCTAAAATTTATATACATATTTAACCTAAAAAATGAGCCTAAATTAGCCATAAGTAATAGCACTGTAGTGAGACTTAAAACTCGGCCTTACGCACTACCGTGCTCTAGATATACATATACATAAGTTTTTTTTACCATATTATGTACATTCATGCAAAATAAGTCAAAGTTAGTAACAATTTTCCCTCCGAAAAACCGAGGCGAGGCGAGGCTAGCCAACATACTGAGGCGAGGCGAGACGAGGTTGATGTTTAAAAAAGCGAGGCGAGGCGAGGTGATACCAAAACCTCGCCTCGTCTCGTGCCTCGAGAAACACTATATCCGACCCTAACCGTACCCGGCCCGAAGTCGGAACGTACAAATTGTTGGATATGGCAAGGATCAAGAAAACGTCTTTTCCCAAGTAGAATAATTAGTTTTATTTATATAAAAATATTTACATTAATACTGTAGGTTAATAACTAATTAATGGTAATTAATTTTCTACACAAATTCGGTTAAGAAAAACAAAGAAGATAATATAAATTTGAAATATCCTGAGATCATCAGTAAATAAAGAAAACTGAAGCATGTATTATCAAATTCACCAAACCAGTGTAATATGTTTATAAATAAACTCCTTGAATAAACCATGTATGACAATAAAACGAATTTAAATTTTAAATGAATATATATAACATATGTGATTTCTTAGAAACTGTTTATAAAATTTTAATTCCAATTATCACCATAATTAAGTTTTTACCATTTTTGTAAATTATAGAAAGTGAAAAAAAAAACTTGGTCAAGTGCGATTTGATATATAAACTATTTAGTCAATGAACTAAAATATAATTGAATGGATATATCTCGAGATATATCATAGAAATCTCGAAAAAAAAACAATATTATCTATAGCATGGAAGTGCGCAGGGCCGAAGTGAAGGGGTTTTTGGCCTTCGTACTTACAGTGCTACTACACCTTAATTTAGACGGATTTTTCAGGTAGCATAACTTTTGAACGAAAAAGGCTACAGTGGTGAGTTTTCGAATATAGAAACTTTACGGAATTTTAAGAAACACTTTTTTCAATCATCGTTAATGAATTAACCGTTAAAAAGTTATTTCACTTCAAAAATAGTGGGAACGCCCCGATAAAAGTTTTCTACCAAATTAAATTTTAAGTATTTTATGTATGTGTGTGAAATAATGATGAGGGGAGACCCTAGGTTACGACTTCGGAAAAATTATCAAAAGTTCAAAATTATAGTCTAGCCGTTCTAAATTTATAGCCATTTTGTGACTATCCAGATCTCCATCAGGGATACACAGAGACCAAAGACTCCTGGAGACCCCGTGGCGAAGCACGGGTGAATCAACTAGCGACGATTAAACACTTTTTAGCGAATTTCCTGAAAGGAAATAGAGCTATTGGTCCCGTACCGAAGTCAAAATTTCGCAAAAATTTCTTCAAATGTCCATCGATCCTACCTTGTAGATGTCAAAAATCACCATCTGTAAAATTTGTATATATATATCTATGGACATATATATATATATATATATATATATATATATATATATATATACATATATATATATATATATATATATACATATATATATATATATGTGTCTGTAATCACTCTAGCGGTCACAGTTTTCATTTTATCGAAATGAAATTTGGTATTTGAAGCGCTTTTGGCATTCAAAAGGTCAAGTTCGTTAGTGGGTGAAATCGGACCAAGGGAAAGGGGGGTTTAGAGGAAGGGGGAAACACAAAATTTGACATATCTCCCTTAACATTCGAAAAATCGAAAATTTGATAAGAAGTAAAGTTGTAGGTATTAAGTTTTACTGTAATTTTGTTTCTTATCATTTTTTCTGTTACCTTAATATTTACAAAAATATTGACGGTTTAAGATTGAAAATTAAATTCCTCAATATCTCTGTACGCATTAGAGTTTGAGCAAAAATGATAAGGTGATGAATTGTAGCAAACATGATTTTCTACAACTTTGTTTCTTACGTATTTTTCGATTGTTCTAATATTAAGAGAGATATTTTATATTTTGTGTTTTCTTCTATCTTTATGCCCCCCTTTCCCCTTGACGTATGTTATTTATTAATAAAATTGGCCATGCAAATACTAAAATCAGATACGACATTTCATTTTGATCAGACTAACATTGTGACCGCTAGAGAGTAATTTATTTATTCCAAGGAAATTCGCTAAGTTGAAGCAGCTCCTGCGTAACGAATTTTTTTACTATACGTAATTACGTTCTATTTATTCTATTAATGAACGATGATTGAAAGCTCCTCGTAATTTGAAAGTCTTAACCATGCTTTTTAATTCCAAGATAATTAATTTTCAGCCTATAACATTGATTTCCTATTTTCGTGATTATTTGTCAATTTTTTCACATAATAGCAAAAGGCCTTTTGGGATTTGTTGCTCACGTCTTAATCAAAGAAAACAAAATCAATTGATTATACTTATAATTTTTCTCTATTTCTTTCAAAACGGTTAATTTTTACTAATGAATGTTTAACATTCATTTTAAATTAAATGCGTCCCTCTGACAAGGCTTGGGAACATCATTTTGGAAGACCCCTTCAGCCTTCGACTTAATAATTATATAATTAACATTTAAAAGTTCGTATAAAAATATATTCAACATACAAAATATAATTTCGTACTAATTTCAAGTTTAATGGACGAAAGATCGAATGAGGTGGTTTTAAATAAAACTGCTCAACAAAAACGTTTACACTTAAAATAACATCATCGTACTGACGTGCAAATTATATGAAACACTTTTTACACGTTGTCATGTAAGTAGACACCTGGTCAATATTAACAGAAATGTGAAAATAATTATAGTGTTTATAGTCATCAAGAATGTTCATTTATAATTCTTTGCAATTTAATTTATTTATATGTAAATATACAAGGTATATTAAGTTTAGTCCCGACTTTGTAACGCTTGAAAATATTAATCCTTGACATAAATGCTTGGAATCGGTGTTCATAAAATGGCCTAATTAGGCGTGAACACAATAACTCAAAAACGAAAAGAGATAACGAGCTGAAATTTTGTATATATGTTCTAGAGCAAAAAAGTAAGGTGAAGTTCGTTAATGGGCAAAATCGGAACATGTTTCCCCCACTAGGAGGGAAGAAATATACGTCTTTGAAACCGTAAAAAAATTTAATAGCAAATAATCTTCTTCTTTTTAAAATAAACAATTTTTGCTTGAATTTTTTTTTCATAAACTCAATAGTTTTCTCATAATTTGTGCTCAAAAATTCCTCGCGAAAAAGATACCTATCATAGCTCTCAATTTTATGTAGGCGTATCAAAAGTATAACGAATGTGGATACACGAGTATATAATATAATATCTATTGTTCTTTTACCCAGTATATGTAAATATACAAGGTATATTAAGTTTAATCTTTGAAAACCGTAAGAGATGGAAAAAAAATTGTATAACAAAAAATTGTATTCTTTTTAAAATAAACAACATTTGTTTGAAATTTCTTTTTATAAATTCAATAATTTGTGCTCAAAGTGCAAATGACATACTATTCAGTCTAACAAAGACGGATATATGTTGATATATAACATGTCATATACTATTGGTATACCCAGTAAAGGTATTAACAATTCGAACATTGATATACAACTCAGTATATACTGGGTATTCAAACCATTAACTCAGTTAGTTGTTACATTACTTGTTTTATATACATTTCAGATATATTAGTAAAAAATATTATCAGCGATAATATTTGGACAACTAACTTGTTATTTTGATATAAATGATTAAAATATTATTGTTATTAAATTTCCTTGTTTATTTAGAAATCTGGTTATTGATAATACGTGTATGAAATTTTGACTAATCATACTTATCTCAAAATAATTTAGGCAAAATAAGATAAGGCACACTTTTTGGAGATAAACAAAATACAATAATATTTTGGTATTTTTGACAATAATACTTCACACTTAAAATTATTATTAAATTATTAAATTAAAATGTTTAGACTCATCGCACGAAATAAAAAGTGAATATTATACGCACGTAAGAAGTTATACTTCTTTTAAACAATTTATTAATTTATACTACTATTACGGACACAAAAGTTTAATAAAATGATATTGTAGAGAAAAACTACAATCGAAAAATTATATATTGTAATTATAATTTATATATTGTATAACCAATGATTCTATATTTAATCATGTTAGAACGAAACCAGCGTCACTTCTTACGTTAAAATTTGAGTTTGAAAGACTGGTATATTAAATCCATTATTTACATTTGAATCAGAGTTAGTGATATTTATTATGACCAGGTCAAGTTTATCAATATATACAGTTAATATACAAAGTTTACGAGCCCATAAAAATGATATCATTGATAATGTGACTCTAATGTAATTCTAATATTCTTCTTTTATCAGAAACACGGAGTAATAATGATGAAGACATTCCTGTACCTAATTTTAACTGTATAGTCAAATTAAAGTGTTCTAATGTTAAGAGCTGGCGTTGTAGCTATTTACCAAAATAATAACGATCTTTCTTCTATAAACTATTGTCTTGTCTTTCAATATCCAAAAATCATGTCACACACAAACAAAATGATTGTCCACTGTCAAATGACGTCACACTGCCTAAATGACAGACAGACTTCTGTCTGTTTCGCTTAAGCATATAATATATGTATATATACATTTTATCTGTATAATATATGATACACATTTATTATTAAATGTCTCCCAAATATTGTGCAGGATAGAAAATTGTGTAACATCAATCTACATCAGTTGAGTGTTTTATAAAACCTATTTTGACAAAATGGAAACCCAACTTCAAAAATCAAATATTCTAAAACAAAAAATGTACTAAAAAGTAAAAAAATAATTGCATATTCGTGTGCCAATTTTAGTTCACCTAAGCAAAAAATTTTTAATATATATGTACAATTATTGTTATTTTTGGAGTCGGTGTCAGCATAGAGAAATTCACATAAAATTTGGACACCGCCTCCAAAGATAAAATACACTCTAATCGGATTCTCATAATACGCCAATAGAAGTATCACTTCAAAAACGTCATTCGTTAAATTCGAAATAACGGAAAATACATATAATTTTGTAATAATAATTCATTTTTGAGTGTTCTAAAGGAAAACTTAGAACTAATTAACTTAATTAGTATAAGGATAAAGGAATGTTTTAATTATTATGTAATAGGATAACTTCCTTAAAATACATACACACTATTGTGATTGTAAATTGAATAATTTTTCAAAATATATATAATTATAACAGAATAAATATGATCAGAAGGCTACTTATAATAACAATATTTAGGCAATAAAAATAATTGTGTAGCATATAATCAAAACTCACCCACTTTTAAATATTTGGTCAATTATATTATCCATGTATAACAACTGCACAAAAAAATTTCCAATCTAAATTCAATTAATCCACCATTATTATTACCTACTATATACTATAGACTCAAACTACAGAGTCCATCATTTTATTTTTCAATCTTTCATTTCGATTTCATTTGTTTAGATATTTTTAGCAAATTTTCAAAGAAAATGTAGCCATTGAAATTAAATTTCAAATTTTTTTACCCCAATTCCTAGAACAATTATTTGTATTTTATAAATACGTATTTCGACTACAATGAAGTCATCATCAGTATGAATTAGTTAATCGTAACTATCTCTGGGATATGGATTCAGAGATATGTTGCTCGTTGCTAATTTGGTGCATGTCTCACAATGACATTAAAAAAGTTTTGTCTGTTATATGATCTGAAGTAGTATCTGAATGATCATTTGAGTCCACTGACTAATTATGGGATTAAGCCCAACCCCTTTATTGATACCGATGAAGGATCATACTGAATATATTGCAAGGGCCGAGTTTATATGTCTGTACACGCTCTAAAAGCCATAATTGTAGTCTGATGGGAACAAAATTTGGTATGTGACGTACTTTCTGTATTTAAAAGGCCAAGTTCGTTTATGGGAAACATTGGTTAAGGGGAAAGGGAGCTTAGAGGGAATCAGAAACATAAACTCTTGAATTTCTTTCTTAATATTAGTAGAATAAAAACATTTATCTCAAGTAAAATTGTAGCAAATAAATTTTATCACAATTTATTACCATGGTTAGGTTAATTATATTAGAAGTCAGTATATGTTTGAAAGAAAAATGTAATTTCATAATTTTAACAATTAATATTCATTTTATGATCGTAACATAGTTTGTACACTATGTAAACTTTAAATGTCAACTTTGACATATTTACATATTTCTGAACTCACTTTTTATTCTTCATTACTGCATTCTACTTTTGACAAAATAATACATATAAATAATAAAAACAGTGAAAAAAAAGCAGTAACTCATGTGCAACAGAGTATAAAGGCAGTAAATCACATGTTATTGCTTTTCGATTTACAGCAATTAAAGACAGATAATCCCTTATATCACGCATTTTGATTAATCGTGATCTAAAATCACACTTAAATGACTTTTCGTGTAACATGTTTTTAGTTGTTCAATAATTATTATTAATTTACATTTCAAATTTTGCTCTAATTCCTAGAACATTTATTTGTATTTTATAAATACGTATTTCGACTACAATGTAGTCATCATCAGTATGAATTTGCTAGTCGTAACTATCTCTGGGATATGGATTCAGAGATATGTTGTTTGTTGCTAATTTGGTGCATGTCTCACAATGATATTAAAAAAGTTCTGTCTTTTGATATGATTTGACTGAGGGTATGATCTGATCTGAGGATTATTTGAGTTGGCTGACTAAAGGATTAGGTGTCTGAAGAACCCCACCTATTTATGGACGGTATCCTTTTGTGACTATGCGGCGTTGTTTTTGTTACTACAGTGAGGGTATCGAAGCTAACCTTGATATTCAGGTATTAGATTTTTTTGAAAATGGTTTAATTTTATTAAATCAGAATTTAGAATTGTGCCATTGTCTAAATTCATTATGTGTTTTCTCAATTTGTGTATGTAGATACTTCGTATGCATCTAATTCTGTGGGGTTTTGTAGGAATTGGAGCAAATTTTGAAATAAAAAACCTAAAGTTCTCTTTGATTATTTTAATAATCTTTATTATTAATTTAGTTTAGAAATATCAAAAACTTGGATTTCAGTTTTCTCTGTTTTCACTTTTTACACTTAATAGCCTTTTACCTAAGCACGGCAGAGTGGAGTCCTGCCTCAATTCGCTTTATAATTCAGTACTATGAGTACTATGGGTACTATGGACTTATATACTATGGACTATAGTTTACCACCAATGTGTAAATATTTCTTTTAAATTGAAAAGTGTTCTGTTAATATATATATATATATATATATATATATATATATATATATATATATATATATATATATATATATATATATATATATATATATATATATATATATATATATATTGAATTTTAAGAACTCCTTATTATATTTTACATGTTTAAATCTAGAACAACTTTACAATACGACCATATACACATTAATCGTATTATAAATAAGCCCCACCATTTTAGGAATATTTAATATGATTAACACGAAAACATTTGTGGAACTAAATTGAAGAACACCTTTGCACAAATCAAATCATACGTACAACATCCTACACAAATTTTACACTTTATTAATTTTTTAATTTACATAATCATAAATTTTACTAATATAATTTGTTTTTAATAATCATTAGATTTTGCGCATGTCTATATTAATATTATGAATGAAGTAGTTTTAGCGGTAAGCGGAATAGTTAAGGATGTTCCAGCAACCACCACTTTTCGACAGATTTTGCTCATTTTTTTCCACAGGCTAAAAATAACGTTTTCTAATAAATCCCAAAGTTGCAGAATTTTTGACCATTTAGAACACGAGATAATTAATATCAAAGTTATCATTCTTTCTCACTCTCTCTCATTAGAAGCATGTAAAACTTAATGTCCGCCCAACTATTATCTGTTGTATTAGAAAAATACTCGACAGAATTTTAAAAAAAACTAGGAGAGTAAAGTTTTTGTCCTGATTATATACCACAGTGCTGGAACGTCCTTAAAAAATGTTAGGTACAATTGATTGTTAATTTCGCATTAAAATCATTACCGGTAAGACAAAAGAAAAATCTTATGAAATACGTTTAATTGTGTTCTAATTTCAAAAAGAAAATCTAGATCTTGTCTTCGTCAAGAAAAAATTCATCATGTACGAAGCAAAAAACACAAGTTTCGGCCAAGGTATGTTTATTGGTCACGAGGCACTACCTGAAAATTGAGCGTGTAAGCGCCCAAAATAGCCCAAAGCGTGTAAGCACCTTTCAATACACCATTAGTTCAACTCATGTATACGGTGTTGCAAATTTTTCATCTCAACAGCCTGTATACAGTCTGTTTTCAAAAGCACTTCTAATAGGGAATCAATGTTAAATAAATTAAAAAACTATTTACTATAAAACCATACATACATACACATACTTTCAAACATCTGACTGCTAGTGGTATGATGTTTGTTTGATGTCATTTAAGAGTAGGGATTTAGTGATGCCTACTTAATTTATAATATTATTATTCATCACGTATGCACATACAAACTACTGACTACAGAGTACCCCAACTATTTTTATTTCTTTATGAAGCATTGTGTAGTTATTATAGTAAATAATATTTAACATTGATTCTCTATTAGCAAAGCTTTGCAAAACAGACGGTATAAAATATAGTAAAGCATATGGATAGAAAATGTACATTCCTGTTTGTTTTTTTTAAATTGTATTTTGAAAAATAAAAAACGTCAATTACGGAAGATACAACAATGTTTGATTCAAATGATTAATCAAGCAAGGTGTAGTATAAATTTTCAATAAAATAACATGTTTTAAATCAAAATAATAATAATAAACAATAATAATAATTAAAATATTAAATTTCAAAGGTTGAGATCTTTGTTTAACCTTCAAATAATTTTTTTTTTAAATAGATATTCCTTGAAAATGTATTCAATATGTATTGATTAAAATGTATTCAATATGTATTGATTATATAGTTAACGCCCTCAATAGCAATTATATAAATTTTTGGAAAAACTATATAATTATAAAATTAAAGAAACATTTTTATTTTTATAATTTGAAATCATATTATACAAAAAAAAAATGAATAACATAATCGAACTTATTGTTACAAGTGACGTCATTATGCAGATTGGATCGCCTATATCCAAAAATGGATTTGCAATATTTATTTTAAAATATGAAAACTTGTTATAAATTTGTATATTTTATAAAAGACACAATTTTTTACTTCAAATTTAATGTATATACAAAATTAACTTACATGGGAAGCCAAATGAATGTACATCAAAAATCGCATAGATTCGACACAATTCAACTGTAAAATTTGAAAAAATTCGTTACGCAGGGGCTGCTTCAACTTAGCAAATTTCCTTAGAATACATAAATCACTTTCTAGCGGTCACAATTTTAGTCTAGTCAAAATGAAATGTATATGATTTTAGTATTTGCAAGGCCAATTTTATTAATAAATGACATACGTCAAAGGGAAAGGAGGGCATAAAGAGAGAAGAAAACAAAATATAAAATATCTCTCATAATATTAGATCAATCGAAAAATGCGTAAGGAATAAAGTTGTAGAAAATTATGTTTGCTACAATTCATCACCTTATCATTTTTGCTCAAACTCTAATGTGTAAAGAGATATTAAGGAATTTAATTTTCAATCTTAAGCCGTCAATATTTCTGTAAATATTAGTGTTACAGAAAAAATGATAAGAAACAAAATTACAGTAAAACTTAATACCTACAACTTTAATTCTTATAAATTTTTCGATTTTTCGAATATTAAGGGCAATATGTCAAATTTTGTGTTTCCAATTCCATATTTCTGCAAAAATGACGAACCTCCATAATAACTTTCATCCTCTATTTAACCCCCTTAGGGTATGCATTTTCAAAATTTGGTGACAGCTTCAGTTTGGTGAAACTGTCACCAAATTAGCAACGAATAACATATCCTGAGACAATATAAGAGTAATTTTAACAAGAGTGATGTTAACAAGAGGAAATTTGAATGAAAGCAATTTTAACAAGAGTAATTTCAATAAAATTTATTATATTTTAATTTATTTTGTTTAATTTTTTATTTATTTTTATCTATTGATTTCGATTTTCAATCTATTTCTAATTGTCAAAGAGTAAATTACGACTAGCTAATTTATACTGATGATGACTACTTTGTAGTCGAAATACATATTTATAATACAAAAACTGATCTAGGTATTGGGGCGAATTGGATATTTTAGTAGAAGATATTGGAAGTAATATATACCCATATACTAATCAAGAATACGAAGTGATTTTTTATATTAAATTTAATGTAGGCGTTTTTAGCCTTCTTGTTTGTATTGAATACTACACGACGACGTCATCAATTTCATAAAATCATACCAAATTTAAATAGTGTGGGACACTCACTCACTGTAATAGAGCTATTTCAAAAGGTATAGCTTATATTAAATTAGTGCACTTGGAACTGTTTGCTGGTATGCTTTGACTTTTCATGTTTCGCAGATAATATCTACCAAAAATTAATAAAGAAACATACAATAAAACTACCAGTCCAAGTGAACAAGCGGTCTAAGGCGCTATGTCTGAGCAGTATGTCTACTTGGAAACTGGGAGGTTATTGGTTCGAATCCCGACGTCGGCAGTTTGTCAATTATTAAGAAAAAAAAACGGGGGCGGTTAATTGACTAAACTGTCGGCGTTTGGACAAGAACAAAGTAACCGGCTATGCTTGAGAAGGTTTTCTGCAGTTTCCTTCAAGAACTCCATATGAATATCGGCATAGTTCCTATCATAGTCGGCTGCAGCCGCATATCCTACCAATTAGTCTATACACAAAAATTCCTTCCACTCCACTCACATCCTCACATCCTCAGGCATTACAATGGACCTTATGGTCGAAGTGTAGCCTGTCAAGGGCAGCCTCTACAATCTATCTACAATAAAACTGACATTGTTCAAAGCCTAACGAAATATGATTGATATTGCTATGTTAAATGTTCCTTGAATTGACTAGTAGCGCATCGATGGGTAACAATTGGTTGGAGAAATGAGAAATAGCTGAACGTTAGATTAATACGTTGCTATTAGCAACAATATTCTGTAAACAAAACCGCAACAACGTGAGAAGGGTCGAAATTTACAAGAAGATGTCGACATAACTGGCTTATCGATTCCCAATGATACAATAGAACCAACTACTTATTTTGGTGTTCGCTGTTATTCTTATCTTTTCTCTTACGATTTTTATTGGTTTACAAAGATACGTAAGACAAAACAAACAAGGGGAGAGGGTGATATATATGTATTCATGATAGGGATTGGGATTTTAAAAAAAGTGTGGAGATCGCGTTACGTGGTTTATAGATACCCTCTAAAACATCCAAATTAAATTTACAAGACATAATATAAAAAAATGTATTCTTTATCTATTTGTCGCCGTTCCTTGGTGCCAACTACTTCGTAGCCTAGCTAGAAGAGTAAAATTATGTCGCTTGTATATTTAATACAATCAATACAAAAATGAAAGTTCGAATAAGAAGTTTGCATCAGGTAAAATAAAGGTTACCAATATATTATGAAAATACACATATTTCCCTATTATTCGCTGCAAACTTCATTCCTATGTTTTATAATGCAACAACCAAGGACAAGACAAGACAAGGGAAGTGGTTACATAAAATGAGTCAATTCATTACTATCGTAATTTGGAGGACCGAAAAGTCTAAGTCTATGGAAAGGTTCAGTTGTTTACTGGTGAAGAATTGATACTGCTTTTATTGAATCCTGAGTGATGTCGGAAGAATACAAAGCCCAGGGGTCTCTAAAATTCTGGAAACGACCCTGCTTATATATCTATAGAAGAAAGGAAATGATTAAAACAAACGAGTATGTAGTATTGGGGTAAACACCTAATTTTATAAACTCAACCGGTATTTTTTATCTTATTCGTTTATAATAATAACCTTGCACATATTAAAATCTTGATTCACAATTCTGTTGAATGTAAATACATACACAGGCAGATAGACATTTATAATAATGCACTATTTATACTTAAATTAATATAGTCAAGTGTACCGAAAATGATAGTTCCATAGAGCAGTTGCGTATCTATAAATTAGAGAAATAAAATTTATAATAAAACCTATTTTGACAAAATGGATACCCGACTTCAAAAATCAAATATTCTAAAACAAAAAATGCACTAAAAAGTAAAAAAATAATTGCATATTCTTGTGCCAATTTTAGTTCACCTAAACAAAAATTTTAAATATATATGTACAATTATTGTTATTTTTGGAGTCGGTGTCAACATAGAGAAATTCACATAACTTTTGGACACCGCCTCCAAAAATAAATGACGGAGTTCTGAGGTGACACACATAAAAAAAAATACAGACGAATTGAGAACCATCCTTTTTGAAGTCGGGTTAAAAAGAGAAACCGTTTAATATACTTTAAGGTATTATTAAACGCGATGAAGTTTTGATGCATGTTTTCAATCGATTATTTTACTGAACAAGCGCAGTATTATTTTCTATGCAAGTTTTTACTTATAACAAATAATAGAGAAGGTTTCAATTTGATGCAAATTTTACATGTAACTTTATGTGTAAGTGCACTGTTAGTGTATGTGTGATCTCCCTTATGTGTGATTGGTATACTTTTACCATGAGGCTGACCCGGTTGACAAAGAAAGAAATACTAATCAAGAAAGGAATAGGGAATATGCATTAAATTTTTTTTCACATTTATTTTCAGAATATGAAATTACTGTTAATACTGTAATAATATTTAAAAACGAAATTAAAATCCGACAAATATCAAGGAAGCTATAAGCTTTTAAAGATTATTATCTGTCTCTTTCTTGCAAAAATACTAAAAACGGAGTTTTACGTGTATTTTAAATGGTGAAAGTGTAATATGACGTCACATAACATATCAAGAGGGCTAGCACCCTCTTTGTCTAATCGGGAATTTCAATCATTCATATCTCGCTTATTTTTAAAGTTATTTAAAAAGTAATTTTACCTTGATATTTGTCAAGTAATCATGCTTCAATTCAAGTGAACAAAAAGGTTCATGCATATTCCCTATTATAGCAATTAAAAATTATAGCTTACTGAATATTGTCGCAACTGTCAGAAAAAATGTATTCGTGGTTTTGTCAAAACATTGAGTGTAGTGTCCTTATTGTAGCAGTTGCTATTCGCGATTTCTAAGAACTATAGAAATTGCTTTATCAACTATTTCCATAGTTAGATTTCTGGTAATGGTCGGATGGCGATAATATGGAAACTAATTTAAAGCTGAAAATTTTATTTTGTTTATGTTTAACATGGATCCAGATATTTAATTATGATTCCAAATTTCCAATCGGATAGTCGGATATTATCTATCTAATTGTGATGTTTTGCCAACACTTATTAATAGTGAAAGAAACTGATTTGCAGATTTGAACTCATGCAGGTTCATTCTTGCACATAAGGATTAGCATAGTGTTAAAATATAAATTTTTAACAAAACCTATTGCAGACACTGATAAACTGAATATTTAACTTTATACCTACCCTATGTTTAAAACATGTTTAAACATGCCTTCTTCGTAAAGAATATAATATGTCAACATATGTAAAGAATATTAACCATATTTTGACAAAATGGAAACCCGACTTCAAAAATCAAATATTCTATAACAAAAAATGCACTAAAAAGTAAAAAAATAATTGCATATTCTTGTGCCAATTTTAGTTCACCTAAGCAAATATTTTTAAATATATATGTACAATTATTGTTTTTATTGGAGGCGGTGTCCAAAAGTTATGTGAATTTATCTATGCTGAATTTTTTTATAACAGATTTTCAGTTTTTTGTTACATGCATTTTGTTTTTTTTTTGTAAAAATTTTTTTTTTGGGGTCGGTTTTTTTTTGCAAAAAAATTTTTTTGAAGTCGGTTTTTAAAAAAATTTTCTTATTTTCCCATTATGAATGAGTATATCCTTTCAAAAAAAAAAAAAAATCGCAGAAATCGGTTATCACATATAAAATGGGGATTTTCTTCGATTTCCCGGGGATCCCCTCATCAGAATGCGATTTGGTGAGAATGGGACCAATGGGAAACTGAACCCTTTAAAACAAAAACAAAAATTCTAAATCGGTTCATAAATGACAGAGTTCTGAGGTGACACACATAAAAAAAAATACAGACGAATTGAGAACCATCCTCCTTTTTGAAGTCGGGTTAATAAGTGAAATATACGATTTTTTGGAGGGCTCTAATGTGTTTAGGATATCATTTCTTAAAGCCTTGTTGATTTGACTCAATATTTACAAGTATTGGTCGAAGTTTTCCAGCTACCTTCCAAATATGTACCCAATCCAATTTCACTTCATTTACTTAATTTTCTTAATAACATATCCAGAATTAATGAGCGAAAATCTGTATAATTTTTCTCCATTCATCTATATTTTACAGTCGTGCTAAGCAGAAATATTTGCGTTAAAACTGTATATAACACAATATATATATGTAGGTACTATCCATATTTATCTATGGAATATTCTCTTTAAAAAGAATACTCTTTAACGGTTTTAATATTGTATAATGTCAAGTACTTATACTAACATTATACAAGAAATATTATGAAGACCATAATATGGTCGGTCAACATGCAAGCAACAAGCAGTCAGAGAACAAATATGGTGTGAAATACTCCGATGATCTCTATATGCAGATATAATAAGGTAAACAAACATATTATACGCGAAACTTACGAATCGTTACGCCTCTGGTGGTCATATGCTGAAATTAACAAACAAAAAACAATGTAAGAAATAAATTTGCATGACATATATGTAAGTTTAATTTTGTAAGCGTTCTTTTTAGCATATTTTATAAGCTAATATTGTCTCGATTTTGTTCAGTGCCTTTATTTTCTTCCGATTAAAAGAAGTAACCCAGAAATTATGTTTCATTATTTTCCAAACCGAGGTAAAGAAAACATATAAATTGAAAATAAGTTGGGGTATAAATCTGTAACAGATACGCAAAAAGCAAGGAAATTGAAATTGAAAATTGATAAACCCATTCGCAGATATATAAAAGTAGCATTTACTAAATTATTAATATTTACTAACCTAAAATGCCGAATTTATACACAGTTGCAATTGAATTCTTTTGGCTACAAAACTAAATATTAAAATTATTGAAAGTATCAAGTACACTCCCGTTCAACAAAAAATGAACAGACCTGAAATGTTAATTATCTGGGTGTATACAAAAGTTTACTAAAATCAGTAGAAAATAATAAAATATTTTTAAAAAAGCACAAACGTAAGATGTTATATTTATAAACACTGGGTCTAGATTTAGTTGCTTTATTGATCACGCGGATGCTACCATTTTAAATAGTTTCACGTATTAAAGTAGTTCGTATGAATGGTTGGATTTCCTATATGTATGGAAAGATGTATTATGGACATATTATTAACATTATCATTTTACATATATATTTGGTGGAGGTAATGGGAAGTTCTTATTTTTTGTATTAATGTTTTACAAGTTTTTAAGTTTTTTTTTGCGTTTAATTTTACTTGTTATATGGAACTATATTTAAACGTATAATCTACATAGAGGAGAACATGGAAAACCACGAATAAAATATACATAATATATTATAACGTAGTTGTAAAACGTAGGCGAAAACCATACCATAGATAAGACACAAATATTCATCCTAATAATACATTTAACTGAAGTATATTATATATATATATATATATTATATATATATATATATATATATATATTTATTATTATTATTGTATTTGAATTGTTTGTTGTTTTGAATGATGTCATTTTTAAAAGTAAAATACATCATATTCAATAATACATATATGTATATATATATATATATATATATATATATATATATATATATATATATATATATATATATATATATATATACTCGTAAATTGTGAAAAAATTAATATTAAATACATCTTTTTATTTCCAAAAATGGTATTAGTAAAATTATCATGTTTATATAATATGCATATGATGGATAGATGGATGATTGTAATTATGTGTTTTCAATATTCAACAAGATGCAATATTCTTTAAAAAAATTTCTACATAAATATGTTATTTTTACTAGCTGTTGCCCGTTATTTCGTCCGCGAGCATTTGAATAAATGTGTTTACTTTTTAAAAACAACGAATTATTTTAAAAACGTACTAACGCTTATAACCGCGGCATTCCTCGCATATTATTGCTATAATCTCCGGCTGCCAACGTAGCGAGATAAAATATATATCCCAGTTTTTAATTTTAATCATAAGCTATGAAACACATACAGTTTCATCAAAATCGATCCAGTGGTTTTATAATAGTATATAGATTATTGTATTCATGTTTTTACCGACGAGTCCATTTAACATATGTAAAAATCTCTTAAAAATCGTAACTTTTTTTACTCAACAACTAAAAACAGGATCAACTTCAAATTTTGACAGGATATTCTTTATTATTGAAATAATAAGCTGTCAAATTTTGAAGAACCTGTCATTAAATTGAATTTTCTTCACAACAACCTTAAGTGCACAATAAGGAATATGCATGAAAATTTTTTTTCACTTGAATTGAAGCATGTTTACTTGACAAATATCAAGGTAAAATTACTTTTTAAATAACTTTAAAAATAAGCGAGATATGAATGATTGAAATTCCCGATTAGACAAAGAGGGTGATAGCCCTCTAGATATGTTATGTGACGTCATATTACACTTTCACCATTTAAAATACACGTAAAACTCCGTTTTAAGTATTTTTGCAAGAAAGAGACAGATAATAATCTTTAAAAGCTTATAGCTTGCTTGATATTTGTCGAATTTTAATTTCGTTTTTAAATATTATTACAGTATTAACAGTATTTTCATATTCTGAAAATAAATGTGAAAAAAAATTTTCATGCATATTCCCTATTCGTGGCAACGCCTATATAGTATCTACGAATCATAAATGGATTTCTGTAATACAATTTTAACAAGAAATTTCACTAATGAGTTTTATATTATATACATTCCGTTCCCATTTATAAAAATTGTATACAAATAATCTTCAATATTTTACAAACTGTCTTCAGTAATAATGAAATCATTTATAGGTCTTTATAAAAAAAAACTTATAATTATTGATTAAAATGGTATAATGGCATCAATAACATTAATTACATAATAAAATATATTATCTTATTTAGTTAGTGTAGTAATGTGTGTATATGTATGTGTGTTGATTACCTAAAATGGTAACTGAATTACCTAGTAGCAAGTTATAAAAGAATATTAAATATTACATTGAATTAATCCAATACAAGTAAATAACCTTTTTAATTTTTATTTTTTTTTACAAAGAACTGAAAATGAAAGCCGTTATTGTATTCATAAATATAAATTCTCTCAATATTATATTTATTATATTATTATAATTATTTATATTTTAATAAGTAATTTAAATATAATTAATATCTTAACTCCATTAATTAATATATCATTAACCAAATTAATCTGAATTATAACCAAATTAATCCGATATTACCAAACTTTTTTTTAGAATTAAATTAGATTTAAAATGGTCCATGCCTCACTCTCAGCATAAACTTAAGGGTTTACCAGTCCAAGAAGCCGAGCGGTCTAAGGCGTTATGCCTGCGCAATAAGCATACTTGGAAACTGGGAGATTATGGGTTCGAATCCCGACATCGGCAGTTTGTCAATTATTAAGAAAACAAAAAGGACGGTTAATTGATTAAACTGTCGGCGTATGGACAAGAACGAAGGAACCGGCTATGCTTGAGAAGGTTTTCTGCAGTTTCCTTCATGAACTCCAGATGAATATCGGCATAGTTCGTATCATAGTCGGCTGCAGCCGCATATCCTACCGGTTCCTAGTCTATACACAAAAATTCCTTCCACTCCCCTCACATCCGTAGGCATCACAATGGACCTTATGGTCGAAGTGTATAATCTATCTATCTACATGGGTTTCGAAGGCTAAAAAAAGTATAATGTTATTATCCTATTTTTTTAAATACAAATAAATTTTAAATATGCTTCTAATGAGAGAGAATGATTACTTTGTTATTAATTATCTCGCGTTCTAAACTGTCAAAAATTTTTAAACTTCGGGATTTATACAAAAACGTTATTTTCAGCCTGTCAAAAAATTTGTTGAAAAGTAATTTCATGCTGGAACTCCCTTAACTCAATTGGGAATATGCATGAAATTTTTTTTTTACTGAATTGAAGCATGTTTACTTGATAAATATCAAGGTAAAATTACTTTTTAAATAACTTTAAAAATAAGCGAGATATGAATGATTGAAATTCCCGATTAGACAAAGAGGGTGATAGCCCTCTTGATATGTTATGTGACGTCATATTACACTTTCACCATTTAAAATACACGTAAAACTCCGTTTTTAGTATTTTTGCAAGAAAGGGACAGATAATAATCTTTAAAAGCTTATAGCTTCCTTGATATTTGTCGGATTTTAATTTCGTTTTTAAATATTATTACAGTATTAACAGTATTTTCATATTCTGAAAATAAAAGTGAAAAAAAATTTTCATGCATATTCCCTATTAGTGGTTATTTTCACTTATTTTTATATTTTCTTTGATTTTACAATTTATTTATTTCGTGACTTCAAATAATAATTTACAATCAAATGTTTACTTAAATGATAGAATCAATCTAAAATAAATAAAAAAATAAAAACACACTTTGCCTGAGCGCATAACTCGCACCATTTTAGACCAAAATTTAAAATGTCGAGAAAGTTTAAAAGAACGTTCGTTTAAAATTTATAGCTAAATATAATATAATTTACAATTAGTCATTATTTCAAATCAATAATAACACAATATCGATATTAAATCAATAATATTATTAATAAGCCATTTAAAAATCAGGTCATCTATAAATAAGTATATCATAGACTTTTTTTTTTTTTTATAAATTGAACAAATCTGATTTAAATCTGTCACTGTCTTGATTTAAAATATAGAAAAAAAAAATTATGAAATCATTAGAAACGATATAAATTACCCGTTCATTAATCAACCGTACACAAAATGAATAAACTATATTTAAAGGGAAACCATATTCTTTTTTTATTTATGTGTAAAAAAAACATAGTAGAAACCATATTATTTATATTTGTATCCATAGAAATATATTCCTTTTTGATACCTGGTATATGTCAATATACCCGGATATGTTAAGTTTAGTCCCGACTTTGAAACGCTTGAGAATATTGATCGCAGACATAAATTTTTGGAATAGGTGTTCATAAAATGGCCTTATTTGGTAATTTCCTCATGTCCCTCTGTCTGTAGACCCGATAACTCAAAAACGAAAAGAGATAACGAGCGGAAATTTTGTGCGTGTGTTTTAGAGATAAAAATTTAGATCGTGAATAGGGAATATGCATGAAAATTTTTTTTCACATTTATTTTTAGAATATGAAAATACTGTAATAATATTTAAAAACGAAATTAAAATCCGACAAATATCAAGGAAGCTATAAGCTTTTAAAGATTATTATCTGTCTCTTTCTTGCAAAAATACTAAAAACGGAGTTTTACGTGTATTTTAAATGGTGACAGTGTAATATGACGTCACATAACATATCAAGAGAGCTATCACCCTCTTTGTCTAATCGGGAATTTCAATCATTCATATCTCGCTTATTTTTAAAGTTATTTAAGAAGTAATTTTACCTTGATATTTGTCAAGTAAACATGCTTCAATTCAAGTGAAAAAAAAATTTCATGCATATTCCCTATTGGCAAAATCGGACCATGTTTGTGCAAAATAGGCAAAACTGTCCATCTTTGAAACCGTAAGAGATAGAGCAAAAATGTTATGACAAAAAATATTCCCTTTTTAAAAATTAACAACTTTTGTAATAAACTTTTTTTACATAAATTCAGGAAATACAGGGTATTTAAGCAATGAGAAATGTTGATTCTTCTGAAATGCCGTACAGTTTTTGAGATATTTTTTGGATATCGGATACCGAATATTGCACATCGAACATTCAACGAAATTATACATAATATGATAATATGAAAATGTAGTATCATATAACCTCCATAAACAAATTGAATGATATATACTTTCATTTGTTGTCTACAAATTTAAAAAAAAAAAACTTGATAGAAGCGCCAGTTGAATCGTAAAATTCATGTTATGTACACTCCCATTCAATATATTTGAACCAGTAGGTCACAATCTTAGCGTATATATTACTGAATATATGTACAATATTACATACAGTCACATTTAGAATATTTCTACTGGTTCAGTTTTTTTTGAACGGGAGTGTACGTACACGTGAGATCCAACAAAATTATAAATCCATGCATTTTGAAACTATAAATCCACTTTGGCTTTTATAGAATGCGATCAGGATTTTCATCTAATAATAAAAATATATTATTAAGGTGGGTCCAGCATTGACTTGTATAATCTGGACAAAAAATTTTTAATTATTATGTTTCGAAAACAAAACGGTAAAACGCGACTTTTTTTAAAATTTATTTAAGAAATATCTGTACTCTCCTGTTTTTTTTTTTAATTCTGTCGTTTTTTTTTTAATACAACTGATAATAGTTTGGTGGGCATAAAGTTTTCCATGCTTCTAATGAGAGAGAATGAGAGACAATGATTACTTTGTTATTGATTAAATCAGTTATAGAACTTCAAAGTCACTAAGGCGAGAAATAAAACCTATTTTGACAAAATGGAGACCCGACTTCTAAAATCAAATATTCTATAACAAAAGATGCACTAAAAAGTAAAAAAATAATTGCATATTCTTGTGCTAATTTTAGTCCACCAAAGCAAAAAAATTTAAATATATATGTACAATTCTTGTTATTTTTGGAGGCGGTGTCCAAAAGTTATGTGAATTTCTCTATGGTGACACCGCCTCCAAAAATAACAATAATTGTACATATATATTTAAAATTTTTTGCTTTGGTGGACTAAAATTGGCACAAGAATATGCAATTATTTTTTTACTTTTTAGTGCATCTTTTATTATAGAATATTTGATTTTAGAAGTCGGGTCTCCATTTTGTCAAAATAGGTTTTATTTATGACCTCTTTGCCTAATTACAACAATAGTGTTTGTAACTTTATTTTCATTTCAGCTAACCCTTTTATGGAAATTTGTATATTTTTTAGGTTTTACCAATATTTCTTTGTTTTCAATATTCATTCAATGTTTTATTATGCAGTTTATTCAAGTACCTAAATATATTTACCCTTTTGTTAAAATTGATATATTTTTGTTATTATCACATAATTTCTAATGACTAATTAAAATAAATTTATTTTTACGAAAATACATGTTTTATTTATTAATTATTATGGATTTTCCCCAAGTAACGACTCACCCATTCGATACAAAAATTGAAATCATAATTTTTAGACAAAATTAATGGGTAATTGCGACAAAAACTGTGAAGTTATTTCATGTAGTGAAAAATTGTGATTTCTTTCAATTTGAAACAAATTTCAATCATTACTGAGAATAATTATTTGAATATTTATTTGTAAATGATCCCAGAAAATAATGACGTAATGTTTGGATTAATCATTTTATAATAATATAAATTGTTGGTGTTTATTGGAAGTAGTTTGTTGACGACCATGGCTCTGGTTTTTTTTTCTATAGAAAGTACCTACTGTAAAAAATAAAAATTAAAAAAAAAACAAGCAATCAAATACATTGAAACTGAAAGAAAATTCGTTACGCAGGAGCTGCTTAACTTAGTGAATTTCCTTAGAATACATAAATCACTTTCTAGCGGTCGCAATTTTAGTCTGATCAAAATGAAATGTCGTATATGATTTTAGTATTTGAAGGCCAATTTTATTAATAAATGACATACGTCAAGGGGAAAGGGGGGCATAAAGAAAGAAGAAAACACAAAATATAAAATATCTCTCTTAATATTAGAACAATCGTAAGTAAAAAAATGTGTAAGGAATAAAGTTGTAGAAAATCATGTTTGCTACAAATCATCCCCTTATCATTTTTGCTCAAACTCTAATGTGTACAGAGATATTGAGGAATTTAAGTTTCAATCTTAAACCCTCAATATTTCTGTAAATATTATATATGTATAAATATAAATTTAACAGATGGTGATTTTTTGACTTCGATAGGGGAGGAATAGCTAATATGTTGTTAGAACTAGTCGAAATTTTGATTGGTCGAAGATTTGACCTAAACTAACTTACTAACAAAGCAAATTAAATAAAAGCTTGTAAGAATATCAAAAGCATTAACATTTTTGAAACAATGCAAATAAATGTTCATTGAAAATTCATTTACACCACCAATGCAATTATTAATTATTTACATAATTCCAAATAATAATTATACTTATAATACAAAAATTTACATTTTTTTCAACATATGTTTACGAATATTTTATTTGAAAATTTATATTAGTATTTGTTTATATTATATGAAATCAAGTCGGCGTTCAATGTTGTCTTATTTATGTTTAAAAAAAAGTGAGACAAAATGATTTTGTAGAATTGATATTGTGTCGGGTGATTTAAAATGTTAATTGTCATAAAACATGATAAAACGTATTCATTATAAAATATATTCTATTCATAGTTGAATCTTTTCTGCTAGTAACATGTTTTTTAACAATAATGTGAAAACAAATGAATGCCAATGTAGATAATATATTGGTTAAGTTACTCATGATGGCATACGCCAAAATGGTGGCTTAAGTCAGGCTAAATTTCAACAATTAGTTATATTTTCCATCATCCTCTACTGGGTCCCAGGGCATGTGGGAATAGAAAGGATTGAGATAGCGGATGGTCTGGTGAGGAATACACCAAGAAAACCACAATCTGGGGGGACCTTCCTGGGCTCAGCCAGGTCTAGAATCTTCTCGAGAACTATAACCGTAAAAGATTCAAATAAAATGAGGGTAACTGCAGGTTTTGTGTAGAAATGGAGGAAATTCCGTTACACCTCTTAATAGACTGTGACGTCCTCATACACTTAATATGCTACGCCACAATCAGTCTTTTGTAATCTCTTTGGAGTAGACAGATAAACACTCATACTGAGTTTTACTTTTTTGATTGCAATTCTTTACCATTTTAATAGTAATGAGTCATTCGACTAAATCGACTATAAAAAAACTTGATAATTGTGGATATAATAATTAATCTGTTCATATAAAATAATTAAAGGATATATTTTATAAAATTGTTCAAGTGCGAATTGAATTCACACATTCTGTGCGGTTTTTTTTAAATTCAACTTTTTAATTTTCTTACCCGATTTACATATAATATATACAAGGGTATATTAAGTTTAGTCCCGACTTTGTAAACGTTGAATGTATTGATCGCAAAACAAAATTTTTAAAATATACGTATTTAAAACCATAGGAAATAGAAAAAGAAGAAAAATAAAATTTTCCTTATTTTAATATCAAACAATTTTTGTTTGATTTACGTGGAAAAAGGATTTCACAGTGAGACTACGTTATAAAGCGGCTAGAAACTACACTCCTGTTCAAAAAAAATAAGCCAACCTGAAATGTTAATTTTCTTACATTTCATAAAACTCCTCACTTTTCTAACTCTCTATATTATAATGTACAATTTTATTATTATATTCACCAAATATATTTGATCCCAATATCAGTAAAAAAACATTTACTACAACAATAATCAAAATTTTGAGAGACTGATTCGGTTTAGGTTGGTTCATTTTTTTTGAACGAAAGAGTAAATATAACTTTCCATGTCTACACAATACGCCGACGTTTTATGAAATGTCTAGAATCTTCGTGAAAAAACCGATTTCTAATGAGACCACGACATATACAGACGAAACTTTATAAGATGGCAGCGCCGCGTGACCAATAACCAAACTAAATATTTTGATATTTAGTTTTGTGACCAAAATAATTAAATTGCAACTGTATACAAATTCGATATTTTAGGTTAGTAAATATTAACAGTTTAGTAAATATATGTTTGCGAATCGGTTTATCAAATTTCAATTTCAATTTCCACGCTTTGTGCCTATGTTTAGAGATTTACTTGACACTACGACTTATTTTCAATTGATATTTTTCCTTTACCTAGCTTTGGAAAATAATGAAACGAATTTTCTGGGTGTTTTCTTTTATCGGATGAACATAAACACACTAAACAAAATCGAGACATTATTTAATTTGCTGAAAAAAACGCTTACAGAATTAAATTTACATAATATATGCCATGTAAAATTCTTTCGTGTTTTGATTTTTTTGTTAGTTACATCATTTGACCGCCAGAGGCGTAACTCTTCGCAAGTTTCGCGTATATGTGTATACATATACACATATATTTACAACAATTTACATCAATATTTACAATTTTAGTGTTGTTGTAATAATAATTAATATTACTAATATCACCATTGTAATTACTTGTTTTAATTATGTGTGAGATCATCCATCGTTTTGTTTTTTTTTTCTTGTTCTGTTTTTTTCAGACGACAAACCTATGTGTCACACTGTGTACCCCATACCAACTACAGGTGGGTATATACAAAAATATTCTATTTAATCATCATATTAATGTGATTAATATAATAAATTATTAATAAACAATGATAATAATAATAATAATATATGATTTTGATTTTTTTACATTGACCCAAATATTATTAAAATACTTTTTCTGTCAAATATATTTTTAAGTTGTTTTTAACAAAAGACATTGCCCAAAAATTATTAGATACAAATTTGGAATACATCGAGGTTATTTGCTTTTAAAACATTGTATTTGTTTTCTAACTAGTTATACTGCAAATCAAAATTAATATTTATATATTTTTATAGTCCTTATAAGTTATTGTTTTTGATTTTGATTATAGTGCCGCCGATCTTTAAAATATCCTAATATTTATTTAATGAGTAGGAACAGTCGATTACAATATATTTGGCCATCAAATGGCTGCTAGAATAGGCATAATTTTAAATTCAAACTTAAAATAGTAATGAGAATAATGATCGAATGAGAATTGTATTGCCCTCAGAGCCATAAAATTAACCGCCTCTTTTTTTTCTGAATCATTGGCAAACTGCCGATGTCGGGATTCGAACCTATAACCTCCGAGTTTCCAAGTAGGCATACTGCGCAGACATAACGCCTTAGACTGCTCGGCTACTTGGACTGCTTTGTTTTATAGAACTTAGAAGTGGAAGTTGTACACATTTGATTCGAAAGAACTCAATATTCAAATTTTGTTCTGATTAAGAAATTTGTATTTGAATCTTTACAAAGTCTCTGATCATTGTTTTTATAATAATCATTGAATGAAATCAACGATTTAAGAATTCAGTAATTTATCTGTTATCTTATGATAGTTTATATCCTGTCAATCAAAGCATTTCGACGTGCAAGGTATAAAATAAATATTTATATTTTACGATTAGAGTACACCTACACTTTTCCTACTTAAAGTGTAATCATTAATCAAATACAGTTAAACTTCTATCTAAAACCCTTTTTATTAATAACTAGCTGAAAAAAACCGGCACTACCCGCGTTTAAAAAAATTATTTTAATGAGTGCATAGAATATTTATATCAAATAATTATTAAACCCAGTAAATGTAAATATACAAGTTATATTAAGTTTGATGACGACTTTTTAATGCTTAAAAATATTGATCGTAGGCATGAATGTTTGACATATGTGTTTATAAAATGTCTGCCTGTGTGTGGACACGATAACTCAACAACGAAAAAGAGATAACGAGCTGAATTTTTTCTAGAGCAAAAAAGTAAGGTCAAGTTCGTTAATGGGCAAAATCGGACCATGTTTGGGAAAAATGGGTAAAACTGCCTATCTTTGAAACCGTAAGAGATATAACAAAAATTTAATAACAAAAAATCTTCTTCTTTTTTAAATAAACAACTTTTGTCTGAAAATTTTTCCATAAACTCAATAGTTTTCTCATAATTTGTGCTTAAAAGTTCCTCGGAAAGCGAAAAATTTGTCCATCTTTAAAACCATAAGAGATTTTTTTTAAATTGTGGGACAATTCAATACAACACAGTATATACTGGGTATTCAAACAATTAACTCAGTTAGTTGTTACGTTACTTGTTTTTATCCAAATTTTGATATTTCAAACCCTCAAAATTTTGATATTTTAAATTTAGTGACAGATAATTTATTTCCAAAATTTTGTTAATGATGGTGTTTCTATAGAAACTATAAACTATATAAGAGATCTAGCCGTCAGAAAACGTTATAGCCGTAGGTAGATTCAATAACGACAGGGCTAGAAGAAACGATTAAGGTGAATTAAGGAGGAAATAGATAGAGGGATGGATTCCACAGTGGTGGTAAAAAGGCCTAAAAAGGCTTACTTGCTAGACTTGGACCACATGTCCACTACTACTACTTCATGTCGTAAATCATTTAAAACGAAAAACTCCAAAATAATTTATAATCATATAAAAAGATATTTAGGTGAAGTCTACTATTAGTCAACATAAGTCAACATAAAATTTATACATACGTGTAATAGCTATTGCCTAAACCTATTTTTAGTATTTTAATAATATTCAATTTTTACTAAAGTTTCAAATATTTAATTAAGGAAATTTTATTTAAACAATCATTTATTACATAAATAACGTCATTTATTAATAATTTCATGCTTATGAATTAAATTAATTGATATTTTGTTGATTTATTATTTCATTACGACGAAGTCAAGGTTAATTTCAATTATCTAAATAATGAATAAGAATTATTGTTAGCATTCTTCGACATCAAATGCTTGATAGGAAAAATCATAGACATCTAGGATGGGAATCGAACCCACGACCTCTGACATTCTAGATCAACGTTCTTCCTGTATGTTACCTGAGATGTTATAGTAGTGGATTGCATATGATCTCTCAATATCTTGATGTCGGTGAATTATTAATTTGTTTATTTACTATTTACATATTTTTAACTGTTTGTTTGTAAACTAGCGTATATTTATCCATTGTTGGTATGCTTGAGTTTCGGTTATATTATACCAACGGAAGTGACTATTGTTTACTTAATTTGACATTTAAGTAATATGCCTGAACATATCATGTAATAATTTGTATGCCCCTAAATATTATTTCCTGAAAATTTGGATTTTTGTAACTTACAAAATTAATAGAGCACTATATATAAAGTGCCTTACAAAATTTGAACACTATTGCCATCTAGATTTATATAGCTTAACAGTTCATAAATATCTGCACATCATCAAATAGTATCATAGTATTAAACCTTTTAGAGATATTTAATCGATGATATACCTGAATAGTTATATTTTTAAATTAAAAATTACGTTGTAATTTTTTGATAAACTATTAAAAATAATTATTATTCAAATGAGTAATGAAAGACACTAAAAGAATATAAAAAAGTATTCATAAATTTATACAGTTTTTATTTATTTTCGTGTTCTACTATTATTAAGAGTAATGGGTACAATTAAAGTGGTTGATAGTTGAATATTTAAAAATGGCGGTTGAAAGTTGAATCGAATACAGACGAGGGTGTTCGTATTTGCTATTCGCTTCCTTTGACTCGTGTCGAAAAACTTACTTTAAATGGAGCGTTGACGAGAAGCAGACCAAGCGTTGTGAGTACACTCTCGTGCTCGTTATGTCTTGCCTTGCCTCCTTGTTTTAGCAATACGAAAAGTATTTGAGGGTCTTCGGTACATCCAAAAACTTGCTCACTTCTATGTTCTTAATTTTTCTGTTGCCAGATTTAATAAATTCGCATTCATTATAGGAAAAATAATTGAAAAGTACGAAGTAGTCATGAAGGCAATAGTAGTATGGGATGAGCCAACTTCACAATAGGCTTTAAACAAGCCTGACTAGCGAATGTTGAAACATGGTTGTACTAAGCAATTGCTTCCGAATTGCTATCAATTGATCCGCAAGACCCATTATTTACTTCTCCATTGCAATCAGTTACAGGAATTCTTGAATCCTGGATAAATTTACTACTCGTGTTTCATGGCTGAAACCAATCATAATTACTCCTGAATCCTTCGCTTAATACTTTAAACAGTGATGTTATTATCTTCATATTAATAAAAAACAATAAAAAATAAATAAATAACAATTATATTTTATTAAATATCAAAATTACTTTTTACAAGAATTATTAATGCTCAAATTTACGGGTAAAACGTTTTACAAATATACGTATAATATTTATTGGGTATTTAGTTTGTTACAAAAAGCTAGTATTATTATTTGTAATTAATTCAAATTAAATTATCAAAATTATATTTAGTTATCTTCATATTAGAAACAGATACGAATTTTTCTATCTTTACTATCCGGATACATCATTAGTATTATTATAGACTCCTGGAAGCTGTTCCAATTGTGATCCGTAAAATGAGTTAAAATCAAGTCTGCAAACAAAATAATATAATAAATATTAAACATTTTAAATAATAGAAAATTTGTTTAATTATGCAATGAAATCATGAATGTGTAATAGCAGTTAAATTATACGAATATAGATGGCATTCATTTATTTGAATGTTTTCAGTCAATTTTACATTTTAGTTTAGCAATAAGAAGTTATTTCAAGAACAGTCAGAGTTTATTCGTTTTGGGCCCTTACACGCTTTCAGGGTAATCAAGCGTTGTTATATCCGGTATAGAATATATATGCAGGATATATTAAGTTGCGTTATATCTGCGCAGTATGCCTACTTGGAAACTGGGAGGTTATGGGTTCGAATCCCGATATCGGCAGTTTGTCAATTATTAAAAAAAATGGGGGACGATTAATTGACTAAACTGTCGGCCTATTGACAAGAACGAAGTAACCGGCTATGCTTGAGAAGGTTTTCTGCAGTTTCCTTCACAAACTCCAGATGAATATCGGCATAGTTCCTATGATAGTCGGCTGCAGCCGCATATTCTACCAATTCCTAGTCTATACACAAACATTCCTTCCACTCCACTCACATTCTCACATCCTTAGGCATCACAATGGACCTTATGGTCGAAGTGTAGCCCGTCTAGGGCAGCCTCTACAAACTATCCATCTATTAAGTTTAGTTCCGACTTTGTAACAGCTGTGCGTTTGTGAACACGATAACTCAAAAACAACGTAAAGTGATAGATAGCGAGCTGAAATTTTTTACGTGTATGTTAGAGTTGAAAATTAAGATCAAATTCATGAATGGGAAAAATCAGACCATGTTTAGGCAAAATGGGCAAAACTGCCTATCTTTGAAACCGTAAGAGATAGAACAAAAATTTAAAGACAAATAATGTCCCTTTTTTAAAAACAAGCAACTTCTGTTTAAAACTTTGTTCATTTTAAGAGAGCGTGTACTGCCGGTATAAGCTTGTTGATAAATTGTGTTATTATTGCGTTTAGTAATAATGCAACTACAAAATTTTCCCAGATGCGTTGTCTACAAAGCAGAAAAATTATACCACAAAAAATACAGTAGTTATATCACTTTGTATTGAATAGCCGTTATATTTCCGATGAATTCGATATAGTTTATTTGCTCAGATATATTACGAGGAATCATAATATTGCTGACTACAAATAAATATTTCTGAGTACCTAAACTATTGAACTTATCGGATTTAGCAGTTGTTCGATACAGAAGCCATGGTGTTATTATTGGCTCTCACATTAACAGTATATAAGCACAAGAAAGTAGACAATAGTTAACGTTTAAAACTATGTGCCCCATATGTTGGTGTATGAATGTGTATGAAATTAGAAACAAAATATATAACTATAAAGTCATACCAACAAACAAAAAAAAACAGATATTTGTCAATAAAAAACAAAAAAATTAAGCCAATTTACAGCATTTTTGATTCTAAAAAACTTTGTAAATTGTTAAAATCCAGTCCAAATCTGAAGAAAATTAAGAACATTATAAAACAATAATGTTCTTTTAAAATTAAAGATGACTTGAATTGCCTATGATTTTTGTTTAAAGAAAAAAAGTTTTGAGCCCGGGCTCAGGCATGATGTGAAATCATATTCTATATACTTATACTTATAAGTATACATCATTGCCTGTATACAAAAAGTCTAAAAATTTTATAATTGATTTGTGACTTATTTATTCGGTTTTCAAAAAAATGCTTCGAATAAATTTTGTTCATTATAACTATACTAACAACTTTTATTCGAAACATTTTTCCGAAATTCGAATAAATAATCCTATATACAATGATATATACTTATAATATATACTTATACTTATAATTATATATCATTGCTTATATACAATAGTAATGAATATTCATATACAATGATAAATTCCTTGTATAGCCCCTCGCTATAGATATTTTCACATAGAAAATTTGACAAATATTGCTGTAGGGATATCGTTTACCAAGCGAAATAATGTATCTTCAAATGAAACTACTTTTGCAAAATTGTATATTATTGATATTTGTTGCATTGGGCGTAGAAATTTTAGGGGGACCGTATAGATAGATGATAAATTACATATCTATCTGTGAGTTCTATTTTTCTATGTCGTTAAAGTATGTATAATATGCTGATACATAACTTACGAAATTGACATTGTATTCGATATATTCTAAGAGGTCTAAAAACCATCTCTAATCCTTCCTGTAAAACATAGTACGATAGGCGTCTATGCTTAAGGATGTTCCAGCATACCACCACTTAAAAATAACGTTTTTTAATAAATCCCGAAGTTTCAGAATTGTTGACAGTTTAGAACGCGAGATAATTAATATCAAAATTATCATTCTCTCTCACTCTCTCTCATTAGAAGCATGTAAAACTTCATGCTTGCCCAACTATCATCTGTTGTATTAGAGAAAATACTCGACAGAATTTAAAAAAAAAATAGGAGAGTAAAAATAAATATTTATTATATAAATTTTTTTTTTAAATCGTGTGTTACCGTTTTGTTTTCGAAATATAAATGTTTAAAATTATTATTTTTTTCAAAATAACATTATTTTGTATATATGAACAGTGAATTTGTCTGTGTGTTCTATATGTATGTTAATGTATTTGTTCTATAATAAAATCAAACCGGTTTTTTGTCCTGATTATATAACACAGTGCTGGAACGTCCTTAAACTTAGTCTGACTCACTATCGTGCAATTCGATGACAATATTTTAATGCAAGAAATACCAATTGATCAAAGAATAAAAAAAAACTAATAACAAATCGATTAAAAACCAGTGCACGATTTAAACAATTTGTTCAGAACGTTGATAAATCGTGTTATAATAAATACATTACCTATATAATAAATTAACAAGTTTATCGTTTGTATTCTGTCTTCCCAAATCATTGATTTTATTCATTAAACTTAATAATATCGTTGAGAATTGTACATCAAAACGTTTGATACTTTGTTCAAAACTTTCACTTTCACTAATTAGTGCTTCCACAACCGGTGCATGTGGCTGTGTTTGATCTGGTCCAAACATACTGGCTGACATTGAAGCTGACATTGAATTTGATAATGAGTGTTCTGGTGACTATTAAAAACAAAATCAAAATGTATATGAAGTTTACAAAATATTTTTAAATAAAATAATATCTATGAAGAATATTTTAATTTAATATTGATATGAAAATATTAACTCATCCATCCATCAGGTATCGAACCCTAGACTTCTGGATTTCTAGTCCAGTGTGCTAACACGTTACATCACGGATGATACTGATGAATGAGTCAATTTTTTCATATCATTGACAGTATTACTTTGGAGTTTTAGGCGTGCGTCACAAATAATACTAATATCAATTTCCATTAAGGTTACGAAGACATAGTATGAAAGAACTAGCGTATACTGATTATATCAATATTTAATTAAAAATTCAATGACAAGTTTGTCTATATAGTATACGCTAGTTCTTTCATGCTATGTCATCGTAATGGAAATTGATTTTAGTATAGTATTGTGACGCTTAAGTATGTTCAAATGTTGGAAAGGATCTCGCAGTTTTTATATGGAAAATGGCATTCGATCAATTTTGATATTTAATATTTTTTTAACTCTTCTGAAAAAGTCTCCAGGATGGATTTTTCGCCTTTTCTGATTTACGAGAGTTTTAAGACTCCAGAATTGAATGAATTATTTAAATAGTTTTTTCATATTTTTCAAATTGGTTATTCTTTTTAAAACAGGATCCAAATTTTTGAGCTTGTTGGGCTGAAATGTAGATTTAAATTGGGTTTAAGGTTTCCATTCGATTTCTGTCGAATCAATTCGATTTTAGAAAAAGTGTTTCCAATCAAAATTGTTGATATTTTTTTATAAGACAACCTTGAAATTTTAAATATTTGAACCGTTTTCGGAGTAGAGTTTAAAAGTGGAGTAAGGGTTTTCTATAAATAGGATCATTAACCAATTTGAATGTCTCTTTTTTTGTAAATATTTTCATAATACTTTTTATGGAAAAAATGGGATGTTTATTTATTAAAACATGCAAAAAATATTTAAAAAACTGCTGAAAGTAAAATAAATCATTCGTAAATTAATATAAACAAAATTTTTTTTTAATGAATGTTGAGTTCTTGTATAAGATGAAACAAAAAATTCAAATCGATATAAAGTATACTAAACTCAAGCTCCAGAGTCCAGCCACAATAACAAATACATGCACTGAACACGTAGACATAGAAGAACCAATATAACAATAAAAACTAAAAATAAATATTTAAAAACAAGTCTCGAAATGATAGTAGTAAACAACAATTAGCATACGAATGAATTGAAACTTGTATTAATTCAGATTTAAAGGTTCAAGTTTTCAAAAGAACCAATTAAATTGCATCATTATGTGCTATGATCACGCAATTTCGTTGTTGATTTCGCTGGACTGTGTAGTTTGAGTATACTATAAGTTTATTTATAACATATAATTTCAAAAAGTTATGCTGAACACAGTTAATAATTAATATATAAAAATTGTTTTTGTAGATTTATTGTTAAAAATTTCCCGAACATTTTTGTTTTTATTAATTTATCGAAAAAAAAGGCAAAACTTTCAAATTTTAGTATTTATAATTATTTAAATGTTACTATAAAGCGTAAAAGAACAACTAAAAAAATAAAATCATGCAATAAATTTCATTTATTACAATATTGGACGCTACTAAATCAAAAAAAAACTTGCCCCCAAAACTACTATTTTTAAAAACAAAATTTATTTGCATATTTTATCTACTTCAGACGAAAATTTTAAAAACCAATTCTAGGTTAACAGGAAAATAATATCTTCTTCAAATTTGTAGTTTGATGGGTAACGAAATCTACAGCTCTGTACAATTTTTAGAATAAATTTCCATATATATGAACTGACACAATGGATGTGGTTGTACCAGCCAAGTAGCCGCGCTTGTAAAGGCGTTGTGTGCACTTGGAACTAGGAGGTTATGGGTTCGAATCCCGACATCGGCAGTTTGTCAATTATAAAAAAAAAAGGGGGGGGGGGTTAATTTACTAAACTGTCGGCATATGGACAAGAACGAAGTAACCGGCTATGCTTGTGAAGGTTTTCTGCAGTTTCCTTCACGAACTCCAGATGAATATCGGCATAGTTCCTATCAACATCGGCTGCAGCCGCACATCTTACCAATTCCTAGTCTACACACAAAATTCCTTGTCCTCCACTCACAACCTCACATCCTTGGGCATCACAATGGACCTTATGGTCGAAGTGTCCCGCCCAGGACAGCCTCAACAATCGATCTATCTAACATTGTTTATGGATCTATGTAATACGCGTTTAAAAGTTGTGTTGAAAAAAACTGGAAAGTGATGTGTTCTCCGTTTTCATAAAGCTGTTTTCATAAGTCGTTTTTATAAAGCATAAAGCAGTTTATAATCATTTATAACCGTATGTAAATAAACGGTTTATTCTAAATTAAAAGCCACATCTAGTTCGAGTCCTTTTTCCTGTATAAAATACACTCCAAACATTTGGTGGTAGAATTGGAATATTTAGAACTAGCAGTATTAAACGCAGCTTCGCTGCGATTACAAAAAGATCTAATTATCTTTGATTAGATGATATCTAATTAGATAATCAGATGAGATCTAATTATCTTTGATTAGATGGTATGATCTTCACATACCATCTACGTTTATGAGTTATTGTGAAACATCTGTATTTGTTATGCAGATACTCTGGGCCACAATAGTAGCGCTCTTTTTAAACAAATTTTACATTTATTTTGTTCCTTATTCATTCGATTTTTGGAAACTTGTTTCGAACAAAAGTTGTTGTATAATATATAATGAACACCTTTTTTATAATGAATAAGGCACAAATCAATTACAAAATTTCGAAAAAAAAGTACTCCAGTATTGTGGTTCTGTGGTTCTGTGTACCTGTAGTAATGCCTGTAATAAAATTTCGACTAACAGGGGCAAATTAGTACCAGCAAAAAATAAAATTAATAATTAACATAGTTAATTGCATGCTAAATAAATAATTATCAGCTCTAAGTTAATGACAAAGGCACAATCATGGTGTATGATACCTGCCAAAAGTGTTCAGTAGCCTCGTGAGTAGTACTAATCATTGAGCTTAGCTCAGCGTCCACATAGTAGCGTTGCATTCGCTACAAATATATAATTTGAATTTTTACATAAAATAATTTGTGTTTTTTTGAAGAAAAAAAAATGTGTACACATAGAAATTTATTGTTGTGATGAAGACCCTCGTCCGAATGGCCAACACGATTTTGGTCAACATGACTTTTTTAATATATTTTTTTCCAATCGTTTGAGACACTTCCGATGTCAAAAGGGAAACCGTTAAACAAAATTTTAAAAAATTGACTTAACATAAGCTTCTGAATATTCAATGGATCGGAAATCGTTTGTGAATTCCAAATATTGTTTGTAAAAACGTTTGTGGCGTATTTCTCGAGAAAAGTCACTAGATGGTGTTAATGCTTGTATGTCATTGCCCTCTAGTGTTGCAATCAGTAACTATGTGTTAAAATAGCATCAATAAGTTGATTCAAACGTTTTTTTTGACAATCTAGCTTTTTTTTCTTTGCATATTATTGTAATGCCGGCAATACACACTCGGCGAGTCAAGGCGAGACATAGCAAGCACGAGAGTGTACTCCAACGCTCGGTCTGCCTTGTGTCGACGCTCCATTAAAAGTAGGTTTTTTTGACACCAGTCAAAGAAAGTGAGTGGTGAATACATTTGACACGAGCACTAAGGACACTCTCGTCTACATTCAATTTTTAAATATTCAACTATCAACAGCTTTAATTGTAGCCATCAATGACGAGAATTTTATTGTCGGCCGAACACTCGGCGAGAGTGTGCACAGCTCCACTCGAGGCTCCTCGCCATAAGAATGTACGCCGATTGCTCTTGCCGAATGTGTACTGCCGGCATAAGCGTGTACTCGCTTTGGGCTCTTACACGCTTTCAGCGTTTAATTTTTCAAACGCAATTTATTGGCGTTCGTTTTGGGTTATGTTATTCTTGAAAAAGCCATTCGTTTCAGGCATTTATGAATAATATTTGGAATTCATAAATTATTTCAGATCAACTGAATACCAACAACCCTATGTTAAGCCATTTTTTATAAATGTTGGCTAAATAGATGCCATTATTAACAATTAAATTTACTCTGTAACTATTGAGTCACAAACGAAATCGAAAGTGTCACAGTCACAAATGGTATACAAACAATTGGGAAAAAAGTATGAAAAAAGTCATGTTGGCCAAATTCGTGTGGGCTATTCGGACGAGGTGTGATGAAGGCTATGTTGTATTGCTTTTGAAAAATATATTTTTTAAGTCGAGTCAATGAACTATATTACTGTGGAATTCTCAGAAACAGATTTTTTAAATTATTAATCGTTAATATACTAAATGTTTAGAAATCCTAAAGAAAAATTTCCGTCCAAAATAGTTTTTTTCAAAATTAAAATCATCACACTGAGAATTCTTCAGTTTTTATGACTTTTGAGGTTCATTGATTCGATTAATGTGTTAGTTTGATTTTTGTGTTCCACACAACAGTTCAAAAAAAACGACACACTTAAACATATTGTTAAATTAAATTTGTTCAATATTTATATTTAATGTTATTTAAGTTTGTTGTACAAAAACAACCACCCATATTCCAGAAATAAGTTTGTTCTATTCGACGAAAATATAAATTCATTTCAACTGTCTTTTAAAACAAAACTCTTGAATAAATTATTTAATAGGCGCATGATACCAAAACGTAAAAGACCTCAGTCCTTGCACAAATTAAACTATTGGGAAAAAATTTTCTACAAAGAAATCGAAAGTAACTAATAAAGCTTTTTCTTTAGATACCAAATAGCAGTTTTATTTAGATGGTGCTAGAATGGGTTAACCAAAATCGATTTTCATTTTTTAGCGAATATTCTAAAAAAATGAAGCTATTGTTGTTATTTCAACAAAAACAGCCTTTATCAAAATTTATATATATAGAGAAAAATGGTCAAGAGATATAAATAGTGGTAAAATTAATATCTCACAATTTTACTCATGTTAAATTTTTCACTTTTTCCCAATATTCCCAGACTTCAAATCAGAAAGACTTCTGCACGAAGTTTTTTAAAAGACTTCTTACATAAGTCCAATAATTACTTCTTCAAGTAATCATTTTTAAGAACTCTTATAGAATTGTTATTTATGATCTGAGAAAAAATAATTCCTAAAAAGTTCTTTTTTAAGAAGTCCCAATGTGCTCTTTAAGTCATGGTGCATTGAAGTTTTTAAGGACTTCTTACAGAGTTTTTATCTGACATCCAAATCATAAATAAGAACTCTTAATGTATTCATCCACAGTTTATATTACTATCGGGGATTAAGAGAGACATTCCAAATCCAGATTAATGAGCAAAATTGGTCGAGGGGAAGGTGAGCTTAGAAGAAGAGGGAAACTCAAAATTTGTAATATTTCTTGGTATTGATAAAATTGAAAAATTGAACATGAGTAAAGTAGTAGGAAATTAATTTTATTCTGAAATTGAATGTCTACTGAAATTGAGTGAATAATTTACTAAAAATTTATGACAGTAAAAAGTAAATTAATAATAGTATTTGAATTCATGAATTGAACAAAGTTATAAATGTTAGTTAAAACTGTACTAAAATTAAAATAGGCATGTTCTTTTTACTCTCATGGTAAATAAAAATTCCGTTAATATAGATGAAAAAATTTCTAATTTATTTAATTCCGTTAATAAAGATGAAAAAATTTTAAATTACACAATTTAAAAAAATTGAAACCAAATTATTTCTATTTATTGTATAGGTGATTTTAAATACTAGTTAATATAAAGTTATTTAAATCGAATCAACTGAAGCGCTGCGCGGTGGCATGAGTGGAAACTAAATCGTATGATGATAATACAGATATCTATCTATATATGTATATAAGTGTCGCATAATTTTCCATTTTAAAACGATATCAACAACCTTTTCGAAACCAAATCTTTATAAATGAAAACTACATGTCATGCATAACATAGTGTAACCCATATATAATATCATTTTGAATTGAGTATTTTAAAACTAACTGAAACACCGCGTGGTGCCATGAGTAGAAACTAAAAGTGTGATGGTAGTACAGTTATCAATCTAAAATGTATGTTATTAGATGTATTACAGCGTTGCCATATTTTTTTATGAAAAAAAACTACATTAACGCGTTACCTAAATGAGTATCGGTAACGATAACGCCGTTAAAAGTAACGCGTTATCCCCAACCAAACACATGTTCCCATCAATGATCTATTGACCAATGAAATTTTCCGATTTGAACCTTAGAAATGGCGAAACTTCTATTGGGAACCTTGGGAGAGGCGTGGCTTAAGTAATCATATGGTTATTTATCCTACAATCGCTAGTTGGTTTTTTTACCACCAGGCAGCGTATTTAAATCCTCAATTTCCCATTGGTTGGGAACCTTGGGAGAGGCGTGGCTTAAGTAATCATATGGTTATTTATCCTACAATCGCTGGTTGGTTTTTTACCACCAGGCAGCGTATTTCAAACCTCAGTTTCCCAATATGCACTGTACAAATTGAACCTTAAATTAAAAGTAACGAGCTTTCGTTACAAATTACCAAAAAAAAAATTATCCTATTAACGTTACTTTTTCAAAATTAATTTTCAACGATAAGGTCAACGTTGTTAAAAGTAAGCAAACACTGCAGCTTATGTATTTAAAACCACCTATATAATAGTCAAGTAAATAGATACAAGTTTTTTTCCTTAAAGTAAAAAGAACAAACCTAATAAAAAACCACAACAAAATGTTAGCATTAAAAACAAAACCACCCAAAAACATTAATGTGTTGCGTATGTATATAATATATATATATATATATATGTGTACAAAAGCATTGTTTACAATGAACAAAAGACGTAAGAAACAAACAAAATGTTACGTTATGTTTATTGTTCATTGATAACTTAAAACTAAAGCACAAAATAAAACCAATTATCTGAAAACGTGTGTGTGGAATTAGTAGAATTTTCAATTTATTTTTGTTAAAAATTTTCTTTTTACCTGAATAAAGGAACAAAATTCCATACATATATGTAACAATTTTGTTACAGTACGTAATAATATTGGATTTGTTAACATACAATCTTTTAAACACATATCCAAAAAATCATTATGGCACTTTAATACTTCATCTATGTCCACCATCTGAAACAGACAACAAAAATTAGAAATTAAATATTAATATTCTTTTTTCTTATCAAATCAAGCATTTGATGTCAAAGAAGTTATCAATGTTCAGATATATTACTTAAATGTCAAATTAAGTAAACGTTAATCACTTCCGTTGGTATAATATAACCGAAACTCAACCATACCAACAATGGGTATAAATAGACGCATATATATATATATATATATATATATATATATATATATATATATATATATATATATATATATATATATATATATATATTGTTTTTGAGCACCAATTCTTGATGACCACTGGCTACTAATATAAAAACATGCGTATAGTAAGAGTGAATGAACGTATAGTATAATAAGCCTAAATTTTAGTCCAAGACTGTACCGGTAGACACGTTACACATACGTCACTTGTCTATACGTATATACAAATACTTCCTAACATCTAACAGTAATCCGGCAAATTCGCTTATATTCCGCCAGTTGATATACTGTTTGTTTACATACAGTAATTGACACTATACAAAGTATAGTGACTTACAATGTTGTTAATCTGTTCAGCATGCCGACACGTATACTTATTTATAAAATGCTTCACTTTGTGTTCTTATAACTAAACAATGAGACGGTCCATAATTCTCGTTTTATTTTTTAAATACGTGGAACAAATCCAATAATTTTTAGCTATTTTTTTAAAGATTCTTAATTGTCGTTTTTTTATTACAAAAAACTGATAGAAATACTGCTTACGTTGGGTAGTCTCCATTGCTTCCCATGTTAATTATTCGAACTTCAATTAAGTTTTTCTCGAGTTTGTGACGATCAATCGATTTCAAATTTTTAATGATAACCTTAATAAGTGTGCAATTTCGATCATTCTATAATTATGCTCATTAGCACGACAACTATCTTAAAACCGCTTATATTATGCATGAAAATCATCATATATTTGTTTATAAACAAAATTTAAAAGAAACTAACTAAACTAATGGGGAATACTTAGTTTAAAACCGAGATTAAATAGTTATTTTTAATAAATTTTACTAGAAATCAATGAATCATTACAATTATTTAAAACATAATTGTTAAGGAATGTTTATTTTTGGTAATTTGGTAATTTTGATATTTATTTTAATAATTAAATACAATTAAAAGTATTTTAAAAAATGTAGAAACATGTTCATATTAATTGAAATATACTATAGGTAACAAAAGAAGCGGTATTTTTTCAAATTTATTTATTTGATTTGTACACTGATCGTTCGGTTTTTTTACAAAATGTTTCGTATAAAAATTGTTAATTTATATACAATAAACAAATTTTATTCGAAGCATTTTTTCAAAAATCGAATCAATAAGACACAAATCAAATATTAAATTTTATAAAATAAGCGTTACTTTTGTGGCCGTGTGTACGTACCACTCTGTATAATTATTTAAGTGACATTGAAACAACCATTCCATACTTAAAACAGTAGTGATCTTGTATACTTGTATTTTAGAAAACTAACCAGAATATTAATAACAGTTTAAATTACCAGGTTAACCCATAAACGTTTATTTTCATTCTAAACCACAATATAATTAGTTATGATAAAAAGTACGTCTTCAAACACAGCAACAAAACCGGAGCCGATGTTGGAACCCGATTTAATATAACCAAGTTAGTCCGTTTATTCGTGAACCAAATCGATATAAAAAATGCAGTTCTAATCAAAAATTATCATGTCACACGGTAAGAGGTAAACAACAGGTATATTAAGCTAGCTAAGCATTTTCATCTAGCAACAACAAAAATTATTGGATAATTATTTGCTGTTTTTTGCTAAAAAAAAAAAAAATTTGCTGCTAATGACGTTTCCGAGATACAGCGTGCTAGCTAGCTTAAGACTTAAGCTAGCTATCAAATTAAATTGTGCTATAACTATATGTCATTGAACAAAAAGAAAAGTATGTGAATTTATTGATAGCCATTTTCTAGCCAATGAACCGAAAAATTTTTCCCTATAGTTTGGAAAGCTGAGATAAAGCATGCACTTCCCAGTACCTCCACCCTCGAATCAAAAAGTAAAGGTCCTACGACAAATCTAAAAATATGTGAAATATTTACAAATTTTTTGCTAACCGATGTGCCAAACAATATAACGAAACAAAACCGGAAAAGCTGAGTAATAGATTCTACTTCCCAGCGCCAACACGAAAAAGAATTACATCAGCAGTACATCAATATTACGGCAGCTGTCAACTGTCAATGATACTTACGACGTCAAATTCGGAAGAAGCTACCAAAAAACCTCTGTACAAAACCAGCAAAGACGCGTTGAATAAACCATAGCTTCATTCTTTTAGTGAAAAAATCCCCCACAAATCGGCTTTTCACCCACCCCCCCCCCTATCTGGAAAACCGTCCATTTTCCAGCGTGTAACCGTGATAATTTTTTAGCAGGGCGGCTTCCCAAAAGAAATGTGCGGGGTACTTTTTGAAGGCTAGTTAGCTCCGTTAGTATAATATAACTGAAAGCCAATCATACTAACAATGAATGGATAGACACACAAAGTTTGCAAAAACAATTAAATAATATTTAAATAGTCAAAAGTGACTCTAATAAGTTCTCTCTGCTTCTAATATAAAACACATCTGTCATACCTAGTAATTTAATGAATTCCTTAATAATTACATTAGTTTTACCATTCACAAAGTTAAACTTTTTTTTTATTATCAAGATGAAAATAACTTGATATTTATATACCAATGAAATAATTATTAACTAAGGTCAACTTTCATCAAATATTATAAGTTTAATACTATAATATAATAAATAATATAACCATTTTATTATCGAGTGATCAAAATAATGCCAGTCAAATTACGATTATAGTAGTCAAAGTACTGAATAAATCCTAGTTAGATTTTTGCAGAGATCTTCATTTCTGTGTTATCGACATACAAAAAGTTTCTAGCGAAATCGTTTACGCTAAAAAGGTTAAGCGAGGTCAAAAGGTTTTTCTCAATTTCTTTTCTTTCGATCGATCGTACACATCTACTTTTGTTTAGAGAAAATTTGTAATTCAATCTGTTATCTACAAAAATGATCCCATAAAGAGATAAAAAAAAGCCTAAAAACAACGCTTGATAGCGCTGAAAGCATGTAAGCACCCAAAACGAATACACCCTAAGTAACGTTACTGAAGTATTGAAGATTTATGTTATATATTTATGTATGTTTTGAAGTAAGATGGAACGATGTTTCAATATGTTGAAACATCGTTCCGTCTTACTTCAAAACATACCATTTTTATTTACTTTCACCCAGCTTATGACGAGTCGTTCGACTCCGGCGACCCGTCTGCGCCCACCTCTGTTATAAATACAAATACCCAATGCAACAAGAGCACTTTGAGAGTACTTTTTTTTACTTTGCTAAAAGTACTGCTCAGCTCTGCTAACTAGGGTATATTTAGTACTTTATCTGGTTTTATATCTAATTTGAACTACATAGATATATTGAGTACATTTGTTGTGTTCAATAAAATTACCAGGAAAAACTTTCGGATTCTTTAAAGGTAATAATCAATTATTTTAACACATAAAATTATCAATCATAAATTGATTAAACAAGTATTATAGGTAAACGGTATTTCCAAAATAATACAAGACCATAAGGAAAGATGAGCTGTTTTTTTTTTTCCTTTAAAAATAGAATTTTGAAATTGATGTTTTTGTGTATTTTAATTAAGTTTTAATAAAAAATTTATTTGGAGATTTTATTATTTTTATGAATTTCAATATATTTTTCTATAAAAATTTCCAGTAGTATTTTTTAGGTATGCTTTATAGTTCTCATTTTTCAAAATTTTATTTACTATTCTCGCTTGTGACATGTTCTGTTGTGAAAAGTATGAATAGTTATCCAACCAAAGTTAGTTATGGTTTTATTGTAAGTATATAATATAGTGAGTGTATATGCGAACATCATGTATTCATGTAGACAGAGATAGTATAGATAATAGAAGGCTGTGAATTTGTTCGTAATTCGGTACAAGGTATGCAAAACTGAATATGAAATATGAAATAAAACGATGTTCTTTTAACTTCAATAATGTATATTTTGTAAGTCTGAGCTAATACGGTTTATGCACAAAGAATTCGTAAAAAGAATCGTTCGGAAGGTACTCTGGACGCCCGCATATAGATAGCACTCAAAGTCATCCGTGCGAGGTCGGAGCAAGCCAGCTAGTTTACCAAAAACAAAATTGATAGCTTCAATATGATAATAGATATCCGTTAATAATATGTGGGCTTATTTATACGTAATAATTTATTTTTATATAATTTATGTAGTACCCGTGGTTTAGTAGTGTCTGTACAGTCATTATTTATTTAATGTTATTCAGAATATTCTGTTAATGTTATTTATTAAAATAATTGTATGCAGAAATATTCATACGATATTTTATTATATAATAGAATTACTTTAAACACTTATTACTCATCACATAACACATAACACTCTCTCATTTTTTGTTTCCTTATTAAATAAAATTTTCATTATATTTTTTATAAAACGGTACCATTTAAATGAAATTCACGTTAGATCACGTATTTCATATTCAATTTACATAATGCATCTATAGGACAGCTAAGAGAGACTCTATCTAGTGGTTGAAACTAGAACCATTGGTATTTTTTAAATAGACGTTTTCATTTCAAATCACGATTTGTTTTTGTTTCGGTTAAAAAAAATCAATGTGAATGTGATAATAGGGAATATGCATGAAAAATTTTTTTTTACATTTATTTTCAGAATATGAAAATACTGTTAATACTGTAATAATATTTTAAAACGAAATTAAAATTCGACAAATATCAAGGAAGCTATAAGCTTTTAAAGATTATTATCTGTCTCTTTCTTGCAAAAATACTAAAAACGGAGTTTTACGTGTATTTTAAATGGTGAAAGTGTAATATGACGTCACATAACATATCAAGAGGGCTATCACCCTCTTTGTCTAATCGGGAATTTCAATCATTCATATCTTGCTTATTTTTAAAGTTATTTAAAAAGTAATTTTACCTTGATATTTGTCAAGTAAACATGCTTCAATTCAAGTGAAAAAAAATTTTCATGCATATTCCCTATTAATACTTCACGTTTTTTATCTTATTGTAGACAGTACGAAAATCGCATGCGCATAAAACACTTTGAAAAGGTCTATTAATATAAACCAACTGTGTTCAGTTTCAAAACGCATCGTTATTATAATGTGCCTAAGAAGAAAACAAATCTGGCTGAGAAGCACTATGATAGAAAGTCGCTTCAATGGTCTACTACAGCAATTGCGACCAAATGATTCGGGGACGAGATTGATTAAGAAATTTAGGTATCTAATCGAAATAGTTTTTTCGTCTGTAGTACCAAAGTTTATTGTAAACGAGGCTACCAGTCCCTGAACGACAACAAATTGCGCGACATATAGGTAGATTTCGTGCGTGTTTCTGGCAGAACGGATGGGAGTGAGCTACTAAGTGGCGAAGTGAAAGCGACTCCGTGAGAGACGCTATTCACTTGTTTTTGCTGCAATTACAGTCTCTCTTATATTTCGTTCTTATCTTGAATCACCACCATTTACCACACAAAAGTAGTGGAGGAGTTCATCTACCTTGGAATTTTAGACTCGTCGCAATATAGGTGAGACTCCAATGTCAAGTCAAGATGTTTTGCGTAATTATTAGATCAATAAAGGTTCGC
Source organism: Nineta flava (assembly GCA_963920215.1). Taxonomy (NCBI): domain Eukaryota; kingdom Metazoa; phylum Arthropoda; class Insecta; order Neuroptera; family Chrysopidae; genus Nineta; species Nineta flava. Next base: position 107,164,703 of record OY986042.1, read on the forward strand.
CATTCCTGGTCTAGCATTACGTTATTTGAATTAATGGCTGTGTAACCATAAACTGCTTATTGATTGCTTTTCAAGTTTGGAAGTAAATAAAACTACCCTAAAAATGAAAAATTTCCGTACGCCATCTTCGCTAGAACTTCTGAATACTTATTGTACCCACTTATTTGGTAAAGAAACCTCCTTAGCTAACAACGACTCCACAAATTAACTGATCATCGTAAATATTTAAATAATAACAATGTTGCCTTAAGCATTTATTTTCTAAGCAATTAAAAATTATGTTTTTAACTTTTTAGTGTAAGTGTAGGTAAATTTTTGAAGTCGGTTTTTACAATTTTTTCAAAAAAGAACTACATAGTAGTTTAACCACTTGAAAATGCATACATGCACGCGCAAACAAAGATTAAACTGTTGACTTAGTCACTATATAAATGTTTATTTATTTTATTCTCTGATTAATAATGTTTTGATCTAATAATATAATTTTTAACTAATAACCACATTACATCATTGTTAGTTAAATTTAACCTCTTCAATTTTTTAAAGGGTACATTTTCAAAATTTAAACTATACTTAAGTTTAACCAAACCAGCCAAGTATCCGCGTTTGTAAAGGCGTTGTGTGTACTTGGAACTGGGAGGTTATGGGTTCGAATCCCGATATCGGAAATTTATCAATTATTAAAAAAAGGGGTGGAATTGACTTGTAGCGGTATCGCTTCTTCATTAAATTATTATTATAATTTTGTTCATCATTTTTATCTGTTGCATAACAACTATAACTTCCCTCTATTATCACGTTTGCTTTGAATGTTAACAACCGTGATAATAGAGGGAAGTTATAGTTGTTATGCAACTATAACTTCCTGTGTATGGTGTAAACTGTCGGTGTATGGACAAGAACGAAGTAACCGGGTATGCTTGTGAAGGTTTTCTGCAGTTTCCTTCTCGAATTCCAGATGAGTATCGGCATAGTTCCTATTAAAGTCGGCTACAGCTGCACATCCTACCAATTGCTAGTCTACGCACAAAATTTCTTATCCTCCACTCACATCCTCTGTTTGAGCATACTTTGGTACGAAGTCATAAAAACTAGATAATAGGTGACTATGAATCTCAGAAACGGAGGTAAAAACCCATTATTATTATTATTATTATATATAATAGGTGAAAAAACAAGTAGAACAAATCAGATAAAACAAGTGAAAATAACAACCAACTGAGTTAATTGCTTAAATACCCACGGTATATCCTAAATTTATGTAAAAAAAAAATTATAACAAAGTTGTTTATTTTTAAAAAAGGAACATTTTTTGTCCCTACATTTTTGTTCTATCTTTTATGGTTTCAAAGATGGGCAGTTTTGCCCATTTTGTCCAAACATGGTCCGATTTTGCTCGTTCACGAACTGACCTTATTTTTTAGCTGTAAAACACACATAATTTTAGCTCGTTATCGTGTCCACAGACCGCCGTTTTATGAACACCTAAAAAGTGGGGCTACACTTAATATACCCTGTATATTTGCATATACCGGGTATAATAATACTTTTTTTCTAATCGTGAGAAATTGTTAATTGAATTTGTGAAGTGTCGTCTAAACATACATATCTAGTGCTGACATATGTTTATAATTATTAAAGCTGAACCATAACAAATCCATTCGATGAATTCGATGAATTCTTTGAATTATTTTTATAAGCTTTAACAAAATAATCAATTTTGTTTAATTTATTACAATTATTAATTGCAAAGATATTTCATGATAAAAGAAAATGTTAGCAACCACGGGTATAAAGTATACTAGCAAAAAAACTTTCATTTAAAAGTTGTTTAATTTTTAAAAAATATCATTTTTTGTCTTTAAATTTTTTTTGTATCTCTTACGGTTTCAGAAATGGATATCAGCTCTCCCCCTTGGCGGAGGGATGCTCGGCCAGGGACTCATTCATGAACTCATTCTCAACGCACACACAAAATTTCAACTCGTTATCCTTTTTCGTTTTTGAGTTATCGCGTTTACGGATAGAAGGACATGCAGAAATGGACTAATTAAGTAATTAGGTCTTTTTATGATCACCTATACCAAAAAATTTTTTCTGCAATCAATATTTTCAACCGTTTCAAAGTCTATCTAAGCTAATATTATAAAGAAAAAAGATTTGATTTTTTGTATGTTTGTTTGTTATTGATAAACTCAAAAAATACTTAACCGATTTTAAAAATTCTTCCACCTATAGAAAGCTACGTTATCAGCGAGTAACATGGGCTGTAATTTATTTTTTTAAAAATTAGGCATCCCTACGAAAATTGCAATAATTTAACCCAAGGTGTATCAATAATCCATATAAATAAGAATTAAATGCTGTCCGTTGGTAAACGCATCCCTTGAGTTATAATCCGAATAAGGTTTTAAGAAAAATTAGAAAAGTTGCCCGGAAAATTGGAAAATTCAAAAAAATGAATGCTTATTTACGGGACTTTTGTATGATTTCTTATGTTTACTTCTTTAAAATAAACAACTTACAAAGTCGATCATTGTCCCCTACATACCCTCTACCACCATGGGGTGTGAAAAAATCTAAGTTTAAAACCTTAAGCGATAAAAAAAAATTAAAAGACACAAAATGTTCCTTTAAGGTAAATTTTAGACATATCTTTGCTTTTACCAGAATTAATCCGAAATATCTTTGCTTTTACGCGAGCGAAGCCGCACAGATCACCTAGTTATAAATATATACCGTGAATAAAAAAAAACCGATAATAAAAAGCATAACGAATGAAGATTTTTATTGTTCACAAACGAATAAAATATATTGGAAAAATTTTGTATTAATCCTCAATTTTAAATCACATCATGGAATTACCACGTTTAAAGCATACACGCATGGAATTACCTATAAAATTAATATTCTATCCTCTTAATCTGGCCTATTCAGTGGCGTGCTGTAATGACAATAATTTATACGTCGTGGTCTCATGAATTCTGTTATTTCACGAAGATTCTAGGCATTTCATGAAACGTCGGCGCGTTTGTGCTTAGAAATTACAACCTAATATACGAATCTATAAGTATAACAAACTTTAAAAACTTCTGCTAAACTTTTCAGATAAAAATTCCAAATTTTTGAGCTACATATTTTGTTTGATATTAAATTTATATTACCGACGCTACTGTGTGTAAATTTTAAAACATTTTGAGGTATAGAATAATATGAATGATATTAAATATTCTCTGATACCACAATTTACATTCAAAACTAACTTTCAATAAATTTATGTGATAGGCGTACCTAGTTTTGGTCAATAAGTCATTTGACTACGAACATAAGAAATACCAGGCTAAATACCAAAATGATTGACTAACGACATCTTTATTGGTCGACATGTCTAGATATTTTAGTACTGCAGTTCACTTCTTAAAAAACCTTCTAGAAATCGAGTAATTGCGATAAATTCAAGGTACTCTTCGAATAATTGTATGATAATAAAATTGACCAATAGTAAGAACAAATTTAATTGGTATAGTAATTATTGGTATATTAAAATCGTAGATTAAAGCGTGAGATTTATACCTCTTATTTTCTTTGTTCCTAAAATATCTCGAAAACTGTGAGCTTTAAAGAAATAACAATGAGGTTTATAGTTTTGAATAAGAATGGATTTTTCGTTGAAGTTAATAGTGGTGGGGATAAGACAAGATTAGTGTTAGAACCTAACCTGAATAACAAAAAATGAAGCTACAATTAAGTAAAATTAAATGATCAGTGTGATGTTTGTCATGTCACTTTGCATGTCTAGTCAAATGATAATTTACCTATACCAAGTATGCCTACATCATGCATACACCACACGTATAAACGTACATTTATAAAAACTGTACAATAATACATATAATTCATAGCGTATACATTATTATGTGATTGTTGATGGGGTATTAAATTAAATATCCACATTAGAGCTGGGTTGTATCAGTCCGAGTGGCCGAGCAGTTAAAAGTGCCCAGCTCGGAACTGGGAGGTTGTGGGTTCGATTCCTAACGGTACCAGTTTGCCAATTAAATTTTAATTTAAATAAAAATTAACGAGGCGATTAATTGATAAAACTGTCGGCGTATGGACAAGAATGAAAGTAACCGACTATGCTTATAAAGGTTTTCTGCAGTTTCCTTCCAAAAACTCCAGATAAATATCGACATAGTTCCTATCAAAGCCGACTGCTGTTGCACAACCTACCAATACCTACTCCACATACAAATTCCGCGTTCCTTAGGGGTCGGCAAAAAGGCCTAGAAAGGTCTACTTGCCTGGATTCGACCTCCCCTCCGCTACTAATTCTCCTAGACCTGTAGACAGTGTCGGACTAGCCAAAGGCTTACAATCTACACGCAAAATAGGTAGTTGCCCCACAGACCTACTACCTACACGAAAAATTATTCATACATGGAGTCGAAGGAATGCAGAACAGCAGGAATAGATCTACGAAGATGGTTTAGATCAAACAGTAAAGAACGTTTTCGTTCTTTCTCGAAGAGATTTGCATGTCTGTCGAGGCTACGCATGCTTATACGCCGCTTATTGTGTAATCCTGGCAATCTTGTTTACATAAAGAACTTGGCAACAGACGATTTTCCGCACTGAAGTGCATTAACATGAGACTTGATCTCTGCAAGGCAAAAACTGCTGGACCCGTTGATTATCCAAACACAGAATCGGGTCTTATCTTTTAAAAAAACTGTTGATTGACTAGATTCGGATATAAATAATTGAAAATTTTTGCATAAAAATGTACGTCATTGAATCTAAAAACTTCCAAAAACTCTTGCCCTTTTGATTATAATTAACATTTTGGTTTGTTGCTTGACCTAATGCTATCGTCTAGTGAGTGGTAAGCCCTTGGTCATAATGCCAATCGGGCCTCTCAACCCCAGTCCGACGCTGGCTGTAGGTGCATATCCACTGACCTCTAAATAACTGGACAGATTATCCTATAATACGCCATAAACAGTAATTGAAGCGCTCCTCAACTAGCCAAGGAACTAAGTTTGGTACAGCGCGCCTGCGCTGCATGTAAGTGTAATAAGAATGTGTGTTTGTGAATATGTGTGACTGTCACATGTATTTCCACTACACATATAAAGTTTCAGTTAGAGGTAGAGGTAGATTGTAAAGGCTGCCCTGGGCTACACTTCGACCATAAAGTCCATTGTGATGCCTTAGGATGTAAGGATGTGAGTGGAGTGGAAGGAATTTGTGAGTAGACTAGGAATTGGTAGGATATGCGGCTGCAGCCGACTATGATAGGAACTATGCCGATATTCATCTGGAGTTCGTGAAGGAAACTGCAGAAAACCTTCTCAAGCATAGCCGGTTACTTCGTTCTTGTCCATACGCCGACAGTTTAGTCAATCAACCGCCCCTTTTTTTATAATTGACAAACTGCCGATGTCGGGATTCGAACCCATAACCTCCCAGTTTCCAAGTACTGCATACTGCGCAGACATGACGCCTTAGACCGCTCGGCTACTTGGCTACTTGGCTTATAAGTTTCAGTTATATCAAGGGCAGTGTGCAGACCACTTAAAATTTGTGACACCAGCTCCTGAGCTACTACTTGGTACAGTTTTTTTTGATGACTCGTGTTAGGTGTTAAGTTTTGATTAAACTTAAAATACTGCTCAGCATTTTGATATCCATCACCATGATGATAATAATATGTATAATATCCCACTATGATGATGGTGTAGAGAGAAACAACTAAATACAAACTAAATAGGCATCCACAAAACTAACTAAAGCAACAAGTCAACTTAAATAATACGACCACGACCAGTAAGTCAGTGTTGTCAGTCAGTGGTTTTATATATTTCTATAAGTGTGCATGTGTTTTGTGTTTTGTTAACAGTTTTGACCAATAACAACCAAACTACTGACTGACTGACTAAACTAAACCTAAAGATTGTTGTTCATAATTATATTTTAACATCAGCAATAATTATAATTTAAAAAAATACTTGTTGAATGTTATTAATATCATTATTATTATTATTATTAATTAAATATTATCATATTGAATGGCTGGCTGGACTCTACCTACATACAAAATTTTGAGTCATCACAAATACTGTAGACTTTTTTTGGATTTGTGAATTTTTTTATGGAATAACATCATCTCCAATTTATATTTATTTATCCTACATAAAATGTTAAAAAATTATCAATCAGCATCCAAATGGAAAATATATTTTTATTATATTTTTGAAACAAATTAATAATTCGTTTTGTTGTGTGAAAGTTAAGACTATATTTTTTTCTGGAACGAGTTTTCTTTTTTAAATTTTTGATTGATTTTTTGGTGAGTTTTAATAAAAGCACATTCGAAATATTCATCCTCTCTTTTCTCAATTGTTGTAATTAGTGGTAATTAAATGATGTGGAATAAATTTGAACATTATTTTAGAAATTACATTTTTAAGTAATTGTTTTAACCTTTATATGACCAATTGCAATAATTTATAATGATGTGGGTGGTGAAATGATGAAAAGGTGTGGTTATTTTAATGTCCAACCAAAATATTGCACTTTTTATTCAATAGATACTTGCGAGTCATAAAGTGTTAAAAATAGATATTTTTTATCTACCTCGGAAATTGCCATTTGCCATTCTATTAAATCATTTGTTATTCATTAACTAACCGTGCCCTGCGGCTTTTGGCTTTTCACCCGTTAAATTACTATTAGTTTTTTATAATTAGATTGGAATCAAGAGTAAGTCCTATAAAGAGCTTTTGTACCGCCACCAAATTTGATCTATTGTACTTCTGTTCCTTCAAGAGTGTTCCAGGAGTCCGTTAGCATATCTCTTGACGACTCCTCACTAATTTCATTTGGCTGGAGATCTATCCATACCAAATGATAGTGTCTTTCGATGGAGTGGCTTTCGCATTCACAATTTCGTTTTTATATAGCTCCTCCTCGACACATTGAATAGTATCAAATGGCGCTATAAGATGAATCCTACAAGAACTAGTAGACGGAAATAAATGATGAATCCTACAAGAACTAGTAGACGGAAATAAATGATGAATCCTTAAGATATTGTCTCCAATCTATGGTAAAATCAAAGTCTAAAGCATCAGTAATTTCTGAGGTAAATTATTTCGTAAGGAGACAAGCAGGCAGACAAAATTTTTTGACGTCATGTTTAATTTATTAATCGAATGTGCTAATAAAATAAGTGTTTAGTACCTAAAAAAATTTAAACATCACAAATAAACATTTCTATCTTATGTGCTTAAGGATGTACGAGCACTGAAGCTTCAAAAAGATTAAGGCTTGATTTTTTGTTTACATGTAAGTTGAAGTGCATATAAGTCAATTATAAGAGTTTCCGGGGGGGAGGGGGTACGGGGGGTCTTGAATTAATTATTTAATGTTAAAGTTCGAGTTTTAATTCAGTGCTCTTATGGAGAAACCCATATTTTTACACATATTTTGATAATTTTCACTTGGAATAAAATAAGACGAATAAAAAAAACTACGCAGTAGAAAATAGAAATATTAATAAAGAGATTGATCCAATAAAATTCCGATATGACGGGCCTAAATTAAATTCTAATTTTAACTTAACGACAAAAAATAATAACCATTATTGTGGACTTTTATGAATGTACTATATAAGATTTTGAATAATTTTATAAATGGACTATACATTAGTGCTCGTACATCCTTAAACCATATTTTCAATTGTATAAAAAAGGTGAACAACTGTGCAAAAAAGGTCGATGTGATTATTATATTATTTTTTATATTATGATAATATGGTCGATGACTATTCCGACCGAGTACTGCTATCTTTTACTTCATCGGTCATACCCCGAGTTGGTCGGGTTTGATTGTTGTTGGGCCCCCCATACTAAAAGACGTTCTTTCAGATAGTGTGGCAAAAACTATAGTACTAGGTTCCTCCAGGTTTTTAATAATCCAGAGGCTCAAATATTAAAGTTTAATGCGAAATTTTATACTTTGATTACTTGCCGAAAAAGGACCTTTTATGTAAGAACATTTATTATTTAGCCCCGTTTATATTTATAGAAGAATGCAATAAATGTAATGGGAAAAAATTTTCTATTATTTTGAAACCATAGTTTGTTTTTATAAAAATTTGTTAGCATTTTTGTTACAAAAACAAAATAAGGAATTAATTATTAAATAATAAACTTTTATAATCATTTCTATGTAATATTGATGTTATTGTTATTATTAACAATTGTTTGTTTGTCTCTCTCACAAACACAGTGTTCATGAAATAATTGTAACATTAGTTTTTGTTCAAATGTTTTTTTATTGTCAAGTTTACAATTATACCACACCGTACAAGCCGGCAGCTATATAAACTATAGAGGTGTTTGTGAACTGCTGTCTACTTGTGTTGTTACATGGTAGGAGGGGAGATTCAAAAATATACGGAAAATGCGTTACATGGTTTATGGATTTAAACAATGTGGTACACGCACAGCCAGCATGTAATCGGACAAACTGCGCTCTTTCAATGATCGATCGACCCTACAGTAACTCTTAAGTCCCATTGGTCTAGGTGCTAGGGACCCGTTTGCGGTACCCCTCTTTCTAATTAATTCTTAGGGATCTTTCACACCGAAGAGGCAAGATGCATGCATAATTAATTTTACATATTTACATACATTTATTTTCTTTCTTGTATATTTGCTTTCTTTTTCCGGAGAAAAACACTTGAAACCAATAAGAAGAACGCAAACACGTAAGAAGCAAAACCACAACTGAAATAAAATCCAGGATGCATGCATCTTGCGTCTTGCATCTTCGATGTGAAAGACCCCTTAAGTTCAATCAGATGCCCGGACAAACAAATTTTTGCAAAATGTTCCTTTGACAAGATAAAAACAAAATAATCATCTATTCTCGTTCTTAACGATAAATTAACATCTACGGACCATAAAAATGAACCATCAATAACAGACAGACCTCAATCACTTATTTTTTTATTGAATATACATTTAAAAAAAAAAAAACAGCGTATCCGCTTAATCAACCTGAAAACATCCGTTAACTGAGTATTATAAATCGATGTGACTATGAGTAGTACTAGGTCAATCATTAGCCGTTGTTGTTTATTGTGCGTCACTTCAACTTTCAGTGTTATTGCAATCATTTTAAACAGATAAATTAATTCATTTTGTTTTCTCAATATAATTTTTAGTTTAGGACTGACTAAATTAAAGTTTTTCGATTTTTCTCGTATGTTTGAGGTGATCCCGTGTTGAATACAAAAAATCGCATCCTTCTAGCATATTTAGAAGTGGGTTAGAATTTGTATACGTCAGTGAGTGAGTTACACTCACTGACGTATATATTATAGGATAAATTTTAAGTTGATATTTTTGGGACTAAAAAAATAATATTTTCTCTTCCAAAAGTACTTTTACGTTGGCTAAATTAGATTTTCCATGACCATGAATAAAATTTCATGATATTTTCATGTTTTCCCTGACCTAAAATAAATTCCAAGACTATTCCAGGTTTTGCAGAATTTCCAGATCTGTGGCCACTCTGAGTTAGCTTATTACTATTACTATTATTCAGGGCTTATTGATTTTCCTAGCGAGAGGTTAGAAAGTATTCTGAATCCTTATCCATTTCGTGTAGGATATGGGTAATGGGGCGGAATTTTTTACGGTGCCCCAGGGAGGCACTAAGTGTACATCCGGCCCTGCCATTTAGTGTCAAAATTTAATTAAAAAATTTGTTATTTATTGCTTTAAAAAAAATTTTTTTAACTCTATAAGTTCCACCAGACTCAGTGTGGCCCCAATTAGAGTTATGCAGAAATGGCGTTATTTCCAGCGAAATGGTCAAAAGGAATTGCAAAAAGTGCCAACTATAAACACGTTGCCCTAGTTCTCACTGGAATAATTCAACAGTGCACCAAATATCATCACGTATTTATAAATTTAGGTCAATGATTTTCAATCGAACATATAATAATTCAATCAAGTAATTAAATTAATAAAAGTGGACAAACGGAAGGTTTAAAATTAAACAAATTCACCTAGATTTTTTAGAAATGACGACGAAAACTAGGGAATTTATATTACAGCAGATTGTTATGTAATTTAAAAAATTAATTGTACTGTTTACGAATATTTATAGGGATCCGTATCGTGAAAATAATTTTAGTAGTAACAGCGTATATATTATAACAATCCGGTATTGGTGTTTGTTCCATAGGACTATGACATCTGGTGGCAATAATTAGAAACAGAGTATTGAGGCTCAACTGTGATAGTTAAATATGCGTTACAAGGGTTGCGTTAATAAATTAAACAATAAATTATTATTTTGTTAATGAAACTGTTTAAGTGTAGCCTCATTAAAGCCACGATTTTGTACTATGACATCATGAGTAACCTTACCAATAATCACGGCATTTCGTATGTGACCGGATGAGTTTTTAATGTAATCAAATTTTATTATTAATTACTAATTAATGCGTAAATCTTTTATAGTTTTATTAGAATCTCATGTTCTAACAATTACTACCTAAATTTCTGAGTTAATTAATACTTATTTCCAATATCATATAAATCTATTTGTAGTAAAAAAATTTTTGCAATATGCTACTGATTTATTCCAAAATATTAGTTCCATAGTCCAGGTAATCGGGTAATATAAATAAACAAGTGAAACTATAATAACTAACTGAGTTAATTGCTTAAATACCCACTATACCCAATCTGGAAATAATGTATAGTGTATCTATCGCTGTCTATATGCAGTGACTATGATATGGTGTTTTTGTTACACTTAAACTGCATTAAAATCAGTATTGCATAACATAATAACTATTATACTTATCACTCTCTATCTACAATCATTTATATATAGTTGCATCTTACTTATGCATGTATACATCGTCGTTATTGTCCGTCGTGTGTCTCCATGTATATGTAACAAAGACACCATATCATAGTCATTGCATATAGACATCGAAAGATTATACTTTCTTTCTAGATTGGGTGTATCTTAAAATACAGGCTGTATATTGAGTTTATGTAAAGAAAGTTTCAAACAAAAGTTGATTATTTTTCAAAAAGCACCATTTTTTGTCATTAAATTTTTGCTCTATCTCTTACGGTTTCAAAGATGGGTATTTATTCGCAATCTTACAATCTTACACATATACCAAAATGTTTGTTCTGAGATCAATATTTTCAACCGGTACAAAGTCGGGACTAAACATAATATACCTTGGTATATATTATATGGTAAAAACGGATATTTTATTTATTTTCGAATAAAATAACTTTTCCTTGTATTTATCAAAATTCTCGAATATAATTGAAAATGATGAGGTGTACAAACAATTTCACTAGACGCAAGAATTCTTGGAATGTCGACCACATCTTATCTCAGACTTAATCACATTTTTAAAGTAATAATTATTTATAAGTTAAAATTACCATACTAATTACAACTATTAGTCCTTATTAATTAAATAACTACATTCTCAATTTACTACAAAAACTCTCTCTGCAATCAGAAATATACAAGATGGTTCTAAATACAGGATGATTTTCATATCAAGCATTTGATGTTAAAGATTGGTATCAATGTTCAGACATATTACTTAAATGTTAAATTAGTCACTTCCATTGGTATAATATAACCGAACGGCAACCATACTAACAATGGATATAAATAGACGTTAGTTTAAACACACAAAATTTTAAATAGTAAATAAACAAATTAAGGATGTACGAGCACTAGATATAAAATTCTTCAAAATCTTATATAGTACATTCATAAAAGTCCACAATAAAGTTTACCGAATGTGTCATTAAACTCGGCCTTGCGCACTACCGTGCTCTAGATTATTTTTTGTCGTAAGTTAAATAGAGAAAATTCATTATTTTCGGTATGACGAGCCTAAAAAAAAATATTAGTCACTTCCATTGGTATAATATAACCGAACGGCAACCATACTAACAATGGATATAAATAGACGTTAGTTTACACACATAAAATTTTAAATAGTAAATAAACAAATTATGGTTGTACGAGCACTAGATATAAAATTCTTCAAAATCTTATATAGTACATTCATAAAAGTCCACAATAAAGTTTACCGAATGTGTCATTAAACTCGGCCTTGCGCACTACCGTGCTCTAGATTATTTTTTGTCGTAAGTTAAATAGAGAAAATTCATTATTTTCGGTATGACGAGCCTAAAAAAAAATATATTTAAGGCCTTTATTCATTTTATTGGATCAATCTCTTTCTTAATATTTCTATTTTCTATTGCGTAGTTTTTTATTCGTCTTATTTTATTCCAAGTGAAAATTATCAAAATATGTCGACGCTCACGGTTTCTCCATAAGAGCAATGCATTAAAACTCGAACTTTAACATTAAATAATTAATTAAAGACCCCCGTAACCCCCCCCCCCTGAAACTTTTATAATTGATTTATATGCAAATCAAGCCTTAATCTTTTTGAAGCTCCAGTGCTCGTACATCCTTAATCGGCATCAAAGATAGTAAAAAATCATATGCATTCCACTCCCTTAACATCTCAGATAGCTCAGTTGGTAGAGCATTAGTCCAGAATGCCAGAGGTCGTGGGTTCGATGGCAGCGGCGTAGTAAAATTTTTCTTTAAAATATCTAGTTAGAATGCCCCTGGAAGTGTAATTGTAATCAACCAAACAGTTTTTGAGACATTTGAAAACAAATAGTTTTTTTTTTATTAACTTTAACAACCTGTATCCCGAAAACGAAGCTTGAAAATATCCAAGTTCATATGAACTTTTTCTCTTATTTTTGAGAGATCTATCGTCTATTCAATTTTCCAGATTAAAATCTAAGAAGGGAGAGACACCCTGTATATTGAAACATTCTATAATTTACATAAGAAATAATTCAATTCTTCTTTTTTTCCAGCTAAACTTTTGAAAAGAACCGAAATAAAAAAAAATCTACATCACACAAAATGGAAAACCACGAATTAAATATATTCCGAACATCGGCCACAAAACGTCCATCCACAATTATACTGGAACGTACCAATAGTCTATGCACAAAATCCGATAATCAACAACAATTATTAAATGCATTACGTAATCGTCATTTTATAACATTCAAAAAGATTATAACAAGTTCAGCGGTAGATGTCAATTATTGTTACGAATATCCCGATTACAAAACATGTCTGGAATTAGCATGTTGTGAACATACTCCCGAATTTGTCGATTTACTATTACGTCACGGTGCCAATCCAAATTTAATAAATACACATCATAATCGTGCCGCCATACATTTTGCTGTGGAACGAGCCGATAGTGAGATTGTGAAACGTTTATTACGTGAACCAAAATTAGATGTGAACATCTTAAGTCAAGGTAATACACCATTGGCATTAGTTATTAAGCAACTAGTCGATGACGAAGACAATATGGACAAATATATCGAATGTTTACAGTCATTATTAAAAGCAAATGCTGATGTAAATATCCCGGATGCAAAAGGTGCAACACCAATTTATTTAGCAGCCAAAAATAGTTATAAACAAATAGTTGCTCTCATTTTGGAACAATCAATAATCAACGTCGACATTGATTCATATAAAGATCGTAGTGGTAAAACAGCACGTGATTTAATCCTAAATAAAAATCTATATACAAAAACATTACCAAAATATATTGAAAAACGTTCCGAAACAAATAAATCCAAATTATATATTTTATTGAGTCAATGCAACGAGGAAGAATTCATTGAACACCTCAAAAATTATATCAATACATCTGGAAGTGATATTATTGATTCCAACAACGGTTTATATACGTTGTTACAACTGGCCTGCGAAAAGGGTTTGGATAAATGTGTGACACGTCTATTAGCCAAAGGTGCCAATCCAAATGTTAGCCATGCAAATAATTTACAGAAACCTATTGAAATAGCATGTTTACAAGGATACCACATTATCTTAAAGAAATTATTAGCACATTCTGGTATCCATGTGCCGAGTACAATTTTACATACTGTAGTTAAATATATGACCACAACATCACAGAATCCAAAATCCATTGATTATGGTATATGCTTGGATCTATTGTTACACGATTCACGCATCAATGTAAATACGGTTGATGTCAAAAACAACACAGCATTACATTATGCAGCACGTAATTCCGATCATGATTCGATATTACAGTTATTACGTGCAGGAGCATGTGTTTCAATATGTAATACATTCAAAGAACCACCTCTGGCTGATATACCACCGGCGACGTTACACTCATACTTGGATGAATGTTTAAATACGAATGATGAACGGTGTACGGATGAAAATTACGAGATTACATTCAATTATGATTTTCTGGTACCACCAAATAATTCGAATAATAAATATATCGATACACAATGTTCGATACCAATCGATGACGAAAATATTGAAATGTCACCAGTGAATAATAATAATTATACAGTGCACAATCAATATTTAGCACCGGAAACTGATGCTTTGTTGTATATGACACAGAATCCAGAATTACGTCATTTATTAAAGCATCCGGTGTTAACGAGCTTCTTATTTTTAAAATGGCAACGCATTAGTTGGTTATTTTACACAAATCTAGCATTTTATGTAACATTTTGTTTACTTTTAATATGTTATATATTAATTGGTTATGGACAATCGTCCGAGGATCGTCAAGATGATCCTTTGGCCCGGGTGTTAAGTGTACTGTTATTGATTGGTTGTATTGTGTTAAGTTTTCGAGAACTGTTTCAATTATTGGTATCACCAAAGATTTATTTCGTTAATTATGAGAATTGGTTAGAAATACCATTAATTTTGGTTGCATTTACGATTGTGTTCCATGAACCGCGCGAGCATATTCGACAACAATTGAGTGCAATTGCGATTTTATTATCTGCATTAGAGCTGGTATTATTAATTGGACAACATCCAAGTTTATCCACGAATATTGTTATGTTGAAAACCGTCTCATGGAATTTCTTTAAATTCTTACTCTGGTATTCAATTTTATTAATTGCATTCGCTTTGAGTTTTTATACACTGTTTAGAGGTAGTCCACATTCTGACGATGATTCCAAACAAAATGCAACAACAAATGGTAAAGAAGATGATAAAGAGGAAGAGAACTTTTTCTTAGATCCAGGCATGTCGTTATTTAAAACAATTGTAATGTTAACTGGTGAATTTGATGCAGCCTCAATTGATTTTAATTCATTCCCAATTACAAGTCATCTCATTTTTGTGATGTTCGTATTCTTGATTGCAATTGTTTTATTCAATCTATTAAATGGTTTGGCTGTATCCGATACACAAATGATCAAAAAGGATGCAGAATTAGTTGGTTATGTCACACGAATTGAATTAATATCATATATTGAAAATATGATATTAGGTGATGTCCCACCAATTGGACGATTAATACAAAAATTATGTTGTTGTGCGAATTTCCGGACACATTTTTGTATAAAACCATTAGCATCGAAAATATGTTTATTTCCAAATTATTTGCCACAAAATAAAATATCAATTAAACCAAATCAGGGTAGAAAAATTATTTGTAAAAATGAGAAAGATGTACAAATTTATACGACTGGTTATGAATCAAAACTCACATCGTGTTGTCTGATTAATTGGTGTAAAGATATACAAATGGATTCACGAGTTGTGAAAGAAGCAAAACGTGTTATTAATGAGAAGAATACAATTACGGAATTTGATGATTTAAAAAAGTCATTATCATTTGTGTATAAAAATATTTCTGAATGTGAAACACATATCAAATTAACTGATAAACGTTTAGATGAAATTTCCGAAATATTATTAAATATTACCAAAATTCTAACCAATAATCAACCTATTAGTCACGAATCATAATTTTTGTTGTATCCGATCACAAATTTAGGAGCTAAATTTTTACAAATTTTTACGTAGTGATACAGTCAAGCTTGGTTCAGTGAAAATGCTATTTTACTGAGATTATGTTTTAAATCCTACTTTTTTTTTAAATTAAAACGTTAACGGCATATAACATACTGCCGTGCTTAGGTAAAAAGCAGTAAAGTGTAAAAAGTGAAAACAGAGGAAACTGAAGGATATTAATAATAATAATTAGCCTAGCACCTAGACCAAGGGGTCCTCTGTGCCCTCCTTCTCCGCTGGATCCAAGGTTTCGGACCCAAACATTCTATACCTCACACCCTGCAGGGTTCTGCAGGTGCATATAACATGTATGGAGGTTTTATCGTCCTTCATACAAGTGGGATCATCAGAGATCCCCAAGTTATGAAGGTGGTAGTTCAATCGACAGTGTCCTGTCTAAGAGTCCCTCTACTCTTCTCAACTGCATTCTATTGAGTTTCAACCGAGCACAGTCGAATGGCCTAGCTGTGCTTATGCACAACTTGGCCTAAACTGAAGGATATTGAGAAGTAGGGTAGAATATTGATGAGTCATACGGCGTGAAATTCTGGACGTGTCCGCTATTTTACGGTTTTTGAATTAAAATAACTTTTTAACTGTTTATTCCTTAACGATGATTGAAAAAACAGTCTCTTATAATTCTGTAAAATGTATATATTTGAAAACTCATCAGTGTAGCTCTTTTCGATTAAAAGTTATATCTGGATTAAAAATCGTCTAAATTAAGGTGTAAGGCAAAAAAAAAACCCTTAAACTCGCTTTTACGCGCTTTCGTGCTGTAGATTAGCATCAAAATTACCTAAGCACAGACAGTATAGTATTGTTTCAATAGAAATCTTTTGAATTGAAACTAATATTTATTGGCTTTACAAGTGGCGTGCCTTTTTCAAAAATTTTTTCAGTCGATTTGTGTCGAATTCATTTGGTTTTCAAAAAAATGTTTCGTATACAAGTTGTTCGTCATAAAAATGACATTTTTCAACAGATCAACTGTAAAATTTTGAAAAACTCTTTTTTGAATCTGTTATCTCCAAATATTTAATATAATAAGTGAAGCAACCTCAAGAATTTCTTCAGTTAAGATTTGTTTTCATATTTATATTGCGAATTCGCTTAATCAGATTGGACTGTGACATACACATTTTTTACAAATATTTTGCAATAAATCTTTGAATTATTTAAAGTTATAAAAATGATAAACGCTTACACAATGCTTTCAATGCTGAACAAACACGATTATTTTAAGTATTTCTTATTTTTTCTCCATCTTTAGTAACAAAATACGTACTCGACACGAAACAATAAAAATAAAGAGATCTTGAAACAATTTAAACAAATTGTTTCGAAATCTAAATTTGTAATATAATTAATTAACTTGGGATTAGGTCATTGCCTTGATTGTATTGTTAAAAGTAGTACGATTTACGAAAACGATCGAATATAGTTCTGAAAATTGGTGTAGTATTACATTTTGAAAATAGAAATTGAAAGATACTGCTCCCAGAAGTGTAGGTTGAAGCCTAACTGCTCCCAGAAGCGATAAAGTGGTTAACTTTCAGTTGAAATTGAACTCATAAAACATAGTTCTGCAAATTTGTTTACTGCAAATTTACGATACAATTAGACTTTTCATAAATTTGCAGAAATTAAAAGTGAGGCTAAATGGCCAAAAAATTTAACTATCGCAAAAAAAAATTTTATGTATTATAAATTAAAGCAATAATAGATACAGTATTTAATATTTTAGGAATGTAAACTCAACCGATTGCAAGTTACTTAATCCCAGTTTTAATGCCTAGTCTTTGTTTTTCAAGGTAAATTTTAGCATTCTTAATGATTTAATTTTGCTATTACTTTAGTTTGTTTTTTTTTAATGCTTTAAATTTTTTTTAAACGACCAATAAATTCCATTACAATTATCTAAACTAGTAATTAATTGAAAAGAATTCAATAACGAGTGTAGTCTTAATAAATGCATTATTAATTATTAAATTGTTTATATATTTATATAATATTAAAAATAAATTAATATTTTCAATAAATTAAATTTTGTATTCTTTTTTTTTTACATTCCTTTCCAAACGAGTGAACTATGAAATTTATAATAGAGATCTACCGAATCATTAGATAAGATTAGATTCTAATCAGAAGAAAGTCTGATAAAGAGCCTGTAGCGAACTCGCTACTAAAACTAAATATATTTTCTTTATTTTAGGATACCTTTGCATATCCATTGCCTACTCCTTCTGTTATTACGGTAATTATTTATGTTTATTACCTTGGTAACTATCAACAAACGCATAATGTCATTCTACTTATTTTATTAAATAAAGATCAATTAATATCTTTATTATCGTCTTTATTACCACTGGAGTAATCAGAGTGAAGCTCCAGAAATGGAAAACTCCAAATGACAACCATTGCTGGGAGCGCAAAGAGGAGGATGCAACAATTGAACCACTTCTATGCCACTGCACAGCATTGGAAAACAAATGATCCAACATAATGCAATGCAGTTATCTAAACGACCTAGAGAAAAAGGCAGAGATAGAAATCAAAAAGATAATGAACTTTGCACGAAGCTGGAAATTCTTCAAAGCGGTTCAAACAGGTTTCCGAGTATAAGGGAAGTGTTTAGTGAACCAAACCTTTAAACCGTATCTAACCAATAGTAGGATCACATGACGAAATGTAAGAACAAATTTCCTGAAATTCGGTAATCAATTAAAAAAAAAACATGTTTCACTCACCTTTGTAACTTTAGTCTGAAATGCTTGCCAATTTGGTTCAATAACTTCGACCATCATATGGTATTCTAAATTTTGAACACAATTCAGCATACGTTGCCGTAATGTGAACGCACCTCGATACTGTTTTGCTTCATTTTGTCCAAAACTTTTTGCATCCTTATTACATATCCAAACTCTAAAACAATGATTTGAAGTTAATTATAAAATTCACGACTAGGAGCGAGAGAAGTATTCAAAACTTTGCGTATCTGCAGAAACGTTGCTCAAAATTACATAGTATCGCAATTATTGTTTGTTTTTGGAGCTATATAAAATCAAATTATAACTTACTTGCAAATTTGTCTTTCAACGTGTTTACAAAAGAATAAATGTCGAAAAATCATTTGATAACATGCAACAGCTCGTCGATGTAACACTAATGATATCGGCCATTTTACTTCATATCCAAAAGAAAATGATTCTAATCCAGTTAACGGTGGTTTTTCAGAACAACGATACTCTAATAAAAGAAAAAAGTTTAATGCATCTCTTAGAATTTTCACTGTAGATCAAGTTTAATTTTGTATTACAAATAAGTATTTCGATTAGCCATATTTATCAGTATGAATTAGCTAATCGTAATTAATTGCTAATCTCTCGATTACAGCAAATACAATATATTCGGTGCATCTTACCCTGAATGTGGGCAGGGTACGCGACGAAAACGACATCTGACGACCTCATTAAATAATGCTCGATACTTGTTGAATGAATAGCAAGTTTTTAGTAATTAAAGAAATAAAAATTTCGAATTGCTAATAAATATAAGTGGAATGCCACATCCAAAAGGGGTTAATAAATATTACGTATTGTGTTTAAAAAAAAGAGAATTTTAATAGTTAATTTAAATATTCAGTATGTAGTATTACATTTTTTTAATATTTATAATAATTAATGCCAAATAAAATGCTTATTTTGACCACAGCGTGCACTGCAGTCAATTCGGTTATCCCCACTTTCATATGAAGCTTCAGGAAAACCTGATAAGCAAGCTCCTGGTTATTGCCAAGATATGGGAGAAGCGAACCTCGTCAGAGTAGAAGGGGGAGCACAATGAGACATTTTCACTAATTTTGAAAGACCAATCTACCCAGAGAATATTTACGGTTAGCAAATACATACTTGATAATGAGAATTAATTATGTTTGACAATCGTTATATGAATAAAAAGTTACAAATTTAATAAAATTTAATCAATTACCTTGCTCATCTTGTGTATGAATCGATAATATTTTGAACATTTGGAACTGTAAGTCGTACGGCAAAAGTTCAATTCGCATATCATCTTTATACAAATCGTTATTGGCAACAGACAAACGTAACGCTAACTCAAATAATGCTTCTAAACGTGGTACTATCACTTTATTGATATCTTTTGATAATTCTTTTTCACACAAATCCATAAATTGTACAATAAAATCACCCTGGAAAAATTAAACAATTTTATATTATTCGCATTCTGTGAAAATAAGGATTGACGTGTATCACTTCGAAATCTGCACCCTAATTTCAACTTCTTTAAGAATCTGTTTGTAAAATTTCTCTAGCACCAATAGTTTTTGAGTAATTTTCAAAAAAGTAGACCCCTTTTCTTTGGAATCTTTAATTGTTTATAACTTTTGCAATTGTTTATGTGCGAGTTTGAAATTTTTGCACATTTTTCTAGACGTCATAACGAGTTCAATGAGCTATCGCACGTATTTTAATTCGCAGTAGCAAGAATTAACACGTTTTTTAAGCGGGAATGAAAGTAATTCTATAACGATTCAGTTTTGCACAATTTTGATACGAATATTTAAAAAAAAAAAACATTTACCTGTTCAAGTAGAAAATAACGTTTAACTGAACGCAATCGTCCAATTAAATCATTTTCTTGCATTAATAGATTTTGTAATAGATGACTGGCTGCATAATACGCTTGATTGATCACCTTAATATAGTTTTGATCTCTTGGATCATACACTAACTCATGTGTTTCTGTTTTAAATGTTTTACCACACTGTCGTACCACATTTAAATATTTTCCTGTACGCAGTATAACATCAGCGACTTTTTCTAAAAACACTGGTGTACGCTCACGACGTATACTGTAACGTTTTTCCCAAAAATCATCAGCATATGCTGTGGGTTCTTTCGATTTTGACATAATTTGATTATCTTCAACTAAAAACTGAAATTATTACAATATTAGTTATTTATTTATTTATTTAAAGATGGTCATTTTATGGTTTAGATCCAGAAACACTTCGAATATATTCCTTAAGGATTAAATTCGAATTTATGATTTACGTTCAGCAAGATATAAAGAATGAAATTTTTATATTAATATTTCAATAATGATTAGACTCGTATAAAATTTGAGTTACCTCTTTAAATGGATCATTAATAATTCCAGTGTAAATCCAAGTACTCAACATTTTCATGTACGGTTGAGATGCTCTTTCTAATAAGAATGAACACAATTTATATGCTTGTGCATCAGCTAAATATCCATTCGAATGTTCGTGCAACAATGTCAATGCTTTCCCACCTTTTGCATTCGCCTAGGAAAGACAAAATATGGAACATAAGATTTATAATGTGGAATAGAATTAATACTAAAAGCTCGCTTCACACCATCGATGTAAATATCGATCACAGTTAAGTCTTAAATCATCTGTTTTTCAGATCAGATTTATTAGACAGAATATTGGGAATTCTTCCACTTAGATGGGTGTATTCGTTTTGGGTGCTTACACGCTTTCAGCGTTCACGCTTATAAGCGCAATTTATTGGGGTTCGCTTTGGCTTATTAACGCTTACTGTCTTGAAAACGCTGTTCGTTTCAGGCATTGTAAATACGTGTGAACGTAAGTTCACATCAATATTCAATATGTCGGATGAAAACAGTTTAACTGTTTTTCAACCAATAGAATGTTTGTTTCACACACAGCATCAAGTTGAACTCTAAAAGCAACACTTGATGGCGCTGGAAGCGTGTAAGCATCCATAACGAATACACCGTTATATCACACGAATATATCTATCGGATATCTATTGGATAAAATGTTAATTAACCTAAATAAGCCTTTTTTGCCAGATGTATTGTTCATATAAACTTATTTTTTTATTTCAAACTAATATACAATATGCTTTCTTTTCTTGGACATTTCACGTAACACAAAATGCCTTTTTCCCTTGAGCACTTTAGGAAACTTTCATGAACCGCCCAGAAACTTCATGTAACTTCCCATGTCTACGCAATACGCCGACGTTTTATGAAATACCCGGGATCTTCATGAAAAGACAGATTTTATGGATTGAGAGAGAATCGATAGTGTGAATTGAGATTGAATCGTTATGAAAATACTTACTTTTCCAATAGTTGTTGCAATTTCTGCCATAACATTCATTGTTATCATATTTCGCTGAATATAAAACCACAGTTTTTGCAATGTTAAACTTTCAGTACGGTGTTCAACTTCTAATTGGCACACAAAATACTAAAAATATTAAAAAAACAAGAAAATCAATGAAAGACATTCAATTTGTCCGAATTTCTAGATCAAGATAAGTCAAGAGTAGAGTAGTTCGAAAACCTCAAATAAAATATTTAGCCTTACCAAGTATTCCTTAACGAATCCAGTCATGGCTGCAACTAATGCATGATTCACTTGACCCGCTTCAAATTTCACTTTATCCTCAATAAATCGTTGAACAATCGAAAAATTTGAAGCTAATGGGAATGTCAATTTAATTAAATTTTGTAACGATGGGTCCAGATCTTGATTAAATATAAATTCACGTGGTGCATACGGTTCTTGTACTGGCAACGGTTCAATGATATGTCCTTCCACACCGGTTAATATAAACATTAAATCATCAATAATAATACTTTCTTGTGATACTGTTGGTACTGAGACGGTCGTGAGCGGTGGACTTGACTCCTCTGATTGTTCAATAAAGTCCCAAGACATGTGTGGACGTTCTGATATCCAATTGGTCATACCCTCCAATTGCATGTCGTTATGCAAATTATCCAAATGTTTTAACTTTGATGTGACATTTTTTTCATTTGCAACAGCATTGTATAATTTTGTTTTTAATTCAGGTATATCAGCACGTGTTACAATCTTTGATATGATGCTCTCGTTACTTGTTGTTGGTGTGACTTTAGCGGATTTCTTCATTAGTTTCTTTAAGTTTGTATCTTTATTGATCATATATAACAGTTCAACGAAAGGTCCCAGAGAATCCACTCTAAAACAATTTAAATCCCCTGTTTAGGCTCGGTTTTAAAAATAAATACTAAATAAACCTACTTTTTAGCCATTAACTCATTGTATTTATGGAGAAAAAGTTGAGGATTTGGTGAATTTTTATAAATTTCCTGTACATGTTTATCAATTGGTCGCAAATTTGAATTGCCTCCATATCCAGAGTTTATTAAATTAACACACTCCTCCAGAGATGCACTTGATCTAAATATAAAACGTTTTAATAAAACGTTGGTAGTTTTTTATTAATTATAAATACACACCCAAATGTTTGTAATAATTCTTTAATTAACTGATGATCCTCAAATTCACTCATTATTTTTAGTTTGATATTAAATAGAACACATGGAATTTTTTTTTGAAAGTTTATTCAAAATGTTTGTGGTAAATTTGTTTTTTTTTTCTTATTACAAACAGAAAATTTTTATTTTGAAATTGACGTTTCAAAATATCGGTGTACTGCCATCTTGTGACATTATTTTTCATCAACGCAATCTTATAATCACTGACCTCTATGTAAGGTCAGGCTTATTATAGATGTCACAAATTCTTTTCAAAAATAATTTATTTTATTTAATTGGTTATTAATAAATTTTGGTTATTCTCCCAGTACAATACAATATTTATTCCATGAACCAATGAAATTCATGAACAAACTTTTACAGTTAAGGAAAAAATAATTACTTAAGGTGTAATTGTTTTACACGCTTTCAGCGCAATCAAGCGGTTATTTAACACACTGACCTCTATAAAGCATCTGCGATGCATGTTTTGTGATAATGTGTAACAATGTATGTGTGGCTGCTACATGTATTTCCACACACATAAAGTTTTAGTACTTTGGCTAGTGAGGTGGTTAGACAGCGCTGCATTGGGTCCATTATTTCATGCTTTAGCCATACGCATACTCTGTCCAGTTATGTAGAGGTCAATGTTTCAACTTGACACTGTGTAAGTTGTGAATAAGCACGGCTTGGCCATTCGACTGTGCTTAGTTGAAACTCAATAGAATGCAGTTGAGAAGGGTAGTAGGGCTCTTGACAGGACACTGTCGATTGAACTACCACACTGTCGATTGAACTACCACCTTCATAACTTGGGGATTTCTGATGATCCAACTTGTAGGGCCTGTATGGAGGACGATGAAACAAACATCAATACATGTTATAGGCACCTGTAGAACCCTGCAGGGTGTCGGGTATAGAATGTTTGGATCCGAAACTTTGGATCCATCAATCCTGGGAGCAATCCCGGTGTATAAGTTGTGGGCCTTCTGTGTGTTGTCTGGCCTCGGCAGAGTCCTACGGCTTCATCTGCTTAAAATTGCAGCTCTTAACCGGAGACGTCTCGCCTTCGGGTGACAGGTTGTTCTCAAGGAAGGCACAGGAGAACCCCTTGGTCTAGGTGCTAGGGACCCATTTGCGGTACCCCTCTTTCTAATTATTATTATCTCAGTCTATATTCATATAATTGATGTGTGTTCTGAGCAAAAACTTTTTAACATGATTACTGCAAGACAACTACCTAAAAAATTATGAAAAATTATTTAACACCACTTTGTATTTAGGTAAGAAAAAAATGATATATAACTCGAAATTGTAAAATTTTTATAATTTATTGATTTTTACACAAATATTTTAATAAAAGTACCTCGTCATATTAAGTGTGCGTTAATCGTATAATTTTATTATTTTATTATCGACAATAATTCTATAATAATATATGAATTTCTTGTAATATATTCTTCACAGAAATACAAAAAAAGGTCAGAAATAATTTAATATTCCCTTTTTTCTTTCTAAATATAATATATATATATATTGTATGTTTATATATATTTGGGAATAAAATCTAATAATCGATCAATAGAATAATATAATATAATGAAGTTCTTTTTTTTTATATTGGTTAATTTTTAAAATATAATATCAATACTAAATACTAAAATCACTTTTTTAAAACTATTTAAACCAAAAAGAAAGTAATTAATAACACACTGGCAAGAAAGTTAATGAGAACACAGGATACATGATGATTTCTTACCAAAAATAAAAAGAGATTACAGAAGATAAATTATTAAAATTTACGCATTGAGAATAACAAAATTATTTTAATTATATAAAATTTGAAATGCAATAATTTTTTTGAGTGTCGTCCACATGATTCACAATTGGCACTCAGAAATTTGGTTTATTTGTTTCAGATAGAATATTCAAACAATACTTGTTGATTTGCCTAAACAGAGTTGACAAAATGTCCATAGGACTCCAAAAGATCCGCATTAAACCAATATGCAGAAATTAAAAATTTGTCCAAAAATCAGTTGACAAATCTTATCAAAATCAATTAGGCAATTTAATATTTTACTTGAATTTGTTATAAAAATTTATACAAAAAAGATTTTCAAAAAATTCAGTCTTTAAAAATAACCTAAATAGAAATACTTTGTTTGCTAGAACCATAGAGACTAGGCTAAAGTCTCCATGGTTCAATACTCAATTCTCCCGCTGGAGTTTGGTCTCCTTGTCTAGTCTCCATGGCTAGAACGATGCCAAAGAATATTGGCGATGGTATACAACTTTTTTCATTTCCATAATATTTCATACTATTTGGTGAAATGTAATAAAAATATTGCACTACTGCCGACGAATTGGAATAGAGGGGCAAATTAATTTCCCCTCAAAATTCAATCTCTAGAAACAGACTAAAAAGTATGATCTAAAAAAAATCTTGTGTAATAAGTTTTTTCCTTGTTTCCGACCCGTAGTGAAAGTTATTTTATGATAAATTATTGAATCAGAGCTTTGTACTTAGAACATGAAATAAATGTCAGTCTGTCTAAGCATCGGTAACTATTTTTATGTTAGAAATTTTTTATTACTTTTCACTTAGGTCCTGTGGAATATCTTGAAAAAGAAAAGAGCTGTAATTACATACCAAAGCTTTGAAGGATTTCAACAAGGAACAATTGAGATTCAATTAAAACTCAGCTTAGTTTTCGCGGTAATTTTTTATTACTTTTCACTTAGGTCCTGTGGAATATCTTGAAAAAGAAAAGAGCTGTAATTACATACCAAAGCTTTGAAGGATTTCAACAAGGAACAATTGAGATTCAATTAAAACTCAGCTTAGTTTTCGCGGAAATGTAAAAACTTTCAGCAGAGTTTTAATATTACGATAAATTTTTTTCAGTAAATTTGGGACAAAATTAAGATAGGTTTTCATTTTGGAATTAATATAATTATTTAGAATACTGTTATTTTTACTACAAAAGTTTTTAGTAGTTATATATTGCGATTAAGCTAGAATTTAACAAATAATAATTAATTAATAGATTCAAATATTTGGCAATTTACAAACAAATTACAAATCTAAAAAAGTCATGCGATCAAATCGACACTCATAAAAATCAATTTGAAGGAAATTAATTAAAAATGTTCTATTTATATTAGAGTATTTACACAGAGTATATTCGTCTAAAAGCCATTAACCACGCTGGCGCCTGAAAAAAAATATTCGAAAACAAATTTTATAATAAGGCCATATACATTTCAAAGGGGGTTGTTTTCTTGTAGTGTTTAAAGTTTGATAAATATAAAGAGATTTTATGATAAAAGGTTAATGAAAAACAAAATCATAGTTGTATTATTATAAAGTTAAGAAAGGATTCCGCAGTTTTTACATGAAAAAAAGACTTCTGGGCAATTTTTTTAAAAGCTTTATGGGTACCTACATAGGTTGGATTTTTACTCTTTTCCTATCTATGGGGATTTTATGAATCCAGAATTTAGTCAATACTTTTTTTTGTTCACTAATTACAAAAATTGTTCAAATTGGTGAATGTACCTTGTTACCATCCTCTCCCACATAAATTTTGTTTAAAAACCTCGATTTTGCTCACTGTTTTCTTCGATTACCGTGGCGTGGTGCATCAGGAGTTCTTACCACAAGGTCGTACGGTCAATATGGAGTATTACCTTGAAGTTATGCGCCGTTTGCGAGAAGCGATACGAAAAAACGTCCGGAATTGTGGAAAAACAATTCATGGCTTATGCATCACGATAATGCACTTGCTCACTCATCGTTGCTTGGGCGTGATTTTCTGGCCAAAAACAACATCACATTCATGCCTCGGCCACCATATTCACCGGATTTAGCCACCTGTGACTTTTTCCTGTTCCCAAACCGAAGAGGCCCATGAAAGGACGGAGATTTGCAACGATTAAGGAGATAAAAACTGCATCGCTGGAAGATCTCAAGGCTATACCAAAAAGTGCTTCGAGGATTGGAAAAAGCGTTGCACAAGTGTATTATATCTAAGGGGGATTACTTTGAAGGGTACAACATGAATATTGATGAATAAATAAAAAGTTTTTGATAAAAATATAATGTTACCTTACTTTTGGAACACACCTCGTATGTATAATATTAGTAAATTCTAAAGGTTGAAAAATTCAACCTTATGCGAATGAAAATTTTCCTTCGGACGAATTCAAAGAATATTTTCCCCAAAGTTTTATAAAAATTGTCCGAAAGTAGATTTCTATATAAAAATTGCGAAATCCTTTTTGTTGTTTGTTTTAAGAGCATTTTATAAAAATGGTTTTATATAATATATAATAAAGATTACAATTAATTAATGTATATCTAATTATTTGTTTCATGTAAATTCAGATCTACGTTCTCAAATTACATACTTAAATAAAAATTATATTAATAGGTAACAGTTCTTATTTTGGAATGACTAATATATATTTAAATTCTACAAAAAAAAATTCAATTTACTCTTTACCCTCTACTGATTTTTTAAAACCTGGTAAACCACTGATGTTTTTTAATTATGATTTTGTTTTAATGACATAATTAATTGTTTATATATATCCTTCGACTATGTTATTAAAACAAAATAGGACGTACAAAATTAGAAAAGGTAAATTATTTTAAAAATGACTAAAACCGTATTACAAGGTACATATTCAAAACAAGAAACAATTTTCTGTAATAATTAGAATCAATGCAAAATTTGATATGATTTTGAACATATTTTGACGAAAATATGTTTGCGATTTAATTAATAAAAAAGACTTATCTTTTCCAAGTAAAAATAAAATTAAAATATTCTAGTTGATAGTATTGATATGGAAAAATAATAGTCACAATCCTCTTGAATTAAATTTTGCTCGGGCGCCAATGTACGGTGAGAAGGTTCCAAATAATCCTAGTCTACAAATAATTATTATTCACAGTAGATTGTTTTGAATAAAACATAGGATATTTTCCTAGGAAGGAATGATATTTATTAGACAAAATAAACGTTTGGTTTAAAATCCAAAATATTGTTTAATAATTATTTCTGGGGTAGGTTTTAGGATTACTTGAGACCTTCTCTCCTTGCAAAAGCTTTTATTTGTTAAATTAACTGTCACTCATTCAGAATACACGTATTTTGACGTGAATACGTTTTTAAATTTGCTGCCATAGTAGGAGGCAATTCAGAAATCTGATGATAAAAAAACGGGGGATACAGTTTGGTGTTGCAGCTACATATCTATCATCTACATCCAAAATGTAATTACACCACTCGATATCTAAAGGATCAAAGAATTCGTTACGTTGAGTGAGGACTGTGACGCATCGCGCGCGATGAAGGTGAAGGTTTCGCCGCGTCACACAATTGCAGTTTAGTATAACTTTTGACTTGGTGAAGCTAGGACGTTCGTTTAAGTTTCAATCGTCAGCTCTCGTCAAGATCTATCGTTTGCGTATATAAAACATTTGTGTGAAATAGTTATAGTGAATATATATGGTGTTAAAGTAAAAAATTGTCGGCCTATACTCGACGAAAAACCTAATTAAAATATCGTATACGGTTGAAAAGAGCTTCTCAAGAGCAATCCAGTGATACTCCGTTACGTTACCCGTTACGTACACGTATTAACGTAAAACACACGGCCGTATCCACGACACAGCCAGACCCTGTTTATTTTTTAATTTGCAACATAAAGTCAGCCATATTAATTAAGCCACGCCTCCATGTCACTTTCCAATTATAAAGAATATTTTTGAAGCATGTTTGACTCAAATAAGTACAGAAACTCATTACTTAATTTGAATATGTTGTCTAAACTAAAGATACCGTTTGCTGTTTTAAGTACCATTGATTATTGAATTTTCTAATAAAAGAAGTATTCATTTATTTAGTAGAATTTTGATATAAATCTGTAAAAAATCAAGACTAGTTTAGTTTGATTTATAAAAGTATATATTTATTTTATTTATAGACACAAATATATTTTGTGACTGGCGCATTTACTTAAGAAAAGAAGTTAATACAAGTAAGTTAATAACAAGTAAGTTGATAAAATGTATTTTTTTCTTTTCAATTCATAGTTAAAATGTTTTCTTTAACTGCAACAAGCTTACATAGATCATTTTCATTTTTTCATCTATTTTACGAATTATATCAGTTTAGCTAAAAACGCACAAGGAAAGTTTCCAATATGGTGAAAGAACAATTACGAGGAACCATTTCAACATTGTTTATTCTACTAATGTATGTCAAACTAATATTGATATTGATAAAATTATATGCAATCCACCATCATATAAGTTCAGAGGCACGAGCGTTTGTCAAAAATGCCAGAGGTCGTGGGTTCGATTCCCATCCTAGATGTGTATGATTTTTCATATCAAGTATGTGATGTCAAGGAATGTTAACATTGATACATTGAAATGCTAAATTTTTTAGCTCAACCTTGCATTTTTCCTAGGGCGCGATTTTGTTGTATAGAAGAACCCAGTATGAGTATAAATTAGAGTTTTCGGGATCTGACTCCACACCATCTAGCCGCTAAAAGTGTGTAAAAAGTTTCGGCGCTGTAATTCGTAACGATACATTTGACAAAAAATTTGTAGAGATTAAATTAAAATCTGTGCAAGTTGACTTCAGACACTTTTTGCCGTAATTTAGATAATTAAAAAGTTATAATAAAAGTTCTTATATTTGAGGTGCTTTGTTTTTTTTTTGGGTCCAATTTAACAAAAAACCACATCGAAGAACCATACGAAGCTGTAGTGCAAAAATTATTTGCACCCAAGATGGCGACCAATTGTGAGGAGCATGACTCCAATAACCACAGAGATAATATAAATGACTAATATATAATGATTAAATATTAGTCATTAAAAAGAGATAGCGATACCTAGCGATTCTCTTGTTATCTGCAGGACCACTTTTGACTCGACTTGCCTACTCTATGTATATATTATCTCTATGCCAATAACTCAATTTTAAACGTAAACTGGGCCCACGAACAAAAGCAAACTTGCTCTACCCAAAATGCAAGGTTCATATAATAATATATCATATACTAAAATATTCTACTGATGATGACTTAACTTATGCATTCCTAAAATTTGTAATTTAACTATCAATTGAAAAAAAAGAAGAAATTATTTGTGATACGATGATTTACAAATACGTCTGAAAGTTAAATATGGAAATCAAGATTAATTAACTCACCGGCTAATTTATTTTCTAGTTTAATTAAATTCCAAATTTGATGTGACGAGAGATTGATGATAAAAACGATAATGGAAAATGATATTAATAAATAATTATTAGTCTATTAATAAATATTAAAAAAGAAAAAGAAGTACCATTCACAAATAGTCTAGAAAAAATGTAATTTTATCAAAAATTGTTTTTTTTTTAAATTGTATTTACTTAGCTAATTAATTGAAGTAATTAATAAAAAACATTTATTACTTATTAATTAACATGAGTTTTTTTGTTCTCGTTGGTGTGTTTGTATTTTTTATGAATTTTGTCTTGTTTTTTTTCTTTAGTATTTTTGAGCTAAAATTGAACTTTTATTGCTAAAATTATTTACTTAATAACAAATTTGTTCGTAAAAAAAGTTAGGTATTCTTAAATTGTCTTACACTCTTATCAATATAAACGTAAGAAATTTTTTAAAAGTAAAGAGATGTTCTAAGAATCAGTGATGTACAGTCGATTACCTTAACTTGTCATCAATATGGTGTTAATTGTGTCAATATATTTTTAATTCAATAAATTAAAATGAGATTTATACTGTAGCCAGTAAACGCAATATTGATGACAAATTAAGGTAATCGAGTGTACAATATGAACGTCCATTGAGTTCATTGAATATTCAAAAAATATATTTTGTGTTGAAAGTAAGGACGTTGCATTTGAATTGAATGAGAATTATTTATTTTTAAGAATTGCGACAATAATTGTCTATTACGGTTGTTGAGATTCTGCCATAAATATTGGAAATTTTATGAGACGTTTTAATAAAGTGAAATGTTAATTTAATTTTTGTTCACAGTAGATTGTTTTGACTAAAACATAGGATATTTTCCTAGGAAGGAATGATATTATCCAATTATTTCTAATATTATCATATTAGAATAATATGAATATAAAAAATAAATTATATTACAGTGAAACCTTAGTATAACGAACCTCAATATAAGACTTAATGCAAAATATACCTTTACATTACGAATAACTTTTGTAAAAACCTCCTTATAACGATTTTTCAATCATTGCAAAACATAAATAGAAAGTATAATTAACCTCTGCATAAAGTAGTCTACTAATCCATTTTACAAGAATTCATGTCTCGACAGGTTCAGGCACGTTCAATTTATCGTAAGACAATCATTACAATGTGTTTTATTTTTTTTTTAAGTTTGCTTCTTTCTCTTGCTAAAACGAATTTTAGACCAACCTAACCTCATTGTAACAAATTACTTGGTATAACGAATATTTTCTAATCTCTTTCAGATTTGTTATATCAAGGTTTCACTGTATTTAGATGCCATATCAATAGTTCACGACTAACATTATTTTATAAGATCCTTCGTAAAGTTCAACTTGACAAGTCGATACTGATTCTTATTGACCCCACTATTGTGAATTTAATTTAATCCTGTTTTGTAAAACAAAATGACTATTTCGTTGCTAAACTTTAAATTTTGATTTGTAAAATTTATTGTAGAGTCACTGAGCACACAGTTTACATAAAAATGGTCGCCATATTTGGAAAAAAATTATATAAAAATGAACTTGGTCCCTAATAATGGGTCAAGAAATATTTTCTTTTTATTTAAATGCATTAAAATCCGAAATGGAATAAATGGAATGAAAATAATATACTTACGAAAAAATTTTCAGATCGCACGGTTTTTTTTTCTCATGAGTTTTTAACCATAGAAGTAAAATCAATTATTTCATCTGTTTGGTCATTGTCATTGGTTTTAGTAGGAGATTTACATCTTTTTGTTATAGTTTGTATTTGATTGTTTTTTTTTTTATTGAGCATTAATAATATGGGCAGAGTGCGCGACGAAAACAACATCTGACGACCGCATTTAAAAATCATAATCTATTACAACCGTTAAAGGTGTAGGAATCATGATGACAAATTTTTATATACATACAAATTTCTGACCGCTAACAAATATAAATACATTATCACATCTGAAAGGGGCTAATAAATATTATGTATTGTGTTGAGAAAAAAAGTAAGTATACAAAATTTTCATAAATATATAAAACATTTTCTATTTATTATTAACTGTGAGTTGGCTGTCAAAAGTAAAAATAATAATAGTTTTAATAGCATTAGAGTTAAATAATCATAATTTACTAAAGAATAGTAGTGATTAATATTATTTTTAATTTCGAATATAAAAATGTCTTTTAATAATGTTCAGCGAAAGATGAACATCATCTTTCAGACGGGATTTGCGGCAATATATCATAATATATTATTTCAACCTCCAACGGCTGCTCATTCAGAAAATGCGGGATAAAAACTAATTTAATTAAGCTCATATTGTATGTCTCGTACTAAAAGCAATGCCGAATGTTGTATTGAATGAAGTATTAAAAAAAGAAAATAAATTACAAGGATGAATAGAAAAGAAAAATTTGTTACATCGGTTATAATTTATTATACTGATGCCGATGTTTGGTCGCATCACGACTATGATGTTTTCCATGACGTACACGTGGTAATGTTGCCGTAGCTTGTGCAATTGCATGACATAATTCAATCCACGGTTGTTTGTTGGTTGCATGATTACCAGCACCATCACTACCACGATTGTTAATTGTAGTAAAACGATTTGTGCTACTACAGCAATTGAAACGTTCATCTGACATACAAGTTGGACATGCTAAGGTAGCGGCCAGTCAATCAACTAACAATCGTTGTGATACAGTTACTAATTGATCTTTTAATGCACGGAATGTGGGTCGTTCTTCCGGTGATGTACACCAACATTTACACATGATTTCATATACATTTTTGTCACAATTACGTGGTCGTTCTAATATATTGCCACGTTGAACACGTTCAACAACTTCCGTATTTTTTAAACGACCATATGGCATTTTTCCACATGTGAATACCTCCCACATTAGTACACCTGTAATGGAAAGATTCAATTATCATTATGAAATGTAATGCGAAATATGTTCTGGGTTCCGAATCCAAACTTTATCAACATTTTCGTCTTATAATTAAATGTGTGACTTTGTGAGTTATTTTTGGAATCGTTAAAAGAAGCCCTTCCAAACAGTTTTTTATCGCCAATGATCCAAAAAAAAATTAAAAAAGAGATCAGCTTCCTTTCACTACAGGCTGTGATAGGCACATGAGGACGGAAGGAGAACCATCCTATCTCAAGAAAGGATATCGTTTGATATAGAGAGGGCTTCAAAATTGGGAAATTTACGATGAAAGACCCAAAGCAAACATTAGCATCAACTTGGCGAAATATGTCACCGTCTTTCATGCAGAAGTCTACGCCATACTAGCTTGCGTCGGTGAGAACCTACGTAGGAGTTACATAAATCAGAACGTATACATTATCTTGGACAGTCAAACTGCTCTCAAAGCCTTGCCTGACACTTAAATAAACCTCAGCTCTAGTCAGAGATAGCAAAGACCGATGAATGGGCAAAATCGGACCATATATGGGCAAAACTATACCTTTTCCAAAAATAAACAACTTTTGTTTGAAACTTTTTTTTCATAAATTCAGCATATACCGGTTATATAAGCAATTAACTCAGGTTAGTTGTTATTTTCGCTTAGTTTTTTTTAATTTGTGTGTAGAATTAATTTTATTTACCATAAGCCCATATATCACTTTTTGATGAAAATCTCGTATACATTAATACTTCTGGAGGTGCCCATTTAATAGGAAATTTAGTACCACCAGATGACGTATACTGATCATCCAATACATAACGTGCTAAACCAAAATCAGCTACTTTAACAACATTTTCACTACCAACTAAACAATTTCTTGCTGCCAAATCTCTATGGATGTAATTGTGTCGTTCTAAATATGCCATTCCTTTACAAATCTGCAAAAAAATCATAAAATAACAATAATTATGGCAGAAAATACTCAGGAGTGAAATTTTGAGTAGAATGACAATTACCTGTATACACATATCTAATAACATTGCTGTATTTGTTGCCAGAGAAGTTTCATAACGTCGTAAGTAATTCAATAACGAACCATGTTTCATATATTCAGTCACAATATAAATAGGCCTATGTTTACTACAAACACCATATAATTGCACTAAATTTTGATGTTGTAATTTCCTAAAAATAAAATTATTTGATCTGAAATTGTTCTATAATAGTTCCAAATCTGACAAATAGTTTTTGAAAAAGTAAAGTTGTAAGGCATATTGAGAAATTTTCTTAATTCTATTTTTGGTTGCTAAGTCTTTTAAAACGAGAACTCCAAATTTTGGGAGTTTATTTTTTTTTCTTACTCGATTACAAATGTTTATGATAAAATTTTGGAAATGGAAATAATATTGCAGCAGGCTAAATTCTTATTACATATATTATTTCTCAAAGGTGTTTTTTTGTCGGTAGAAAATATCTCCCTTAATACTGTATCAAAATTAATGTTTGATACGTCATTTTGAAGATTATTTTTCCCTCTAATGAGCAAAAATAAGTTAATATCTTAAAATTAATGTTTTCATTAAAAAATTACATTTCAAAACTTACATTTAAATTATTTCATTTAAAAAAAATTACATTTAAAAAAAACAAGTGTCGCCATCTAGTGGCAATATGTTTATTTTAACAGTTGTCGGTAATATAAAACTCTATTATATTAAGTAACTGACAAATAACGGTGTGAAGTATTCGCACGGGTGATCTAGTATCTTAGTATGAGTGTTATATAAATAATGTGTCTCCAACGATTTGACTGGCATGCAATCAATCAAAAGGTAGATTTTTCGGTGCAGTAATCGCGATGATAGTTCAAGGTTTATTATTTAACGATTAAACGCTGAACGATAATCGTTGCTACCATTTTGTTGGGCGTATTTTTATTCGCATCGTTCTACAATAAGGTTGTCTTTAACCGAATGAGTTTAAAGTTACTTAAATGCCTTTTGATTGAGGAGTTGGAAGATGATATTCCAACTTAATTCCCACTTCAGCCCATATATTGTTCTTGACCCATTGATCTTTGTAGGACGCATGTGACAGCTGCCACAATGAGGGACAGAGCTTATCATTCGGGTTAGAAAACAAAGGAGTCATGATGAATGTAGTCTTATCACAACAAATATCGTTAGCGATTGACGATTATTTTAATTCTTTACGACAGTCGGTACGATTGTCGTAACGACTCTAGCGGCAGCCTTTGTAAACTAAACTTCTCCGAAGGAAATACAAAGAAATAGTACTCAACGATTATCGTCGCACGATCATATTTAAATATAATTTTTACGACTTACGTCATAACTTTAGCTTCTTCAATAAAATCATCTTCAGACATTGTGCCTTCTTTCATCATTTTAACAGCAACATCAATAGAACCACGCCATTTACCACGTCTTACAACACCAAATTGTCCAGAACCTAATTCCTCCAATAACATTAACTCAGCGGGATCAATTTCCCATTTATCGTGTGATAAACCAGCTGTGGCTGGTGCTGGACGATCACATGGACTTGCCTTTAAACGGGATGCTAAACCACCGCTATTATGTCGATGATAATTCACTAAATCTGGTATTGTTTCACAACAATGTTTTTCTGATAAAAAAAATTCATTTCGTGAATTTTGTTTTATATGATAATGTTTTACGTGCGGGTGGGGTCTGAAAACAAAAATGATTTGGTTTTTAGACTGTGTGTGTATTCTTAAGGTTATTCGATTTGTGTATAACATATTAAACTGACACCATTTTTCGAATCAGTAATCTAATAATTTTTTTCAATCGAAAAAAAGTCCGTTAAGGACGTTCATGTGCTACGCTAGAGTCAAATGAGTACTATCTTTAATAAAATTTATTTAGGATTTTAAAAATGTTGTAAAGTATATCAATAATCTTACAACGATTTATAACCTTTTTTTATTTGTCCTAAATATTTTAAAAGTATTTATTGTAAAATATCAGTAAATGTAAATTAGAAATTGATTTGACTTGATTTGACAGATCTGATAATATCCTACATTTTGTTATGATGTTCACAGTGTGTATATGTAAAAACAAACCTAACAAAACAGTTTTAATTTTATGAAATTAATTCAAACGTTCGTCAACACCATTTTTTTAATGCAATTATATAAACAACATATTTCAAAGAATATTTATAAACATTATTTATTATGGTGTCTACTTTAATAATACAGTTATTATAATTTTAAGTACAAAAAATTCTGTTCTACATAAGACGCTGTGCTAAAAGTTTTATTTTTAATCGATAATTACTCTTTGAAATGATCTTCAACAGGTTTTAAATTTTTGAGGGAGTATAACTACTGAATTGAGGTTTTAATTCACTATAAAAATTTTTTTTAATCTACTATCTAGTATCATGCATGAACGTCCTTAAAGGGATATTGTTACATTTCGATTTTTCACTTACACTTTTGTATACAAGGATAATGTGTACAATCCTTTTGTGGATGAGTTTCTTACAACAAAACAGCCTTCTTTCTCTTCTTGTTTTAATAAAGATTCTGCCCTTTGACGTGACATATCACCAACATACCATCTAAACAAAAAATTTTATGTATTATATAAAATTAAACATCTACTCAAGTTAACAAGAGATTAACAACCAGGTTCAAACTAATTCTCATCACGATAAATTGTGATGAAATATTATGTTTTAGATAGCTACACAGGTGGGTATTTTGCAATTAACGTTTTTTATTTTTATTTAGGTCTTTTTCTTATTAAATATTTCTAGTGATCATTAGGTTATAAAGCTTAGTATGCTTTAAGTACAAAGCTGAAAGGAATTTATATGGAAAATAGCTTTCCATCAGCTTTTAGAAAACTTTGAAAATAATATTCTTTAAATACTTTTTATCATAAGTCTTCATCGACAAAAGTTTTTACTTCTCCCAGATTAATGAGAGTTTTTGAAATGTCCAGAATTTAGTTATATCTATTGAAAATTGACCTGAGGGTTGGGCTTAAAAGCATGACTGACTTTTGTGTGCAACGAAAGAATAATCTACGATTGGAACGCTTTCGGGTTTCGATAGATAGATATATCTCGGGGTATATTATTGCACTTCGACCTTATGGCCCATTATGCTCCCCCATTCTACTTCAGTCTGACGGGATTCGCCTCTCCCATATCTTGGTAATGGTCAGGAGATTGCTTATCAGGGTGAGGTGCACCGAATGTCTTGCATCTGTTGGATGGATCCATTGTGGAACCCTATTGTGTGCGGATGCTTTCGTAGGTGATAATGTCCGGTGATGAATCCGGCAACCTCTCGAAGTTCAGGTTGCGTGCATCAAGACAATTCCTCTTGGATGCATTTCGTAACAGTATTTTCGCGAGTTTTTGTTGCGGTATATTTTCCCAGTGATCACGGTGTTTAAAGTCCATCCACTCGTTGTTTACATGCTGTCTATGGAATTCCTAAAATAGGTTCTGGCCCTATGAAAGGTATTCCAACTCCCATTTGCTAAGGTATCTGCATTTTTGTTTCCTTCGGGTTTCGAACAAAACTTATTAGTTATTTTATAAGGAATAGTTCTGTAATTTAAAGTTTTGCTCTACTCCCTATCGTTTTCGAAATACAATTTAGGAGTGGTCGAAATAGATTCATTAACCAAATTGAATCTACATTTTAGCCCAATAACTTAATATTTCACTTTTTGTTAGAAATTTAAAATACATATGTGAATAATCTTTGGAAATGATTGCATTTTGTACTCCCAAAGCACCCGTAATTTGGATTAACATTCGACATTCTGCCCATAAGTTTTATAACCTTGCAAACTTTAATATCGATTGGGGTAGGAGGGTGGTCTATGTTAACGGAGGTATATTATGAGTAATTTTAAGTGGTAGATTTTTATTCGAATTTAAAAGTGAATAAAATACTTACTCATATTGTTGTAATCCTAATAATTCCTTTTCTTTAACATAGTTACTAGGAATATAGCCTACAGATCCATGTTCATCTTTCACTTTCCACCAATGATCCTGTGAATCATCAAGTACTTCATATTCAGCCCCTTTATCTAACGATAGATCACCATCTATCATAGCCTTGAATGAATACAAGGCTACAACCACTTTGACACCTCGTGGTATTATTTTCTCTTTCGTTTTTGTTGATGGAGTTCCAGGTGTACCTCCACCACTGATCACACTCCCACCACCAGGCATTAGTGGTGTTGATGGAGTTCCTGTAATTAAAAAAACAAAATACAATATTTTAATGTGTCATTATTAAAAAATTTTATAAATAGGTAAAGTCATTACAAATTGATTGATATAAACTAAATCGATTCGTCTAGTTTGTGAATTTATTAATAACAATAAAACCATAGAATTATAAATCATACACTAGAAACGTTATATTATTGACAGCAGTTTATATAATAGCTGTTTTTCTCTACGTAACCAATTTTACATACGATGGATATAAAGGTTCATATCAGGTTTTTTTAAGTCTAGACCAACATAAAATAATAGGATTGAACTACCACTACTCGGTGATGGATCTATTCTGTATACACAACCCCTCCTTGACGCGGTAGAGTAATGAAGTATTATAGAGCTTTAATGGTTGTTCACATCATATTTTTTACCCCGCAGATTCCCCATTCCGTTTTTGAGATATTTAAATTCAAATAGACAATGTGAAATTTGACTTTTATGTCGATAGAGGATGCAACATCGAGCTCTTGGTAGGTTATGTAAGGTTACAGTACCTGTGCGAGTGGGACCATAAAGCCCATTGTGAATACTAAAAAATGGACAGTCCCACAAGGAGCCACTACTCCTTGAACCATTTGGAGCTGTTCAAGGATAGCAGAAGAGAATTCACGTCGACAGATTTCAGTTCGGAGAGGTTGTCAAAGAATAGCTGACCCAAGTGTGATAGTCTTCTCATAGCAAAAGCTGGGCAGTGACAGAAATCGTTTCCTCTTCCTTCGCATTGTGACAGCTGCTGCAATAGTCGTGGTGCACTGGTAGGCCCAAGCTTTCAGCATGTTTTCCTCCCAGCCAGGGTACTACTATATTGATTATGGAGGGTCTTTGAAAGGAGATAATAGCTTCGTAACGCTTCCGATTGTACTCTAACCATATCTGTCCTGCCACAAGTACGTTCCTCTCTCCACTTATTATGGACCTTTATTAGGATGGTTTCATTCAGGAGTAGCTTGCAGTTCGTAAAGAGTACGCTTGGATGTTTAGTGATTTTTGTGACCGATAGCTTTGTACCATTTCTAACCAGCTCGTCGGCTTTGCAATTCCCTGAAATATCCCTATAGCCCGGCAATTATATTAGATTTACATTGAGCTCTTGGTAGCAATCGCCATAGCAATGATAAAAGTTTCAAACAAAAGTTGTTTATTTTTAAACAAGGGAAATTTTTTTTCTATTACGGTTTTAAAGATATATACCCCTTCTAGCGGGGGAATGCACGTTCCAATTTTGCCCATTCACAAATTTGACCTAAATTTTCAGCTCTAGAACACATACACAAAATTTTATGGACAACTATATAAAAAATTTTTTTATGAGATCCATATTTTCAACCGTTACAAAGGGACTTAACTGAATATACTAAGTACTTGTATATATTATATACACCGAGTTTAAAAATAATGCAACCCTAACTTTGACCTATTTAATAAAAGCGGTGTATTTGAGCGTTATTTTTTGTAACTATAAATTTGTAATAATCTAGTATATTTGTTTGTAAGTCAATGAAATTTGTAATAAATGTTAAGAGCAAAGTTAATTTTACATAACAGGTTTTTATTTAAACAGGTTCTTTTTCATGACTGATTGTGAGTATGTTTATAATTATTTCTCCTATATATTTTCCATATTATTTGTATACCGACAAACAGGTCATTATATATTTTATATCAGATGTATTTACTGCAAAGCAGACAGTATGTATTTATATTAAAGCTACAGTTTTTAATACTTATCTAA
Source organism: Nineta flava (assembly GCA_963920215.1). NCBI lineage: Eukaryota > Metazoa > Arthropoda > Insecta > Neuroptera > Chrysopidae > Nineta > Nineta flava. The sequence continues at coordinate 107,205,255 of OY986042.1, forward strand.
ATGAGTATTTCCATTGTAATTGTTGGATAAAAACATATTCAAATTTTCCTATGTGATTTTAATTTTAAGCTAATAGTTAAGGGAGTCTACTCGTGACAGTCAAACCAAGTATCAAACACAGTATGCTAAACTTATTTATTACAGCTATTGAACATATTTAGTATCACATATAAAATGTTTTACCATTTATGATACAATGGCAATCAATTTTTATTCGAAACATTTTCCCAACACCCGAATTGATAAAGCACAAATCAACTTCAAAATTTAGAAAAGTGAGTGTTACTTTTATGGTTCATAGTAAAAAAAATAATAGATTTCAAAACAGTAGTGATATTTTAAGCATTTCTGATGAAGATTTTTTTTCAACTAAACTAAAATTGATCCAAGGAATAATAATGATTAATTTTTTAACATTAATAAATTAATTAGTAAATGTTAGAAACAAAATTTGCATAACAGTTTCTTGAATACTAAATTTTATGGCCGTACGTTAGAGACGAGAACTTGTAATACGGTTGGCGTGCGCCAAGATGCCTGGGGTTTGAGATCTTTCTCTTTCTAATTATTATTATTATTTCGAAGATAGTGAAATTATTATTAGAATTCTTTTAGCCATAGCTGTTAATGATGTTATGGGCTTATGTCAAAATGCTACGAAACAAACGAAAATTTAGTAGAATGTTCCTCAATTAAAGTTAAATTGTCGTGCTAATGGGCATAATTATATAATGTTCCAAATTTTTTCACATTTATAAGGGTATTAATATACACTCACACTTAAAATTTGAAATCGATTGAACATCTCAAACTCGAGAAAAACTTGCAATGGAGACTACCCATGTTAATCAGTATTTCTAGCAAATTTTTATTTTTAATAAAAAAACAACACTTAAGAATCTTTTAAAAAAATATCTAAAAATTATTAGATTTGTTTTGCATATTTAAAAAAATAAAAACAAGAATTATTAACCTTCTCATTGTTTAGTTATAACAACGCAAAGTAAAGCATTTTATTAATAAATATACGTGTTAGGTAGTATTTGAATATACGTATAGACACGAATCGTATGTGTAACGTTTTTAGTACGGAACCATAAAATATAGAATTATTACAAAGGTAGTAATGAACAGCGTGTGTACTCAGTTAAGTTCCACCTTTTTTATTATATCCATTCAATTCACCATTCACTTACTAAAGATTACAACCTTCACACCCAATTACCTACTTTAGAAAACTTTATACATAATACAAAAAGCCATGTACCAAACAAAAATCTTTATTCAACTATGATTATTTCATGGAATAGAGGAATAAAAGAGTGTTTTTTGAATTAACAAAACTTTTTTTCTTTTTCAAGATTCTTTTTGTCTGATAATAAATACTATATTAAATCATTTTTTATCTCTGGGTCTCGGTAATAATGTAATAATGATACCTCATCGCCAGCTCAATTAAGGTTTATAAATAAAATGGTCACATCACATCAGGTTTCATAATGAAAAAGCGTTTGTACATATTTTTTAAATCGATTTTTTTGTAAAGTAGCGTCTATTTATATGCATTGTTAGTATGGTTGCCTTTCGGTTATATTATACCAATGGAAATGACTAGCGTTTACTTAATTAGACATTTAAGTAATATTTCTGTGAGCATTGATAACATTCTTTGACATCAAATGTTTGATATGAAAAATCATACACATCTAGGGATGGGGATCGAACCCACGACCTCCTCTGGTATTCTAGACCAATGCTCTACCATAATCCATAATCACTTAGAAATTCAGATAACGCCACTTCCGGAGCCTGTAGATCGAAAACTAAGGAATTCTGAAACGTGTTCTCATGAGAACTTTTGGTCGTAAAATTATGTACAACAACATACTTGAATTTTAACCAATTTGATTGAGACTAAATTTACATTTCCAGAACCTGTAGCTAAAAAAATAAAGATTTCTGGAAAGTATGCTCATGAGAACTTTTGACCCGGAGGTCATGTACTATAACAAATTGAATTGAACCGATTTCACAAAGGGCCAATTTCCAGATAACGCCACTTACAGAACCTGTAACTCAAACACCAAGGATTTCTGAGATTTTTGCCAATGAGAACTTTTGATCGTAAGGTCAACGTACTTGAATTTGAGCCAATTTAACCGAGAACCAACTCTCATAAGAATTCTGCGAGATCATTTCAATTCACTAGTTGTTTTTCTTTTTCCTTCCTTTGTTAATCTGGTTTAAAAACAAGAAACAAAAAAAAATTATAATTCCTGGCGATTTACCCGCCATTTACTTTGGCTGCCAGCGTGCGACGAATGCAATGGGCGCGGGCCCGAAACGGCCCTGGTCAATCCGCGTTGTATACCTCTAAAGGCACTGAAAGCAAGGCTGGTTCCCGCCTACCCTGATAGTTCAGGGTAGTTAGTGTATTTTGCTTCAAAATATTTTTAATGTCAACCGGACCTTGCGAAACTCAACAGCGAAAATCACTTTGAGTCACTTTTTGTTTCCTTGATATCACCCCAACCGTCTAGTTTATTAAAAAATTATTTCGAGCAATTTTGTAGGAAATAAAAATCTTCATAATTTTTGTTTGAACAATTCATAGCGTCAATAGTTTAGGCAGAAAAACAAAAGTTGATCAATAAATAACCTTAAAAGTCAAGGTCTAAGTGAAAATCAAGACGACCATAAGATGTCTCCCCCTTCGAACAAAACAACTTTTAGCCGTGTTATTTTTTCCGTTTCCTTAAAAATTGATTCAAGTACATTGTTTAAAATGAGCACCCTGTATATTGAGTTAATTAAAATAATAAACCAAATGAAATACCTCTCACTTATTTTCACTTACATTTAATAAATTTTTAAAGCACGTGATATGAATTTAACCTATGAATTTAGCTATTTGGAATACACTATGTATCTTAAGTATGCAAAGTAATTGGTTTTCTGCTGTTGATCCAAATTTAATTACAATTATAATAAAGAGGCTGGGTGCGACTGGTCTACCCACACTGTCAACTTCTCTTTTACAGCCAGCCATTTCCGGATTTAACATGCATGGTTTACGTAAACGGTTCGCGCATACTCCATTTTTTTACAAAACTGGAAAAATTTTCTATATATTTTTTTCAAAAACAATTATCTTATAAAGTAGAACTTAACAAATTAAAAAAAATTTGTTACGCAGGAGCTGCTTAACATACGTTGAGGGGGAATGGGGATAATGAAAGGAGAAAACACAAAATATCTCTCTTAATATCAGAACAATCGAAAAATGTGTTAGAAATAAAGTTGTAGAAAATCATGTTTGCTACAATTCATCACCTTATCATTTTTGGTCAAACTCTAATGTGTACAGAGATATTAAGGAATTTAATTTTCAATCTTAAACCGTCAATATTTCTGTAAATATTTGTGTAACATAAAAAATGATATGAAACAAAATTACAGTAAAACTTAATACCTACAACTTTACTTCTCATAAATTTTTCGATTTTTCAAATATTAAGGCAAATATGTCAAATATTGTGTTTCCCCCTCCTTTTAATCCCTCCTTTTTCCCCCTTGTCCGATTTTACCTATTAACGAACTTGACCTTTTGAATACCAAAAGCGCCTCATACACCAAATTTCATTCCGATAAAATGAAAACTGTGACCGCTAGAGTGATTACAGACATATATATATATATATATATATATATATATATATATATATATATATATATATATATATATAAATTTTACAGATGGTGATTTTTGACATCTACTAGGTAAGATCGATGGACATTTGAAGAAATTTTTGCGAAATTTTGACATCAGTACGGGACCAATAGCTCTATTTCCTTTCAGGAAATTCGTTAAAAACATATATTGGATTTTAAAAAAAAAACTATTAATATTAATAAATATTTCAAATCACATTTTTCAAGTACTTTTTGTCAAGACATCGATCGACCAAAATTGATTGCACGATCGACTTGTAGGCCATCCCTGGTGTATAGAGACTTTTTTTACGCAATCATGGTGTTGCACAAATGGCTGTTGCGCAAATGGTTTGATCGTGTATGGGAGGCCTTAATACGTATACATAGAATTGTTTCAGATAATATATTATTAGGGTGTTTATTGAATAAATTTATAAATAGTAATATCTACTATTATTAACATTGGTTATAATTTTTAGAATAAATTTTATTCGATCTAATTAGTAATTAGATTATGAACTGATTTAATTAATAAAAAAATGATTTTATAAAGACGAATGACTGACTGATTTGATACAATACATCATAAGAGGTATAAAAACAAGTACCTATAATATAATATTTATTATTAAGATAGTTCCAGTATAAAATCACTTTTCGACAGACTTTGCTCATTTTTTATGACAAGCTAAAAATAACGTAGTCTAATAAATCCCGAAGTTTCAGAATTTTTGACCGTTCAGAACGCGAGATAATTAATAACAAAGTAACCATTCTCTTTCATTAGAAGCATATAAAACTTCATGCCCGCCCAACTATTATCTGTATTGAAAAAAAAACTCGACAGAATTTAAAAAAAAAAAACTAAAACAGTAAAGATAAATATTTCTTAAATAAATTTTTTTTAAATCGCGTTTTAACGTTTTGTTTTCGAAATATAATAATTAAAAATTTTTTTTCTTTCAAAATTACATTAATTTGTATTTATTTGTCCTATAATCAAAGCAAACCGGTTTTTTGTCCCGATTATACAAGACAATGCTGGAACTACCTTAATATCAATGTTGTTGTTGAAAACATAACATAAATAATTAAATACCATTAAAAATGATACTTTTTTAATTAATAACAACAGGATATCCTACTGCCAAGTTCACTTTATAAAACTGTACTTTACTGTATAAAATCATAATAATTTGTCTGTGACTTTTAAATCTTGTCATTATTTCATTTTTAACCCGACTTCAAAAAGGAGGATGGTTCTCAATTCGTCTGTATTTTTAACCCGACTTCAAAAAGGAGGATGGTTCTCAAGTCGTCTGCAATTATTGTTATTTTTGGAGGCGGTGCCCAAAAGTTATGTGAATTTCTCTATGTTGACACCGACTCCAAAAATAACAATAATTGTACATATATATTTAAAAATTTTTGCTTAGGTGAACTAAAATTGGCACAAGAATATGCAATTATTTTTTTAGTGCATTTTTTGTTATAGAATATTTGATTTTTGAAGTCGGGTTTCCATTTTGTCAAAATAGGTTTTATTTTTTTTCATTATTTCATATAGAAAGATGATCCAACGACAGACAATACGCCTTTGTCGTTCAGTTCACTCGTTACAGTCAAACCAAAAAGTATAAAATACCAATTGACTTATTACAACTCTGCCTATAATTGAACACATCTAGTATAACATATACACCAGGAGTGGTCAACAAGTTGATGCGCGAAGTCAATTTTGGTCGATCGTTCGCGATGTTTGGACAAAAAGTAATTGAAGAATTTGAGGTAAGATTGCAAGACTTTGAAAAAATTAAAGAAATTGTGGAATTTATATCTTTAAAAAAAGATTTAAGTGTGAAACGCATTAGCCAAAAAATTGCAAACATATTTCAGATGAAGCAAAAGGCATTAAAAAATGAAATTATAATTTTACAAACGGATTTAATCTTATTATCTTTGTCAGGATATACATCGAATTATGATTCCCTGATTAGAGACATGCAAACTCAGTCTTCCCATTAATGTTAAGGCAAAAAAATAAATTCGAAATCTGTCTTTATCTGTAACTAATTTGAATTAATTTTGACCCGTTTAATAATCATGTTGTTTTTTACGTAGGTGGATATACAGGGTGTTTTCAGTACGAGGTGCACTCCCGCGAGTTATTGATAGATAAGGCAAAAAAGCAAGTCTAAAAATCTTCAACATCATGTTTGCACAAACACATTGGCCAAACACCTTCCTACAAGTTATGCAAACTTAATTTCATGGTTTACCGCCATTATTGTTTGTTTTTTTACGGAGAAAAAGAAACTAAAACGGAAAAATTAACAGGGGTTAGAATAAAATTCATTTGTATTGGACTTTATATGCGCGTAAGGGGAACGTATTTAAAAGTAGAAGGGCAACTTATTTAAACCATATTTTAATTATATATTTAAACCTTAGTATTAAATATATGTTTCCTCCCCTTCATTTTGAAAATAGACTGATCCACTCAAACTGTGACGATATTCAAGGGTTCTTAACAAACTCTATTCTCACTTAGTCAAAGCTTGTCAAACACTGCCATACACGTTCAAACCGTTTGTCAATCATGGAGGTATTTTGCAATAATAATAATAATAGGCCTCCACCATACACGATCAAACAGTTTGTGCAAGATCAAAATCGGTTTCGATCAACTCACTTTGCCTCCGGACTATGCAAATTTATTTGGAAGATAGGAAATAGAGAATAATAAATTTTAATCATTATTTATATACAATTAATATATCAATATATTGTGTCTGTCCTTGCATATTATTTTACTAATGTGTGAGAATACACCCTCAATACATTCCAATATCTTGACAGACACGGTTTAGATATTACCTAAATGACTATAATTTTGCATCAATTTAAATTTTTATCGCCAAATTATTCAAATTAAAAGTAATAAAAACAAAAAGATTAAATTTAAAATATTCTGATATCTACGATTAATTTTTTAAATCTATTAAATTACCAAAACACTTAAATACTACAGAAAAAAATTGTTTGTTTTATTGAATATAAATTATTACCCACATTAAAATTTGGTTAAAACTCACATTTGAAATCTACGCCTCAAATTCAAGACCAAATATGGTTTATAACTAAAGTTTTGCGTTGGAGCAGGGATGGAGTATTAATTTTTTTTCAAAAAAAGATTTAAAGTAATTGTCTTGATAAAATATTGTTAAAAAGTTGTGGAGCATATACATTCCCGTTCAATAAAATTGAACCAACCTGAAATGTTAATTTTCTTACATTTCATAAAACTCCTCACTTTTATAACTCTCTGTATATTATTTATTTATAAACAAAGATAAGTAGTATATTTTTTAAATGTGAAAAAAGAAATGGAAGTTTTATATTTTTTATATATGTAAACAAGTTTATGTAAACATATTTTTTATTTATGTAAACAATAGAGTAAGAATATGTAATGTAAATACATGTTAAGTGTTATATCTCCCTTTTATAAAAATTATAAAAATTAAATAAAATGTTGTATCTGTCAAAAACATTTACTACACGAATAATCAAAAATTGTGAGAGACTGATTCGGTTCAATTTTATTGAACGGGAGTGTACGTATAGTAAGAGTGAAGGAACTTATAGCATAATAAGTCATAATTTTTGTCCAAGACTGTACCGGTAGACACGTTGCACTTACGATACTTGTCTATACGTATACACAAATACTACCTAACATTTTTATAAGTTGCAAACCGGCTGCGTCGCTTATATTCCGCCAGTTGATATACTGTTTGTTTACATACTCGAATAATACACGTTGAGCGACGTACAGTGTTGTCAAGTTGTGTTCACATTGTGTTATAACTAAACAATGAGACGGTCAATAATTCTCGTTTTTTTTTTTAAATACACAGAACAAATCCAATAATTTATAGATTTTTTTTTAAAAGATTCTTAAGTGTTGTTTTTTGATTAAAAATAAAAAAAACTGGTGGAAATACTGTTCAAAATGGGTCGTCTCCATTACTCCCCCCATGTTAATTATTCGAACTTTAAGTTTTTCTCAAGTTTGAGACAGTGAATCGATTTTAAATTTTAGATGTGAGTGTATAATACTACCCTTAATAAGTGTGCAATAATTTGGAACATTCTATAATTATGCCCATTAAAACACGACAACTATCTTAACTTTAATGTAAATTATTCCTGTGTTTATTACTATGGAAAAGAAAAGCCTATATAAAGTTTTATAATAGTAATCGTTTTAATTATAATTTAAATGATTTTATATTAAAAGAAAGTTCACAAAAAAAAAAAAATTTTAAATTTACCTTTTTTTTTGTATAAAGTCATGGATTATTTACATTTTATATTTAAAATAAATATTTTGAAAATAGAAAAATCAGATGTTAATTAAGATTATATGTACAAAAAAAACCATAAATAAATATCATTGCTGTTTTTAAATTAAACATCGCAAAAAAATTATGTAATTTATGTGTATGTAATAAGTTATTAGGTCGAATTTAATTCATAGGGGTCCGTAGATCAAATTTGTTAACTTAATTTATGAATTTATGAACTATTACCGGCCATTATCCCCTGCGGAAAAGCATCTGCACACAATGGAACTCCATAACGGATCCATTGTGTGCAGATTGTGTGGCGAGGAGAAAGAAACACCAAGCCACATTATCTTTGGCTGCGAACCTTTGGGTTACAGCAGATACAAGATATTCGGTGCATCTTACCCCGAATATATGAACCTTCAGGATTATTTTTTTCTTTTTTTTTCAAAATTAACTTTGAAAAACTTGAGAAATTTATGATGGAAAAACTCAGCACAGAACAAAGAACCAAAGTTGTTCAATTTTATTTTGAAAGTCAGCATTCGATTATTCAGACACAAAGATCTAATCGAAATGCAACTAGTGTTCCAACAATTTACCGATTGGTTCAGCGTTTTCGGCAACATGGAACTGTCTGTGATCTTCCGCGTGCTGGAAGACCTCGTGCAGTTCGAAATGATGTAAACATTGCTCGGGTGCAAGCAAGTGTTGAGGATAACTCCGAAACTTTCACCAGGCAATGTTCTCAGCAGTTGGTGATGTCTAGACGGTCTTTGCAATGAATTTTACATACGTTACAACTTTTCCCATATAAGATTCAATAGGGAATATGCATGAAAATTTTTTTTCACTTGAATTGAAGCATGTTTACTTGACAAATATCAAGGTAAAATTACTTTTTAAATAACTTTAAAAATAAGCGAGATATGAATGATTGAAATTCCCGATTAGACAAAGAGGGTGATAGCCCTCTTGATATGTTATGTGACGTCATATTACACTTTCACCATTTAAAATACATGTAAAACTCCGTTTTTAGTATTTTTGCCAGAAAGAGACAGATAATAATCTTTAAAAGCTTATAGCTTGCTTGATATTCGTCGGATTTTAATTTCGTTTTTAAATATTATTACAGTATTAACAGTATGTTCATATTCTGAAAATAAATGTGAAAAAAAATTTTCATGCATATTCCCTATTGGTTCACAAGTTAAAACCACAAACTATGGCTTTTCTGCGCGAAATTTAAATAAATCATAACGTTACTTATACGCCACCCTTTATATAAATACAATCAGAAATCGTGACTATACATCGTACAAAAAAAAAAAACAACTATATTTTTATTATAAACAATAATCAAAGTAAATATATATATAGAGAAATATTTAAATAATAATAATAAATACCTGTTGATGGCCTTATTATTGATGAGAGTTGAAGCATGTTCTTATTGCAATGTGTAGTAGATAAAAAAAATATGGGTAATATTTATTTTATACAATCACCAAAACACACAAATAACAATATTGTTTATTGTTGATTGGTTACAATAGAAATTTAATAAATATTGTTTATATTGATTACAAACAATCCAAGTTTTATTTTGATGATGAACAAAATGATGCATGCCCCTATGCACTCACTCACTCAGGCTCACATCGATGTGTAAACTATGCTTTAATTTTTTATTTAGTTTAGTTATTGTACACTCACTTTCAAAATAAAATGTTCCAATAATATATATTTTTCAAGTTATTTATTACCTATAATTTCGAAAGATATTTTAAATTTAATATCAATGTGCGCTTAGAATGTATTATGTAAAATGATTTAAAGGTGGTTGGTTTAGGTCAAGTTTCTTCAATGAAGATTCATTTGTATCTGGTTTAGTTTTAAATAAATAGTGTACTCTCGATAATCCGAGCTAATACGGGGGACGCCGAACACGGATATTAATTGAAAATCACGGATTATCCAAACTATCAATTTATTTTATTTAGTTACCGCCAAAGTAGCCGAGCGGTCTAAAGCGTTATGTTTACTTGAAACTGGGAAGTATTGGGTTCGAATCCCAACATCGGTAGTTTGTCAATTATTAAGAAAAAAAAGGGGTGGTTAATTGACTAAACTGTCGGCGTATGGACAAGAACGAAGTAACCGGCTATGCTTGTGATGGTTTTCTGCAGTTTCCTTCACGAACTCCAGATGAATATCGGCATAGTTCCTATCATAGTCGGCTGCAACCGCATATCCTACCATTTCCTAGTCTATACACAAAAACTCCTTCTCCACTCTACTCACATCCTTAGGCATCACAATGGACCTTATGGTCGAAGTGGAGCCCGTCCAGGGTAGCCTCTACAATCTATGAATCGCATCTTATGTTAATAATTACATTTTGTAAGCAATAATTTTAATGTTATTTGCAATAAAATTGATATACCATGGACCACACAAAAGTTGATGTCATTTTTTTAAATTTTATAATTGATTTGTGCCATATTGATTCGGTTTTCGAAAAAATGTTTCGAATAAAAGTTGTTCATTAGAAATATAGTAACAAATTTTATTCGAAAAGTTTTTTCGAAAATCTAATCAATAAGGCATAAATCAATTATATTAATTTTAAAAACTAACATCAACTTTAGTGACCAAGTGTATATCAATTACTTGGATGTATATAATATAATATTTTTTAATGATAATTTATAATATAAATTACTTTTGATATTTGATCAAATAAATTATGAGTTCTCTTCAATATTTTTACTGTAATTCAAGAGTTACTTTATAAAAGTTTTATTTTAATATAACTGCATATATTTTATTTTTACTTTCACTAGTTTTTTTTCTTTTTTTTTAATTAAAAAATGTATTGATTTTTTTTCCCTATATAAATGTATTCAATAAAAAAAATATTTAATTCATTTGTGTAAATTAAATATCACTTTACAATTGTTTAAATGTTTTTTTTTATTTTCCTGTGAAAAATTTCTAATTACTAATCCTCCGTAGGTTATAAATCGAACACTGTCAAATACTCAAGAAATTTGCAAGGCTCTTCGATAATCGAGTCACCTAAGGATTTGTATACGATTCATACAGAAACAAGCATGTTGATAACATTATTCGCCGACATGATTGTATCTTCAGTCTCCTGACCTATGACTGTCAATATACACTCCCGTTCATAAAAATTGAACCAGTGTAAACATTCTATGTGTTTCTGTATGTAATATTATATATTTCGTTATAACTATAAGCTTAGAATGGGACTTACCGGTTCAATTATAATGAACGGGGCTGTATCTATAAATATATTTTTGGGAACAAGCACATATATATGACAAGAGTCGTATATAAGGGTGAGTTAAAACGAACTCATATAAGGGTGAGTTTAAAAAAAATTTAGTTTATGTCTTATAAAGCTGCATTTAAGTGTAAATTAATTTTCCCCGCGTGAAAACGTTTTTCTATCTCAGTACATAACTGGCTCAATAGGGGCATCCCGTTATCCGTATAATTAACATTTAAAAAATGTGTGTGTTCTTATGTACGCACGTAAGAAGTTATACTTCTTTTTAAATACTTTATTAAAATAATATTAAATAAGGTCAACACTACTATTAAGACACAAAAGTTTAATAAAATGATAAAGTAGGGAAAAACTACAATAGAAAAATTATATTTTGTATCTAAAACCAACGATTCTACATTTTATCATGGTAGAATAGAACTAGCGTCACTTCTTCCATTAAAATTAAGAATTTAAAAGACTGGCATTAATTCCATTATTTACATTAGAATCAGAGTTAGTAAACTTAATCAACACTAAACCAGGTTTATAAATATATATATTTAATATACAAAGTTTACGAGTCCATAAAAATGATATCATTAATAACGTGGCTCGTAATCATCTAGAGCACAGTAGTGCGCAAGACCGAGTTTAACATTCATCTTTGATTAGAAACATGGAGTAATAATGATGAAGACATTCCTGTACCTAATTTCAACTAAATTGAGCTATTTACCAAAATAATCACGATCAATTCATCTTTCTATACTTCAAATTCATATTAATATAATATATTCAGCCCAAAACTTAAGCCAATACGGACCTGTTGTCTGAATAACGTTGCAGGAAGGTATGAACACCAATAATAAATATTATCTACTACTAAACAGTAAATAAAACTTCTATCTAAATTTGAATTCATCCGTAACGTAATAAAAATGTCTACTTGACTAGTTAGTTTCTAGATAATTTTTTTATACAGGGTGTCACATAAATATCGATCGTTTAATGAAGCAATGTTAAAATTAATATTTTAGACTAGCACGTAAAATTAACGCTTATTATATCAGCGTTATATATATGGTATGGTTACCTTTCGGTTATATTATACCAACGGAAGTGACTCAACAGTATTTTCGACTTCTTGAATGAGCAAAATCGGTTTGTTAACGTAAAAGCTAGAAGAAAAGTTCAAATTTATATAAAGTATTTAAACAATCAACTTCGTGTTAATGAAGTTTGTAAAATTCTGAAAGCGAAATTTTAAAAAACTATTTACTGAATATTGTTGATTTATTTAGATAAATAAAATCTGTTACTTTCTAACACGCTAGATGTTTCTGTAACTTCCTGTATATTAAATAATCATTACTATTAAATTTGTATATAATTTAAAACGTTATGGGAATGAATTATATCTGTTAATTATATTAGTTATTATATTATGCAGTAGAAAAAAAAAAAGATGTACAAAAATATGTTCATTAGGTTTTATTAAGTTAAAAAAGTAAATTTTACATTTTTACGTTAAAAAATTTTAACCATTTTTATAGTTAATTTTGTTGATACACTGTAGAGTGTAGTCACACTGCTTATGTGACAGATAAACTTTTTGTCTGTTTCGCTTAAGCGTATAAAAAAATACAGACGAATTGAGAACCATCCTCCTTTTTGAAGTCGGGTTAAAAAGGAAGTCGCCTTCCGCGTCTGTCTGTATGTTTATCCGCTAACTCCTTCTAAACCACGCAACGGATTTGGAAATGGTTTTCACCATCATGTAGATAATTTTTCCCGGAAGGTTTATATGTATAGTACTTCCTATTGAAAATTTCGTATGTGTAAATAATAAAGATATTTCGAAAAAAATTTACTTTCATGGCTTACGTATTTAATTTTAAGTTAATACACCAAAGTTACATATCACCTTAGTTACATATTATACATTTTTTTTAAACTCTCACATGTGAGGTGTTGTAATATTGGGGATATAATCATATATTTGGCTGTTGTATGTTATCGATTCTCCGATCTATGAGCTCAGATCAAGAGCGGTTAGCAGCTAGTGTATGTATAAATAAATTTTGTCTATATACTGTGTGACACACAATTTTTACTGAATCAGAAATCAGTAGAGATCAGTGTAATATCGATCGAGCGAGAGCTACTTCAGTCGCGTGTTATATTAGCGAATAACAATAATCAGAAAGAGGGGTACCGCAAATGGGTCCCTAGCACCTAGAACCTTGAGAACAACCTGTCACCCGAAGGCAAGACGTCTCCGGGTAAGAGGTACTATTTTAAGCGGATGAAGGAAGGCTAAGGGATTCATTCTGTCGACGCCAGACGCTACAGAGAAGGCCCACAACTTCTCCGTCGGAATTGGTCTCAGGATTGATGGATCTATGGTTTCGGACCCAAACATTCTATACCTGACACCCTGCATGCTTCTGCAGTGGAATCATTAGAGATTCCCTTGTTACGAAGGTGGGATCAACAGAGACGAAGTTATGAAGTTGGTAGTTCAATCAACAGTGTCCTGTCAAGAGCCCCACCATCCTTCTCAACAGCTTTTCTATTGAATTTCGACCGAGCACAGTCGAATGGCCTAGCTGTGCTTATGTACAACTTGGCCTATCGCATGCGCTGCGCAAAGTCTCAGTAATCGAGATGAGCTTATATCAGCGAATAGTTACATGTTGAAAATACACTCTGATCGAATTCTAATAACACTCCAAAATAAATATAACATCAATAATTATACCCTTTTGGTATTCGCACTCTCACAAGAAGCTATTAAATCCAACTCTGGCTATTTGAAAATAATGAATAACACAATGCATGTATAGAATTACCTATAAAGAGGTATAAACTATAAACTGTAAGTAATAACAACTCAAGTATTGTTCGTCGTTTATGCCTATGGTATTGAATCCACAATATAATAAAAAATTATAAAGGCACATACAATCAGATTCGTCTTCGAACAACCATGAATTTGCAGATGCCAAGGGTTCTGTACTTGATAAACACAGTCAAGTGAAATCATTAATGATCTCATCAATTTTTTTGGGAATATGGTTTTCTTAATGTTTATTTTGAGAGAACGCTTTTAAGAATTTAAATTATTATCGAAAAACTTCAAAATGACCCAATCAAATAGTGCTTTTAACTATTAAAAAATAATCGTGGAAATTTTCCAACGGAATTATATTTATTTTGGCACAATGAAAATATGGCAATATGGCTGAAGGTCAAAGGTCTCAAAAATCAATTTTTCTCAAATATCTTGTAAACCATTAGTTTAACGTTAACAAAGGTCATTATTAAATTTATTTCTTAGCTAATTCAACACACAAAAATTCACGTAGGATCAATAGACTCTCTAGATATACGGCTGAGAAACGTATTTCGTAATGATGCAATAAATTGAGTTTGAAAAAGGCAAAATGTACCGTTCAATACGTCCAAGGTTTATGCCGATCCGCAGGATAAGTAAGATTAAAACAAATTTTTTTTAAGGTCAAAAATAATGAAAATTGCGTTTTCTTGAATTGGGGTCAATATGAAATTTACTCCTTAGTAAATTTTGCACCAAAAACGTCCCTTATAAAATTTACGCAGGACCAATAGTTCTCGTTATATACGACTTTGATCAAGTAAAACAGTTTTTACTTTCACCTCTTGAAAAATACAAGTCGATCAAAGCATTTTTGGTAGAAACACACTTTTTTCTAAACACTCTTTCTAATGTGTGTATTCTCTCAAACTTGGTATATCCAATGTCCGCGGTATAAATAAATATATGCACTTCCAATCATAACAATTGAACCAACTGAAACATTCTAAGTGTTATTGTATATAATATACATATATTTAGCTATACGCTTAGAATGTGATTTACTGGTTCAATTTTTATTAATGGGAGTGTACTAAATATATTTCATACATTTAGAACAAATAAAAAGAGTCACATCATGAGAATTCCGTACGGGACCCTAAAAAATTGCAATAAAAAAAAAGTGTGACTGAAATCTACTTAACATAAAATATGCATTTCATGTGGTATAAAGACGATTAAATTGTGTAATGCACTTTACAGAAAAGTAAGGTATATAGGTAGGTCATTTTAAGATGTTTTCCAATACTTTACCATGAGTCACACTGTGCTACACACAAAATCTATTCGAATAATTATTTAATACTTAAATTAGAGAAATCTTTGGTTCGATTCGTCGAATTCCAAATGTAAAATATTTCTGATTAATCTAGCGTCTATTTATCCAATCTTAGTATGAGTGCCTTTCGGTTATATTATACAAACGGAAGTGACTAGCGTTTACTTAATTTGACATTTAAGTAATATGTCTGAACATTAAAAATGTTGAAACATATATGGATTAAATTTCCCTTATAAAATTTTATAAAATACTTCAGAGAAAATAAATTTTTCGTCAGCAAAAGCTTATTGACTAGGAAGATACAATTTTAATATATTTAAATAATTAAATTACGGAAATAATCAATTGTCTTTATATGTTATTGTATACGCACGCACGCACATACATAAACGTAACGCTTGACAGAGTGTGTATTATTTTTAAAAATATTCACCGCTAAAATAACGGGGATGTTATATATAGAATTTTAAAAACTATACATAAATAATTGAATTGATAATTTTTAGATGAAAGTATAACTTCAAAAGAAAATATTAAAAATTCTTTCAAATTATGTTCTAAATCTGATAAAAATCATTATCTACTGGGCGGAAATACAAAAAAATGTCTGAAATAAAAGTTATTCATCATAAAAATGTTAATAACTTTTGTTACAAACATTTCAGTCTGCGCAGTATGCCTACTTGGAAAGTCAGAGGTTATGGGTTCGAACCCCGACAACGGCAGTTTGTCAATTATTAAGAAAAAAAAAGGGGTCGGTTAATTGACATTTTCAATAGATTTTTAATAAAAATGGTGAAAAACTATGCAAAAAAGGTCCATATTATTACTATATTAAGATATTTATACTCAATGACTATTCCAACCGAGTACAACAATCTTTCCCTTCATCAGCATACCCCGAATTGGCCGGGTTTGTGTGTTTTTAAGCTTCCACAATAGAAACCATTCTATATATTTCAAAGATTGTCGCAAAAACTTTTGAAATTGAATAAGGTTAACTGTTCCAACCGAGTTCTATAGTTTTTTCCACTATATGTGAAATATATAGAACGACTTTTAGTGCAGGAGCCCAAAAACATTCAAACCCAACCAACTCGGGGTTGATCGATGAAGTGAAAGATTGTAGTCCTTAATTTAAAATGTCAGAGGCCCAAATATACCTCTTTTATGTAACAATTGTTTTTAGCTCTGAAATTGGCATAAGCTGCTAAACTGCAATTTTACCAAGATTTTTTTTAAAGCATAATTTTAATAAAACCATATCTAAAATGAAAACTTTCGGTAAGAGAATTACACTTCAGAATTAAGAAGTTTTCGATGATTTTCAAACTTCATTAACTCCACTATTTACCGAACTAATCAATTTAGACTCCTTTAAATTCAATGCAGGGATTTGAAGAAAAAAAACAACTCATTAATAAACCTTTATAGTACCAGTCTCATAGAAAGTCATCGAATCAAAAACAATTCTAGTATTAAACTTATAAAATTAACGTATTATTGGGTCACAACAAATTACCACAAATGTAATGCACTCGTGCATACACAAAGAAGACGATAATACTCTACGTACACATTATTAATATAATAATTAAACATTAATTAATAATTAAAATTAATAACACTAAAAGAAAAACTAGAACGACATTTTAAAATAATTGTCAGCCATTACAAAACAAATAATAAAATTGAATTGTATAGTAAGACAGCTCTAACATAATAACCGAGACTCGAGAGGTAAGTATACGAACAACAACAAGTCTGTGTTAGAGTTTATTTGTTTTAATATTTATCAAACAAGTTTCTTCATATTCAATCAAATACACCTAACGCGTCGTCAAAACCACAGAACGTAATTATTTTGACATAAAAACACTACAAACACTCATATTTATTTGTTTCTTTTTAAAAATCACTGTGTAAAAGCTATTTTTTTAAATTTATATTTAAAAAAAAAAAAAAACTATATATAAAATTTATATTAATTTTTATTATGATACCACTTCTTTTATTTTAATCCAAACAGCACACATAGAACACGGAGAAGGTAATAATATCTACAACAGACTCACTCGTTCGTTCTGTCTTCACCTGTTTGTAATTTTACACTGAGGAGGTTGAGAGTTTTAGTTCACTTGTTGTTCACATTGAATTTCTCATACATTTTCAAACCACCACTCTTTTACATTTTTTTTTTCCATATTCCAAGTTGCGTTCATTATAATCTGAACTTATTCTGAGTATTCATTCATTGGAAAGAAAAAACAAAGATACTTAAGTATTTATTATAAGGACAGTGGACAGTAGAGACTATGAACTTCCCGCAAGGCTCTATGGTAATGAAATACTGATATGAAAAAATTAACTCGTTAACCAGAAATCGAACCTCGGGCCTCTGGATATCTAGTCCAGCATGCTTACCGCTACACCAAAGACGATTCTGACGTAACAACCAACTTTTTCAGTATTACTTCTGTCAAATTTATTATGGTATGCTATACGGATGGTTTCAAGTTAGAAGAGGGTCGTCAAACGGGGACCGGAGTGTACGTGAGAAACAGAGGCGTTAGAGCCAGATGTACAGCACTAGGAAGAAGAAACAGTGGTTTATGCCATACTCTTGGTGGCAAACATGGGAGAGGTGGTGGGTTGCACCGATCGGCGAGTTTATATCTGCACAGATAGCCAGGCTGCGCTCAAAATACTCTGCATAATAACATCTCTGATACTCGAATGCGCACAACAATCACTGGAGAGATGAGCAAGGACAAAAGATATCACCTTGATGTGGGTACCAGGACACTGCAGAGTTAAAGGCAATGAAACGGTCAACGAACTCGCCCATGAAGATGCCGCACTTCCATGGCATGGATCAGAACCATATCTAGGAATGACTAAGAGACAGACTATCTCAGGCAATAGACAGGCGAAACAAATGATAGCTGGGTATAATGCCGCGAGGTCAACTTGGATTATTGGCAATAACCGTAAATAGATAAACCTCCTAGTTGGGATGCTAACCGATCACTGTAGGCTCAAAAGACAACTATCACTCAAGAGGCTACAGGACAGTGCGATCTACCCGGACTGTGACGGGGTGGATCATACAACTATTTTGGAACTCTGTCCTGTCATTCGCAAAAAGACAGGTAGGTTCGACAAGGAACACGGAGCTAGAGCGGTAAAAAAAAAGCCTAGAAAGACTGAATTGCCAGGCTTCGGCCTCCCGTCTACTACTTCTCCTAAATATTAATTACTAGTCGTGTGCCCGATGGGATCTCCGAATCGGAAGCATCTCTGGAACCATCCTACTTTTCTCAAATGAAAAAACTTATTTTTACTCCTGTAATTAAAAAATGAATCTTCTAGCCTTTCGTTCTCGAGATATCCTGTTGGAGTACCTTGAAACGTAAAGGTTCGGTAAAAACTTAACCTTGCATAACATGCTACATTGTATGTAGAGATAAAAATGGATTTGATTTCTACTTTATATATTTATATATTGTTAATGAGTTCAGTTTATAGGTAACAGACAATAATTGTACGATTACCTTAGATGTAAATATAAAGTCTATACATTTGGTAAAGTTAAAAAAAAGTACACCTTACTACTTGACAAACAACCATTTACGTAATTAAAAAAATAAAACAATTCCATATGATATATATATATATATATATATATATATATATAATAGCCTCATTTTTATAATCAGATCATACAAAATTTATTTCAATATTGTCTAATAATCAAAACATTTTATTTATGTCTACTGCTTAAAACATATGACATAACTATGATTTGTTTTTTTTTTAAAACAAGAAAAATTATCCAATGAAAAATCAACGGAACAATTAGTATTGGGAACTCTAGCACTTGAACATGGTGTCTGGTGGGTAAATTATAAACTATAGCTAGTAGGCCGATGTTTCCGGCCACAACCCCCGACCCAATACCATGGCGACCCAATAATACCCATGGTGTTAAGTATTAGAACATTAAGAAATAGATAGATCAATAGTTAAATCTTTTTGTCACACTTCGGGTGCATTCGTTTTGGGCGCTTACACACTTTCAGCGCTCACGCTTAAGCGTGATACACAATGTCAAGACGAACACTAAAAAACAACGCTTGATGGCGGTGAAAGCATGTAAACTCAAAACGAATAATATCATTATGAAAGATTGTCAGTCAATTTTTAATTGACATTTAAAATTGCAACGTAGGAGCTACGTTGACTAGGTTTTAGCATCACATACACTCCCGTTCAATAAAATTGAACCAACCTGAAATATTAATTTTCTTACATTTCATTAAACTCCTCACTTTTGTAACTCTTTGTATAATTATTTATTTATAAACAAAGATAAGTAGTATATTTTTTAAATGAGAAAAAAGAAATGGAAGTTTTATATTTTTTATTTAGGTAAACAAGTCAGTGATCGAGTAAGAATATGTAATGTAAATACATGTTAAGTGTAATATCTCCCTTTTACGTATAAAAATAAAATAAAATGTTGTATCTGTCAAAAACATTTACTACAAGAATAATCAAAATTGTGAGAGACTGACTGATTCGATTCAGGTCAGTTCCATTTTATTGAACGGGAGTTTACCGCATCACATACCAAATTTCATTCCAGACTAAATTTGTGTATATTATAAATTGAAAATGAATCTTTAGTAAGAAATATGCCAATATGAAATGGTTTGACCCATCATATCATCATAAATATTTGGTACGGAACACTAATAAAGACTACACGTAAAACGGATACTCTTCTACGCATATATAATTATTTTTGGCATTTAATAAAAAATAATAATTAATTATTGAATATCACGATTTTAATACAACTTTTTATGATTTTTTTTTTTAAATTGAAAATCCATCAATAATATGAAATTTAATATTTCAGTTATTAATATAAAAAAAAAAGATTTTGATTGATAAAACGTTACTGAACATTGATTTCTGAGCTTGTTTTCCTTCTTGTAAAGGTAGTACACTCGTCAGATCATTTTATATAAGAATTGGATGAAATTTTAATATGACATAAAGTTCAGCGTCTTTTAACGAGATATTCGCAATCATCGATGTTGAGATTTTTAAAATGTTCGAGCATTTTAAGTCGAATTTGAAATTTAAAAAAAACGAGTTTGAATTTAAAAACAAAAACATATGCTGCCGATTATTTAAAACGATATTAATATTTAAAAGTGATAATATTTTGCAACTGCGATACCAAAATCTCTGAGTATAAAGGGCCGAGCCTATCGGCCCCATTGGTCCGATCGATTATATTTATATTTTATTCTTGATTCGCCCGACTGTTACGGATAGCATGAATGCATACATTGTTTCTTAATTAATATTTTAATATTAATGTGTTCGACATTAAAGCATGGTTCGGCCCAAAATGTCCTGTTTTGACTGACTGATTCAACATCGCCCGGCAAAAACAATTGGAGTTAGAAATATGAACTTTGGAAGATATGTTCTTTAGGGTGTATGGAAGTGAATTAAGGAAGGATTTTTCGAAAATAAACGCCTAAGGGGGTGAAACTAAGTGTGAAAGTTTGTATTGCGATCCCGTTTTGGGATCAAGTTAGAAACATGCAAATTGGTATTTAGGCTATTAACAGTAAACAATGTAATACGTGTTTAAGCGTTTTTGGAAAACTAACCCTTAAGGGGGTAAAATTAGGAATCGGAACTTTCATTTTTTGAGACATGAAATACGTGTTCTTGGAAAATGGACCCTCAAAGGGAGCGAAACGCGGGATGTATATAGAAGTTCAGTTAGAGACACGAATATTGATATTTTGCTTGTGAAGAAAATCAGTTCTTGACGGGTAGAAATATCATGTTATCCAGTTAAAAGGTCATTACTATTACAATTTTCACGAGCGAAGCCCCAACGAATAATGCTAGTAATGAATAATCTGTCAACAAATCTAACATAGTGCAACATTCAGAATATTGGACTTGTTCGGAACAACTTAGTCTTTAGTCAATTCAGTTTTATTACACAAACTGTAAATGAATATATCGGCAAAATTCCTATCAAAGTCTGCAGTAATCTCACGACTCACTAAATTCCTAGACTGTATACAAATTCCTTGTCCTTTACGGGTCGGTATAAAAGGTTTAGAAAAGCCTACTTGGGGAGGCTTCGATCATTCCTCTTCTACTACTATCCCAGGATCTGTTTAATTGCCATATCTGTAATAAGTAAATTTTACTTACTTTATTTTTTTTTTATGCTTTGGCTATGACGAGTGAATTACCTTAAATGTAATTACCTAAATAACCGCCTGATAATTATTATGTAAGAAGTGATTAAAAATTATGAACTTTTGAACTTCAATATTCAAATGAATATTCAATTCGATGTGAATTTTAATAAGAAATAAAAAAAAACCTTTCTTTTGGGCGGAGACCTTCTTCGAGTAGATTATGTAAATCACATAAAAAGTAGAAATAAAATACTTAAGAGGTTGGAATAATAATAATTAGACAGAGGGCTACCGCAAATGGGTCCCTAGCACCTAGACGCAGGGGTCCTCTGTGCCCTCCTTGAGAACATCCTGCCACCCGAATGCGAAACGTCTCCGGGTAATAGGTGCTATTTTAAGCAGGTGAAGTTATAGAATTCTGTCGAGGCCGGATGCCACACAGAAAGCCCACAACTTCTCCGCCGGGATTGCTTCCAGGATTGACCCAAGGTTTTGGACCCAAACATTCTACATCTGACACTCTGCAGGTTTTTGCAGGTGCATATAACATGTATGGAGGTCTCATCGTCCTCCCAAGTTATGAAGGTGGTAGTTCAATCGACAGTGTCCTGTCAAAAGCCTCAGAAAAGTCCCAGTAATCGAGATGAGCTTGTTTCAGCCACCTCTTGATTCGGTAAATTACAGAGCATCTTGCTATGGGAATGATATGCTCAGGTAAAAGGAGTTGACCCCTCTCGTGCCAACGAGTTCGCTACTTCGTTCCCCTTAACGCCAAAGTGACCCGGCACCCAGATCAGTCTGACTGTGTTACCCAGTGCCAGGCGGTCCAATTCCTCGAAGCATTCATAGACTATCCTCGATTGGAATCTTGACGCCTCAAGGGCCCGAAGTGATCTGCAGAGATCATTTCCTATGAGATTGATTTTGTGCCTGTGGTTATTGAGTTTGTAGTGACCATTCAGTATCCTCAATTGGTTTATTCCTAGTTGAAAATCGCTCAGAAAGCTTTTTTTCATTAGAAGCTTTTTATAAGAACCTTTGCATGATCCCTAGCCAGGTATTTATACACAAACGGTTAGACTCGAGTACCGCCCATTCTTGTATGTTATATTTTATCGTGCTTTTCGGTACTCCAAGAAACGGTTCTAGGCCGTTGAATGGGATGTACCCAAAAGTTACCTGTCAAATGGTTAGAATTTTTCCACTATTGATTAACATAAAATCTATTACAATTTTGACCGTAAATGTATCTGTGGCCGGACTACCTTTTATATCCCATTTTCCACAATTAATAAACCACAATTTCCTTACTTTATAATGGATGAAAATACAAGAAAATAACTGTAAATGTATAATGAAAGTTTTATGAAAATTCATTAAAAGCAGACGAATAATAAACACCACAATGCTGCCTACCTACCTATACGTGGATAAATAAAGCAAAGACCACTTGAACATTTAAAACAAACATTTTTTTTTTGTTTCTTCTATGAAAACCCCATAACTGAAATTATTTTTTTTAATGATTTGGTTTTTTTCAACAAAACTTTTTATACTTTACAACAAAAAAGTATACTAATTAGCATCTCCATCTAATATTGAGAGAGTTACACGTAACCGACGATATACGTCATAAGTACAGAATGTATCATTTTTTGTGGCATACTTATATTTTTTAATACAATAAAAAAATTGGTTCTAAAGTAGCCCGCCCTAATAACATAAAAACTATGCCAGAGGTCAAAGATTGTTATCAATGTTCAGTATTAATTAAAATTAAGTAAACGCTAGTCACTTTCGTTGGTATAATATAACCGAAAGGCAACCATACTAAAAATGGATATAAATAGACGCTAGTTTTAAAAAAAAATCTTGTAAATATTAAATAAACAAATTAATAATACACTGATAGAATTAATTGCTTGCAGAAAGAAAAATTTGTTTGAACCCAGAATTTCTGACTCTCATATATAGGGAATAATCCAAGTGGTCGAGCGGTCTAGATTATGGAGGCTGCCCTGGACGGGCTACACTTCGACCATAAGGTCCATTGTGGTGCTTAAGGATGTAAGTGGAGTGAAAGGAATTTTTGTGTATAGACTAGAAATTGGTAAAATATGCGGCTGCAGCCGACTATGATAGGAACTATGCCGATATTCATTTGGTTTCGAGAAGGAAACTGTAGAAAACTTTCTCAAGCATTGCCGATTACTTCGTTCTTGTCCATACGCCGACAGTTTAGTCAATTAACCGCCCCTTTTTTTTCTTAATAATAGGGAATGAATATGCATGAAAATTTTTTTTCACATTTATTTTCAGAATATGAAAATATTGTTAATACTGTAATCATATTTAAAAACGAAATTAAAATTCGACAAATATCAAGGAAGCTATAAGCTTTTAAAGATTATTATCTGCCTCTTTCTTGCAAAAATACTAAAAACGGAGTTTTACGTGTATTTTAAATGGTGAAAGTGTAATATGACGTCACATAACATATCAAGAGGGCTATCACCCTCTTTGTCTAATCGGGAATTTCAATCATTCATATCTCGCTTATTTTTAAAGTTATTTAAAAAGTAATTTTACTTTGATATTTGTCAAGTAAACATGCTTCAATTCAAGTGAAAAAAATTTTCATGCATATTCCCTATTGACAAACTGCCGATGTCGGGATTCGAACCCATAACCTCCCAATTTCCAAGTATGCATACTGCTCAGACATAACGCCTTAGACAGACGATTCTGACGTCCGTGGTCCGAAGTTCGATTCCTGGTTGACGAGTTAATTTTTTCATATTAATATTTAATTAAATATCCTTTTTATTTTGAATAATTGAGTACTTGTCTGTCATTTTCTTATTAAATCGAAGGATACATGCAATATTTATTAATTGTACACTGCAGGCTCACAAATTAATTGTAAGTCAATATAGTAGAGTCAAATAAGGATTTTTGAGGCAGGTTGCTTGGAACCGCAATTTGACGTCCTGAATATGACCCTAAATTTTTACGGTCCGACTCGTGACGGAACAGGGTCAAAATTCAATTTGTTTATAACAAAAAAGCATTTTTTTCTTAATATCTTTTATCAACCTGTCTGAAACCGGCTTTTTGAAGCTAATTTGACTCTAATAATAGGGAATATGCATGAAAATTTTTTTTCACATTTATTTTCAGAATATGAAAATACTGTTAATACTGTAATAATATTTAAAAACGAAATTAAAATCCGACAAATATCAAGGAAGCTATAAGCTTTTAAAAATTATTATCTGTCTCTTTCTTGCAAAAATATTAAAAACGGAGTTTTACGTGTATTTTAAATGGTGAAAGTGTAATATGACGTCACATAACATATCAAGAGGGCTATCACCCTCTTTGTCTAATCGGGAATTTCAATCATTCATATCTCGCTTATTTTTAAAGTTATTTAAAAAGTAATTTTACCTTGATATTTGTCAAGTAAACATGCTTCAATTCAAGTGAAAAAAAAAATTTCATGCATATTCCCTATTGTAAGTAAGTAAACTCGTATTGTTTTTGTTTTGTTTTTCAAAATACAAAACATGCAAATACAAAAAAAATAAAATAAAATAAATGTAATTTCCGTTTTGTATTATAAATTAAACACAGTTTGAAGGTTTATTTTGTTTGAATTTTGTCACCTTTGTATAGAATGTCAATTGAAAATGAAACACCTTCAAGATTTATGTTAAAACTGACAACAAGATTTTTTTAAATAAATGTACTTTTATAGAATATGTAATTAGTTTTATATAAAATCATAATAACTTTATCAAAATATTTATAAAAACATAATAATAATAATAAAATAATGATATTATCTGTTCAGTCGTTTAGAAGATTAGCTCGCAAATTTTTAAAAAATGCGTGTTTGGTTTTGGTAACGTACAAATAACCATATGAACTTATAAAAAAAATTCGTTACGCAGGAGCTGCTTCAACTTAGCGAATTTCCTTAAAGACATAAATCACTTTCTAGCGGTCACAATTTTAGTCTGATCAAAATGAAATGTCGTATATGATTTTAGTATTTACAAGGCCAATTTTATTAATAAATGTCATACGTGAAGGGGAAATGGGGACATAAAGAAAGAAGAAAATACAAAATATCTCTTTTAATATTAGAACAATCAAAAAATGCGTAAGGAATAAAGTTGTAGAAAATCATGTTTGCTACAATTCATCACCTTATCATTTTTGCTCAAACTCTAATGTGTACAGAGATAGTGAGGAATTTAGTTTTCAATTTTAAACCGTCAATATTTCTGTAAATATTAGTGTAACAGAAAAAATGATAAGAAACAAAACTACAGTAAAGGTTAATACCTAAAACTTTACTTCTTATAAATTTTTCGATTTTTCGAATATTAAGAGAGATATGTCAAATTTTGTGTTTCCCCCTCCCTCTAAACCCCCCTTTCCTCTCGTCCGATTTTATCCATTAACGAACTTGACCTTTTGAATACCAAAAGCGCCTCAAATACCAAATTTCATTCCGATAAAATGAAAACTGTGACCGCTAGAGTGATTACAGACACATTTATATATATATATATATATATATATATATATATATATATATATATATATATATATATATATGTCCATAGATATATATATATAAATTTTACAGATGGTGATTTTTGACATCTACTAGGTAGGATCGATGGACATTTGAAGAAATTTTTGCGAAATTTTGACTTCGGTACGGGATCAATAGCTCTATTTCCTTTCAGGAAATTCACTAAAAAAGCGATTATTTCGAAATCACAGATAGACATTTCAATTTTATTTATATTTATAGATGTATTAGATGAACAACTTTTATCCGGAACATTTTGTCGAAAACTCAATAAATAAGGCGCCAATTATTTATAAAATTATCACAAACAACTGTAGGCAGCACTTCAGGCCCTTGAGGCGTCAAGATTCTAATCGAGGATAGTCTATGAATCCTTCGAGGAGCTGAACCACTTGGCACTGAGTAACACAGTCAGACTGATCTGGGTACCGGGTAACTCTGGCGTTAAGAGGAACGAAGTAGCGGACTCCTTGGCACGAGAGAGGTCATCACAAACGCACCTTTCACCTGAGCCAATCATTCCCATAGCAAGATGCTCCGTGATTTACCGAATCAAAAGGTGGCTGCAACAAATTCATTTCGATTACTGGGACTTTGCGCAGGGCATGCGCAGGCCAAGTTGTACATAAGCACAGCTAGGCCGTTCGACTGTGCTCGGTTGAAACTCAATAGAAAGCAATTGAGAAGGGTGGAGGGACTCTTGACAGGACACTATCGATTGAACTACCACCTTCAAAACTTTGCATCCATCAATCCTGGAAGCAATCTCGGCGGAGAAGTAGTGGACCTTCTGTGTAGCGTCTGGCCTCGACAGAATCCTATCGCTTCCTCTGCTTAAAATAGCACCTCTTACCCGAAGACGTCTCGCCTTCGGGTGACAGGATGTTCTCAAGGTGGGCACAGAGGACCCCTTGGTCTAGGTGCTAGGGACCCGTTTGCGGTACCCCTCTTTCTAATTATTATTATTATTATCACAGGTAACACTGCCAGAACCTAAATCCACAAGAGAGGAAACATCCTCAAAACTTGTATCGCGACATTCATATTTACCACATTCGAACTTTGTCGACAACAAGTTTAATCTTAATTTCGTACAGCCCACAAATTTTCAAACAATTTAAAAATCATAAAGGAAGCGAAGAATATAAAAGTTAAAATCGCACTCAGATTTCAAGAAAAAGAAAACTAAATTTAAATTTCCTTTCGTTTATCAAAAATTCAATTTTCCACGTTATGAAATAGAATGATTGAGTTTAGTTATTAAGTCGTTGAAAATAATCCTTGAACTATCCTTAAAAACAATTTTCCAAGGCCCAAAATATTTACTCGTATTTACATTTCATTGACACCAGAGGAGTTCAGCAAATAAAATTTTCAAGAGTAGAGACGGCTTACATATGAATGAAATATTAATTGAAAAGACGATTTAAAAGTCTAGCGTGACTCACGCGACCTCTACATACAGATAAAATAATAATTTAAATTTTACCAACAAGCGGTTTATCATTGGTTGATATTTTAGCTCAGCATCAAAATTTTGAAACATCAATCTTTGACAACAAATGGACTTTTACTTATATGGTTTTTTTTTAATGAGACATCAGATATTTTGCCGTTTTTTAATCTTGAAATTAGGGAGTAGGGTTCACAATTTTCCAGTGGGAACTCAGCTGAACTCTGATTCAGTTCTTTCATCTCAAAGGTAGAGTTGGAATGTTTTTAAAAACGACTTATCTCAGTTTAGAAACACACAATAGGGAATATGCATGAAAATTTTTTTTCACATTTATTTTCAGAATATGAAAATACTGTTAATACTGTAATAATATTTAAAAACGAAATTAAAATCCGACAAATATCAAGGAAGCTATAAGCTTTTAAAGATTATTATCTGTCTCTTTCTTGCAAAAATACTAAAAACGGGGTTTTACGTGTATTTTAAATGGTGAAAGTGTAATATGATGTCACATAACATATCAAGAAGGCTATCACCGTCTTTGTCTAATCGGGAATTTCAATCATTCATATCTCGCTTATTTTTAAAGTTATTTAAAAAGTAATTTTACCTTGATATTTGTCAAGTAAACATGCTTCAATTCAAGTGATAAAAAATTTTCATGCATATTCCCTATTCAGTTTAGATATAAAGATAATTTTTTATGCTCTTTCCAACGAGATGTATCACAAGTGGAGAATTCATATTTCAAAACCCGTCCCAACTTCTGTCTCTTCAGGGTCGAAGATCTCACCTAGATCGACTGGACACTTGTTAAACCCATTTGACAATATATTATATACCAAGCGAAACAGACAACAACAAAGTCTGTCACATAAGTAACCACACTCTTCAGTTAACAATAATTTTTAGATATTGAAAGACAAGACAATATTATACATTATAATAATAATAATAATAATCAGAAAGAGATAGAGCAACCTGTCACCCGAAGGCGAGAGGCCTCCGGGTAAAAGGTGCTATTTTAAGCACGATAGGATTCTGTTGAGGCCAGACGCCACACAGAAGGCCCACAACTTCTCCGCCGGGATTGCACCCAGGATTGATGGATCCAAAGTTTCGGACCCAAACATTATATAACTATGGAGGTTCCATCGTCCTCCATACAGGCCCTACAAGTATGATCATCAGAGATTCCCAAGTTATGAAGGTGGTAGTTTAATCGACAGTGTCCTGTCAAGTGCATTCTTCTTAACTGCAACCATCCTTCTCAACTGCATTCTATTGAGCCTCAACCGAGCACAGTCGCATGCCATACATTATAGAAAGATAAATTATCGTTATTATTTTGGGAAAGAGCTACACAGCCATCTCTTATATTAGAACATTTCAATTTAGTTGAAATTAGGTACAAGAATGTCTTCATCATTATAACACTCCATATTTCTGATAAAAGAAGAATATTATAATTACGAACCACATTATCAATAATATCATTTATATGGACTCGTAAACTTTGTATATTAAATGTATATATTGATAAACCTGGGGCCTGATCTTGATAAATTTCACTAACTCTGATTCTAATGTAAATAATGGATTTAATGCCAGTCTTTCAAACTCTAATTTGAACGTAAGAGCTGATGTTGGTTCTGTTCTATCATGATAAAATATAAAATCATTGGTTTTAGATACAATATATACATTTTCTATTGTAGTTTTTCACTACTCTATCATTTTATTAAACTTTTGGTGTCTTAATAGTAGTGTTGTCCTTATTTAATATAAGTTTAATAAATTATTTAAAAAAGAAGTATAACTTCTAACGTGCGTACATAAGTACACACATACTATTTTAATGCATTTGTCAAGTAGCTGTGTGTATAGATAGAGGTAATATAAAATGAAGTCGACTCGATGAAGGTTGCAATAAAACAGTAACTACTTTACTTTTTGCAAGTTGATAGTTTTTTTTTTTTTATATTTACAACAAGCAACAATTTGAATTGATTGTAAATAAATTAAAAAATGCAAGGTTTCTTTATATTAAATGAATATTCTGATAATATCAGAGTTTACAATCTCGTACAATTAATATATCTTAAACATGTATTCTTTTTTTTTTTTAAATAGGTATTGTAATGTTTTATAAATATTAAAAATGTGTATCCGTTGACAATAAACAAAATTAATTGTCTGATTACTTCCTCATATTTCTTTTTTTATTACAATTTGTTTTATCCGAATTTAAGTATTGTGGTGTTTGCTCGTTAGGACTATGACATCTAGTGGCAATAATTAGTAGTTGTAGCGGAAGATCATTCGAAGCCTGACAAGTAGACCTGCCTAGGTCTTTTTTACCGACCCTTAAAGGACAAGGGATTTTGATAGAAACTATGCCGATATTCATCTGGAGTTTTTCATTTTTTTAAATAATTTAATTGACAAACTACCATTGTTGGGAATCGAACCAGCAACCTCTCAATTCCGAACAGAGTGCCTTAAAAAATGTGACCACTCGGACTGGTAATAATTAGAAACAAAGTAGTCAGGCTCAACTGTGATAGTTACATATGCGTTAGTAGAGTACGTTAATAAAATAAACAAGAAATTATTATTTTGTTAATGAAACTTTGTTTAAATGTAGCCTGAATAAAGTCGCCATTTGGAATATGACAAAAAATACTTTGGCTGCAAATAATTTTTATAATACTATAAATGCGTAATGTTTATCAATTAAAACTCGCGTCTTATACTCTCACCACTGTTTCCGGTATATAAGCGATATTACTGGCATCTTTTTTTTGGCCAATTATCTGTTTACCTGGAGTTCGGTATTCTTGTGTAGTATCCATGGATAAAATGTTAAATTACAATAACTTTTTTTTAAAATATGATAATCAGTTGCATGTGAATATAGAAATACAAGGTATTACAGTAAAATACATTTTACTTTGTCAATTTCTTCATGATTTTCATTAATTTTCATTAGAGTTATGAGTTCCATACAAGTTCCAAGTACAAGTTCCATACTCTCAAAATGTCTGTCAACGTCGTCTTTCTAAATGTATAATATTGTCTTGTCTTTCAATATCCAATAATTATATCATACACAAACAAAATTATTGTCCACTGCAGAGTGTAGTCACACTGCTTATGTGACAGACAGACACTTGTCTGTTTCGCTTAAGCATAAAATGTATATGTATATAAATTTTGTCTATATACTGTATGACACCTTTTTTACTGAATGTCTCCCAAATACTGTCTATATCAGTCGAGTGTTTTATCAGCGATTCGTTACATGCTGAAAATACACTCTGATCGAATTCTCATAACGCGCTAAAAGAAGTATGATTTTAAAAATCATCTATCGAAAGTCTTGCTGCAGTTTTGCTGCATTAACACTGTATCTCAACTATATTTTATTTGATCTATTGTAGTTTACATAATGGCATTTTTTTTATGTGGAGCACTTAAACTACATATATTTATAAGATAACTAATACCGCTTGTTTTTGTTATTTTTGTAGAAAGATATTTGTTATATCTTCAATTCCATATTCTCAGTTTTTTAAAAGAATCGTAAGATAAAAAAAATTTTGACAAAATGGAAACCCGACTTCAAAAATCAAATATTCTAAAACAAAAAATGTACTAAAAAGTAAAAAAATAATTGCATATTCTTGTGTCAATTTTAGTTCACCTAAGCAAAAATTTTTAAATATGTATGTACTATTATTTTTATTTTTGGAGTCGGTGTCAGCATAGAGAAATTCACATAAAATTTGGACACCGCCTCCAAAAATAACAATAATTGTACAATTATTGTATGTAACGTCCTTAAGTTCTGGTAATACAAAACTTAATTATGAAATTTGAATGTGTTCTCGAGACTTATGTGTGTGTTTACGGATACATACAACTAGAATAAGGACCAAAAATGTTTTTTTTGGCAAAAGGAGACAGACCACCTCATAATGCAAAAGTTCGATGAAAATATGTACATCGAGATAAAATCAAATTAATATTCTATGTATTTTCATTTCCTGATGTATCAAATTTTTCTTATGAATAATATTCATGTCAAGTGGGTTCATAGAATTTTCTTAAGATGTTTTTATTTTGTTGAAATTTTCCTTATATTGAATTTTAAGAAGATTGATGTCGGCATAAAAATTAAAGATAACACACGGTATCAAGTTCCTTTTTAATGAGTACATTTTACCGCTCTATAAAATAGGGTGTTGTACCAAGAAATAATAAACATAATGTTCCGTGTCAAAATTGGCAAAAGGAACATTCAAAATTTTTGTATATCCCCAAACATTTTTTGTACTAATTTTATGAAATATACTTAATATTTAAGTAGGTAATATCTATGTTTACTCGCGGGCGGATTAAGACAATTCACCGTCCTAGGTAACTTGCAAACTTGCTAGACCCTTTCTTTCAGGTACAATTTCATGCTGACGCTCGACGCTGGCGAAGGGGCCCACGCGACGTCATCATTATGATCAGTTTTGACGCCATCGTCGAAAACGTGAAAAGTTAGAATGAATCCAACTTCACGCCCTCTAGCGAGAGAACAAAGCACTTTTAAGAAATAGTTTTCCTACAAAATATACGTATTTTTTCCGTACAATACGAATATGCAATAAAAAATACGGGTTTCTATTTAAAAGTACAAAGTTTGACCCTGTTTCGCCCTTGTGGGTCTACCGGACTCGAAATCTGATTAGCGAATTTGATTCCTCGGGAAAAATTACTAGGTGTTAGGAATTTTTGGACCATTATGCCATGCCCATACTTTCATTTATGTATATATTGTAAACGTTGAGAATTTGCCGTCCCTGAACATTTGCCGTCTTAGGCAACTGTCTACTTCGCCTATCCGGTAAATCCGCCACTGTTAAGACAACGTAAGACAAGTAAGTATTATGTAATACATAGGTACAATCTGGGTTAAGCACACATTATCATCACATTTACCGAACGCCTAAATTTTGGGGATGACGTATCTAAATGGGATCCACTCTCGTAGACCCTCCATTTAAATTTTATGCATCCCTTGAAGGTCGGATTCGACTCTTGGAGATCAACAGTAACAAGTTAATATGTGTCTAACAGGCGTAAAAAAATCGTTCACAATGTATGTATGCCGATTCCAATCGTTTTTCGAAAGAGTGTTCCAAAATATTTGTTCTGAATAACGAACAAGTTTTATTCGGTACAAACATTTTTTTGAATACCGAAAGATTCAATACAAACCGGCTGTAAAAGTTGATCTTCAAATAACCTTGAAGGCCTTGATCAGGGTGAAAATCATGATTACCATAAAATGCCCCCCTCCAAACGAAACAACTTTTAACGGATCAATTTTTCCAAAAATGTTCCCTTGAAGAAATATTCAAGTGCATAAAGCACCCTGTATATACAGAGTATAGAGTTATTAGAAGAAGTTCGGGTTGAAAAGAAATCAACATAAAATTTACAATGATTTGAATAAATATAAAAATCAAACATATATTGTATTTAGGTCAACAAGTGTTAATATCGAACTTTAAACATTATAAAATTCATACTTAACCGATATATATTTTTCATTCTTTTATCACTTTAGGCGGATCATTAAAATTGAAGTAACTCGTACTCCTCTGCTTCCGATACTTGAAAATAAAACACCATCATTTTGTATTGATTAGTAACACAAAAAAGTTATTTCTACTACAATAAAATCAGGTTGATGTATCTCGACCAAACCTGATTACTGCTAATGGATTTTATTTATTGTTAAAAGTTTTTATTTTTGTACTAAAAAGATTCACACTCTAAAATTACCGATAATAGGGAATATGCATGAAAATTTTTTTTTCACATTTATTTTCAGAATATGAAAATACTGTTAATACTGTAATAATATTTAAAAAACGAAATTAAAATCCGACAAATATCAAGGATG
Source organism: Nineta flava (assembly GCA_963920215.1). Taxonomy (NCBI): domain Eukaryota; kingdom Metazoa; phylum Arthropoda; class Insecta; order Neuroptera; family Chrysopidae; genus Nineta; species Nineta flava. Next base: position 107,239,075 of record OY986042.1, read on the forward strand.
CTATAAGCTTTAAAGATTATTATCTGTCTCTTTCTTGCAAAAATACTAAAAACGGAGTTTTACGTGTATTTTAAATGGTGAAAGTGTAATATGACGTCACTTAACATATCAAGAGGGCTATCACCCTCTTTGTCTAATCGGGAATTTCAATCATTCATATCTCGCTTATTTTTAAAGTTATTTAAAAAGTAATTTTACCTTGATATTTGTCAAGTAAACATGCTTCAATTCAAGTGAAAAAAAATGTTCATGCATATTCCCTATTAATTACTACTTGTTGAAGTTTTTACGGTACATATGAGAGCATTGGGAACTTTTTCGAATTAGCAATTAACTTATTGTTCATTAGAGCACAGAGGACCTCTTGGTCTAGGTACTAGGGACCCATTTGCGATACCTACTTTCACCAAAAATTTTCAGGAAAAATATTTCTAAGGAATTGAGGAAAGTATATGTCGAATTTTAGAAAAACCGACTGACTATATTGAGAGAGTTCGAAGTAAAAACAGTCGGAATCGTGCATTTTATTTCACCATGTTTATGTAGATGCTTGTTCAATTTCTACAACTTACACAACGATTTTCTCAAAAACGCCATGGTGATAAATTCTCAAAAACATTCAGCTGATTTCTGGGGTTTCATTTTACTAATATTGTGAATTTCGTGAAGTTCTTGACAATCTAATAATAGTTTGGAAATACCTTAAGAATCTTTTAAAAAAATAGCTATAAATTATTGGATTTGTTCTGCGTATTAAAAAAAAGAACTATTATTGACCGTCTCCTTGTTTAGTTATAACAACGCAAAGTGAAGCATTTTATAAATAAATATACGTGTTAGGTAGTATTTGTAAATACGTGTAGACAAGTATCGAGTGTGTAACGTGTCCACCGGGTACAGTCAGTTACATTACGCTCCACAACTTTTTTACAGTATTGTATCAAAACAATTACCTTAAGAAAGTTGACGTTTCAATTTTGATTAATTATTCTTAACTTAAACAATCAATTATTCGCACCCAATTGAAAACACACTGAATGTTTTTAATGTTTGAAGATCATTAGAAAAAAAATCAATTATGATTACATTTTATACTAAAATAATTTCATACTAAATACTTACAGAACTCAGGTAATTAGGTATGAAATTAATCAATTAATAACGGGACTAGTAGAAAATGACTTACCTGAAACAAAAAAAAAAACATGTAAAATAAAATAGTATACATGTTTATTAAAAATTTAACATATTAACTATATACACTCCCGTTCATATGTATAATATTACATACGTTCACACTTAGAATATTATGACTGGTTCAATTTTTATGTACGGGAGTGTACCTTGCGTATTTTGTTGATATTAATCTTGCTAAAAATGAAAAAACTTATAAATCTGTTTAATATAATTTAGAGGTAAAAAAGTTTGTGTGTGTGTACTTATGTACGTACGTTAGAAGTTATACTTCTTTTAATAATTTATTAAAATAATATTAAATAAGGTCAACATTATTATTAGGACACAAAAGTTTAATAAAATGATAAAGTAGTAAAAAAGTACAATAGAAATTAGAGTTTGAAAGACTGACATTAAATCCATTATTTACATTAGAATCAGAGTTAGTGAAATATATCAAGACCAGGCCAGGTTTATCAATATATACATTTTATATATAAAGTTTACGAGCGCATAAAACTGATATCATTGATAATATGGCTCGTAATAATATTCTTCTTTTATCAGAAACATGGAGTGTTATAATGATGAAGACATTCCTGTACCTAATTTCAACTGTATAGTCAAAGTTAAATGTTCTAATATAAGAGCTGACGGTGTAGCTGTTTACCAAAATAATAACAATCATTCATCTTTCTATAATGTTTAATATTGTCTTGTCTTTTAATATCCATAAATCATATCACAAACAAAATTATTATCCACTGCAGAGTGTAGTCACACTGCTTATGTGACAGACAGACTTTTGTCTGTTTCGCTGAGAATATAATGTATGTATATATGAATATTATCTATGTACACTGTATGACACACATTTTTTAATGAATGTATCCCAAACACTGTGCAATGGAGCAGGATAGAAATCAGTGTTACATCGATCGAGCGAGTGTTACATCAAGCGAATGTTTTATCAGCGATTCGTTACATGCTGTAGATACACTCTGATCGCATTCTAATAACGCGCCAAAAGAAATATTACTTCATATATATTTTTTTTTAAAATGTTGGTATATCCTTTTTACATAAAAACTGATCTAAATGCTATTTTTAAAGTGTTAATTTGTCAGTACAAAGTGTTTTTAAAAGCAAACCGCAAAATTCGATAGGAATTAAGGTCATATTATAATAAATTCCCATTCAATTTTTTTTTTGGTCACACACACCAATATTGTAAATGAATCATAATATGATCAAAAAAACTAAACCAATATTCTCTGGTGTAACCACAAATTATTTTTTAAATGATATTTGAGAAAACCTTGTCATCATTTTTTTTTTTTTTAATTTTATTTTAAAAACAAGTGAATATAACAACTAACTGAGTGAATTAAATACCCGATATATACTGAATTTATGAAAAAAAAGTTTCTCGCAAAAGTTGTTTATTTTTAAAAAAGGAACTATTTTTGTTCTATCTCTTAGGGTTTCAAAGATAGACAGTTGTGTCCATTTTGCCCAAACATGGTCTGGTTTTGCCCATTCACGAACTTGACCTTACTTTTTAGCTCAAGAACACACATACAAAATTTCAGCTCGCTATCTCTTGTCGTTTTTGAGTTAGCGTGTTGATGGACGGACAAATACATTCGAGGAAATGCACTAATTAGGTAAATTTATGAACACCTATACCAAAATTTATTTTCTGCGATCAATATTTTCAACCATTACAAAAACAGAACTAAACCGCTAAACTCCAGATAAACCGAAGCGTGTGTACTAGCCGCCTGCACAGGCGGGCGGGGAAGAATCGAAATTCAGTATTGACTACCTGCGCAGGAATGTAGACCTGAGCGTGTGTATGAGTCACTCCGGTATGCCTGTGCAGTTGAAAGTTTTTATGTTAGTTGTGTCTAGTTTCTTGAGTAGAGAGCGTCAGTCACCTATCTCTCGACTGAATTAAAATCTTCCGGTTTACCGTAACGTGTGGGTGCTCTAGCCTGCACAGGTATACCGTAACGTGTATACCCGGCCTAATAAATCATAATGACTCGCATTTACCATGTTTGGGCAAAACTGTCCATCTTTGAAACCGTAACAGATAGAACAAAACTTTAAAGGCAAAAAATGTTTCATTTTTATAACTAAAACTTTAGTTAGTAACTTTTTTTCATAAAATCAGTATATACCGGATATTTAAGCAATTAACTCACTATAGTTGTTATTTTTACTTGTTTAAATTGGTTTTTTATTCCCATTCAAGATGTATATGATTCTCATATCAAACGTTTGATGTCACAGAATGTTGTCAATGTTCAGACATATTACGTAAATGTCAAATTAAGTAAACGCTAGTCACTTCCGTTGGTATAATATAACCGAAAGACAATCATAGTAATAATGGACAAATAGACGCTAGTTTACAAAATAAAAAAATAAAAAAACACGATTTAAATTGAAATTATTGTACAAATGGCGTTAAAAGTCGAGCTATAATTTCAGTGCCCTATTTATTCAGAATTCGGAAAAATGTTTCGAATATAAGTTGTAAGTATAGTTATAATGAACAACTTTTATTCAAAGGTTTTTTTTCGCAAACCGAATAAATAAGGCACAAATCAATAATAATATTTTAAAATGATAGCTCGACTTTTGACGTCATTTGTAATTTGTTTATAGACTAATTAAATTTATGAAAACTTTGATTATAAATATTAAGGTAATAAATAATATATTAGTTTAGTTTAATTATAAATTCATTAAAATATAATTATCACAAAATAATAATTTATAATGGTTTTGTTTGCTCTTTTCATTGTTGTTGTGACAATTAATATTTTAGAGTAAACAAGTAATGTAACAACTGACTGAATACCCAGTATATACTGAGTTGTATATCAGTGATTGAATTGTTAACAATTCTGTGTATTCGAATTGTGAACAATTCGCTTTCCGAGGACCATTTAACCACAAATTATGAGAAAACTATTGAGTTTATGAAAAAAATTTTCAAACAAAAGTTGTTTATTTTAAAATGAACAAGATTTTTTGTTATTAAGCCATAGTATATGTGATAAAGCGTTGTAAAGACCTTTAAGAGGAGGAGACACCCTGTATATCAATTTAGGATACTTTTTTTTCGATTATACCATCCATATATAGAGGTCAGTGCTTTATAGAGATAAAAAATGGAAAAATTATGAAACTGATTTTATCGATTGTAGTAAACAATATTTTTCATTGATAACAACAGAAATAATATTTTCCAAAGCTATTAAATCTAAAAGCAATATGGAGAGTACACAGAGCTAAATCATTTGGAAAAATATCTTCTTTTTTTTTAATATTACAAAATTAATGTTTCGTATAAAATAAATAAAAATGGTCACATCGAGCGAAGCACATAATACATTTCGATAAAATTATAAGAACTTAAGTGTTATTGGCATCTTATAAATCAATTATTCGGTCTTATGAACAACATGTAATTATAATTATACTCAGTTACGTCAATTTATAACCGCGGTAAAAAAAACTTTGGGTTTTTTTTTTATTTCTACCTCAATACATCGACTATAACGAAGTAGCCAGAGGTTATGTGTTTTACCTTAAAAATGGAAGTAATCGAATTGATTGAAAACTTTTTTTATTAGGTAAACAGGACCCAAAAATCACATAAATCTAGGTGGGTTTACGTTTTGATGGATGGTTTGTGAGATACGATCTCTTCATATGGTTTTATTTCCGCTTTAATACGATTTAAGACCATATCTCATAAACTGTTCATCAAATCGTTAAATAAATACGATTTTCGTGTTTTTTGGGTTCAATTATCCTTAGATAGTGAATTTCATCCAAATCAGAAACAAAAATTATTTTTCGATTTTATGCGATTTTTTTAAGGTACACCCCTTAGTAAAAATCGAAAAAACACAAAAATTGTATAGTTATCGATTTGATTGAAAACTCCTTTATTAGGTAATCTAGACCCAAAAATCATAAAAATCTAATTAGTTTTACGTTTTGAGGGATGGTTTCTGAGATACGCTCTCTTCATATGATTTGATATCCGTTTTTATACGATTATAGACGATATCTCATAAACTGCTCATCAAATCGTTAAATAAATACGATTTTCATGTTTTTTGGGTTCAATTTACTTTGTATAGTGAATTTCATCCAATTCGATAACAAAAATTATTTTTCGATTTTATGCGATTTTTTTATTAATCGATTTAAATCAAATTCAGTTTATAAGGTAAACCGGACCTAAAAAACATAAAAATCTAGTTGGTTTTACGTTTTGAAGAATGGTTTGTGAGATACACTCTCATCATAAACGGCTGTTCACAAATCTATAACTCAACTCAATTGTACACTCCCGTTTATAAAAAATGAACCAGTTCGACAATTCTAAGTGTTACTGTATCCAACATTATATATATTCAGTAATATATATACGCTTAGAATGTGACTTACTGGTTCAAATATATTGAATGGAAGTGTAAAATAAGTTTTTCTCACACACCTGTCAAATGAGTTTAGGTGGAAAATTTCGTGTTATATCCTTACAAGGTTAATTCGAAAGACACAAATATACCTCAACTCAATTATAATCACAAACTTCGGCGAATTATTTAATTCAAGTGAAAATCCAATAATTATGATTCAGGGTCAACCAGAAATCTTCAAAACAAACTTAAGGTGGTTCATGCAAAGATTAATTAATGATTTTTTTTATATATGAGTCAAATAGTAGCGTTCATTTTTCAAGTATTTTTGGTGGATTTGTACATTATTTATTCGACTTTTAGGAATATGTTTCGAATAAAAGTTGTTAGTATATTTATAATTAACAACTTTTATCCAAAGTATCATTTTTTCTAAAACCGAATAAATAAGCCACAAATTAATTATAAAATTTATAAAAAAACGGTACTCTCATGTGACTTCAAATTAAATTTGAAAGGAGCAAAATCGGACCGTGTTTGGCCCAAATGGGACAAAATATGCATCTTTGAAACCGTATAAGAAATAGAACAAAAATTTTAAGACAAAAAATTTTGTGTATACTTCTTAAGCGTCACAATACAATTCTTGTCAAATTCCATTTCGGTTACATAAGACAAATATGATAGAACTACCGTATACTTTATTGACAAATGTCAAAAGTTGGCTCTTACGTCAGAATCGTCTTTGATGTAACGGTAAGCACGCTGGACTAGATATCCAGAGGGCCGAAGTTCGATTCCTGGTTAACAACTTAATTTTTTCTTATCAATATTTAAAAAATGTTCCTTTTTAAAAAAATAAAAATACTTTTGTTTGAAACTTTTTCATAAACTCAGTATATACCAGGTATTTAAGCAATTAACTCAGTTATTGTTTTAAACTAACGTCTATTTATATCCTTTGTTAATATAGTTGCCTTTCAGTTATATTATACCAATGGATACACATCTAGGGATGGGGAGTTGTTATTTTCACTTGTTTTAATTATTAATTAACGGCAAAAAGTACTAATTAACTATTACACTCGAACTACCTTAATACAAACGTAATTGAAACAATAGATAATTGTATTTAAAAAAGTTTGAAGAAAAAAAATGGATTCATCCAAGAGGAGAAACACAAATTAATTAAAATTGTAATAAAACAAAAACAAAAACAAAAACAAATTGCATGTGCTATTTGAAATTAAAACAATAGAACAATAAATATATTATTAATATTATTTAAAGGACGAATCAAATCCTGGAAATAGTTTTAATTCAAAAAAAAAAATGCTTTATTGTTATTAATAACATTCATTGACCATAGGTGTTGTTGTTTAGACTACACAAAAAAGTGTATATACGCATGTAAAATAATATTAAATAAGGTCAACACTACTATTAAGACACAAAAGTTTAATAAAATGATATGTGGAAAAACTACAATAGAAAAATTATATATTGTTATCTAAAACCAATGATTCTACATTTTATCATGGAGCCCATAAAAATGATATCAATGATAATGTGGTTTGTAATTCTAATATTCTTCTTTTATCAGAAACATGCGAATAATAATGATGAAGACATTCCTGTACCAAATTTCAAACATATAGTCAAATTTAAATGTTTTAATATAAGAGCTGACGATGTAGCTATTTACCAAAATAATAACGATCATTCAGCTTTCTATAATGTTTAATATTGTCTTGTCTTAATATCCAAAAATTATATCACACACAAACAAAATTATTGTCTACTGCAGAGTGTAGTCACACTGCTTATGTGACAAACAGACTTCTGTCTGTTTCGCTTAAGCATATAATGTATGTATATATAAATTTTGTCCATATACTGTATGATAGAAAAGGATAGAAAACTGTATAACATCGATCGAGCGATTGTTACATCAGTTGAGACATCAGTTGGGTACCGGGTCAATCTGGCGTTAAAGGGAACGAATTAGCGGACTCGTTGGCACGGAGAGGTCATCTAAAATGCCCCTTTCACCTGAGCCTATTATTCCCATAGCAAGATGCTCCGTAATTTACCGAATCAAGGGGTGGCTGCGACAAGCTCATCTCGATTACTGGGACTTTGCGCAGGGCATGCGACAGGTCAAGTTGTGCATAAGCACAGCTAGGCCGTTCGACTGTGCTCGGTTGAAACTCAATAGAAAGCAGTTGAGAAGGGTGGAGGGACTCTTGGCAGGACACTGTCGATTGAACTACCACCTTCATAACTTGGAGATCTCTCATGATCCCACTTGTAGAGCCTGTATGGAGGACGATGAAACCTCCATACATGTTATATGCACCTGCAGAAACCTGCAGGGTATCAAGTATAGAATGTTTTGGTGCGAAACCTTGGATCCATCAATCCTGGGAGCAATCTCGGCGGAGAAGTAGTGGACCTTCTGTGTGGCTTCTGGCCTCAACAGAATCCTATATCTTCATCAGCTTAAAATAGCACCTCTTACCCGAAGACGTTGTTCTCAAGGAAAGCACAGAGGACCCCTTAATCTAGGTGCTAGGGACTCATTTGCAGTTCCCCTCCTTCTATTTATTATTATTATTACACCAGTTGAAGTGTTAGATTCATTACATGATGAAAATACATTCAGTATAAGAAGTATAATCCTCAATAATCATTTTTAAGTTGCGAAATATCAATATTTCTAATTTGATCTATAAAATTTTATGGATAATAAAAAAATTTGTGAATTTTCTACGATCATAAAACACATTTTTGGTTGAAGTATTCTGAAATACATATCTGACAAGAAGGTGTACATAAAACTTTTCACTTAATTGTTAATGACTCTCTTGTTAATGTTGTTGTTCATGTGTAGTAGCAAAATTTTACGACCAAATTCTTCGTAATTTAATTAAATATGTTACCAAAATTTATTATACACAGTTTTACTGTGTGGTTTAATGTACTCAGATGCTTGGAGTGAATAAATATCCTTTAGGTAGCTGTTCTATGTACTATGGGCCATAAAAGTCGTATCATTTTATCAAAATTGTATAGTCTTATTCATTCGGTAATAGGGAATATGCATGAAAATTTTTTTTCACTTGAATTGAAGCATGTTTACTTGACAAATATCAAGGAAAAATTACTTTTTAAATAACTTTAAAAATAAGCGAGATATGAATGATTGAAATTCCCGATTAGACAAAGAGGGTGATAGCCCTCTTGATATGTTATGTGACGTCATATTACACTTTCACCATTTAAAATACACGTAAAACTGCGTTTTTAGTATTTTTGCAAGAAAGAGACAGATAATAATCTTTAAAAGCTTATAGCTTCTTTGATATTTGTCGGATTTTAATTTCGTTTTTAAATATTATTACAGTATTAATAGTATTTTCATATTCTGAAAATAAATGTGAAAAAAAATTTTCATGCATATTCCCTATTGACAAACTGTCGATGTCGGGATTCGAACCCATAACCTCCCAGTTTCCAAGTAAGCATACTGCGCAAACATAACGCCTTAGACCGCTCGGCCACTTGGACTGGTGATATTAAGCTTACTTTTTAGCTCTAAAACACACATACACAATTTTAGCTCGTTATCTCTTTTCGTTTTTGAGTTATCGAGTCTACTGACAGACGGATTATGTACTTTTTTGTTTATTTTGTACTGGAGAAAATATTCCTAAAATAGTGCATAACAATTCTGAAACACTCTGTATAGTCATAGTCAAATGTTATATTGACAGATTTATATTTATATGTGTATCTCTTGCAGCCGCTACAGTAATTATTAATAATTTAATGTTTTCTTTTAAGCTTCTTTTTTACGTGTTATTTCTTATTTGTGTACCCATGCTAAAATGTTTGAACTGTGTATGTACTTGGAATATTATAACCATATTTTATCTATTTTTACAGGATGTTTAGGTTTACAATGGTGATATCAAATCAACTACTATTTATAAATGAGAAAGTTTATGAAGATGTTTGTTACCACATCATTTTGATGCGGTTTTCACCGGGTAATTGAGAATTTTATACGAGATAAAAAAAATCAAAAAATGTTTATTACAAAAAAACTAAACAACTTTTGTTTGAAACATTTGTGAAGTTATACTTCGTTTGGCGCGTTAGAGAATCCGACTAGAGTGTATTTTCAGCATGTAACGAATCGCTCACATAACTCAACTGATGTAAAAATCGCTCGATCGATGTAACATTGATTTCTATCTTGCTCTATTGCACAGTTTTTGAGAGACATTCAGTAAAAAATGAGTCATACAGTAGAAAGACTAAATTTATCATATACATACATTAGATATTTAGCGAAACAGACCAGTCTATCGGACACATAAGCAGTGTGACTACACTCTGCAGTGGACAGTAATTTTGTTTGTGTATGATATAATTTTTGGATATTGAAAGACAAGACAATATTAAACATTATGGAAAAATGAATTATCGTTATTATTTTCATAAATAGCTACACCATCAGCTCTTATATTAGAACATTTAACTTTGACTATACAGTTGAAATTAGGTACAGGAATGTCTTCATCATTATAACACTCCATGATAAAAGAAGAATATTATAATTACGAGCCACATTATCAATGATATCAGTTTTATGCGCTAGTAAACTTTATATATAAAATGTATATATTGATAAACCTGGCCTGGTCTTGATACATTTCACTAACTCTGATTCTAATGTAAATAATGGATTTAATGTCAGTCTTTCAAACTCTAATTTTAAACGTAAGAAGTGACGTTGGTTCTGTTCTAGCATGATCAAATGTAAAATCATTGGTTTTAGATGCAATATAAAATTTTTCTATTGTACTTTTTCATTACTTTATCATTTTATTAAACTTTTGTGTCTTAATAATAATGTTGACCTTATTTAATATTATTTTAATAAATTATTTAAAAAGTTCTAAAACTTCGTACGTGCGTACGTTTTAAAGTATTAAAACTTCTTACGTGCGTACATAAATACACATACAGTTTTTTTTATTCATTTTAGTTGGAAGCTTGTCAACCAAAAGATCTGCATATAACACAGGTTTTTATAATCCAAAAATTTTAATAATTTGCCCTTTTTTTAATGATGAAAGGTAATAAATTGAAGAAGAAAAATATATTCCACTTACCGATTACTTTAAGATGAGCAGATATTGGGGTCGTTGAGACCGATTTTGGTAAATCAGATGATGTGTAACGTAATTTCGAAGGCGAAGATGATTTTATCAATGTTGACTTCTCCACACTAAGCGTATCTCCACCACTACCAACTGTATTTACAGTTGGTGAATTGGATATTGTTATTTGTGGCGATGAACTACCAGACGATGTGGTCGTAAATAATGTAGTGGTAGCTATTGGTGGCCACGGTGAACACTGGCCACAACCAGTTGCCGTACGAGATGAACGTCTACAACAACCCCAACGTTTACCAGTCCACAATCCTAGATGAAATCGTGTATGCGGTGGTACTGTAGCACGAACGGCGCACACTTGTAACAAAAACAAAAATTTTATTAAATAATTAACCAAAATTTGTTTAAAATATTAGTTCATGTGAAGTCAAAGCGGGGGGAAGAAGCTTCGATACGTGAGATTCGTAGAATATTGTTATTGTTTTGGAAAATAAAAAAATTTAATATAAGGCAAAATGGAAAATCCGCGCAGACGCTGGCGTTCACGGATTAGACGCTAGACGCGCCGTGAACTAACGGACGCTGGCGTGTACTATGTCTTACCATTTTCGAAGTATAAATTTTAACCTGCCGGGAAAAAAGGAAATTTCCGGTTTTCAGACTTTTCTGGGTGGTTTCAGTCTAAGATCTATCTTCCTACCAAAAATCATCTTTCTAGAACAACTGGCAGTACCCTAGAATATTGATGATGAGTGAGTGAATGAGTCAGTTCCCAAAATGTCGAATTTAGAGTTAAATATCTTGGAAAATATTCGTTTTGATCGCTTACACGCTTTTAGTGACACTAAGCGTTGTTTTTAGTATTCATCTTGACGCTGTGTATGCTGACAAAGCTCGCTAATGATATAGTTACAAATAGACACCACGCTCACATACGATTTCTCTATCGAGGTGGGGTTTTTGTTAATAAACAAACAAAAAAACCAAAACATCCAAAATCTTATTCGAAAAAAAAACTACATTTCCGAAATACTTTATCAAATTGTCAGTTTAGAGTATTTTGTTTTGACTTTAGAGGCTTTTGTTAATAAACAAACAAAAAACCCAAAACATCCAAAATCTTATTCGAAAAAAAAACTACATTTCCGAAATACTTTATCAAATTGTCAGTTTAGAGTATTTTGTTTTGACTTTAGAGGCTTTTGTTAATAAACAAACAAAAAACCCAAAACATCCAAAATCTTATTCGAAAAAAAAACTACATTTCCGAAATACTTTATCAAATTGTCAGTTTAGAGTATTTTGTTTTGACTTTAGAGGCTTTTGAGGTCACTCAAACATTATATTGTTTGAAAAACAGCTAAACTGTTTTCATCCGCCATATTTAACATTGATGTCAACTGACACTTACATGTACTTATAATGCCAAAACAAGCGGTATTTTCAAGAGTAAAGTAAGCGTTTGTAAGCCAACACGAACACCAATAAATTGCGATTAAAAGCGTCTGAAAGCGCCTAAAACGAATACAACTTAAAGCTGTAATGTTGAAACTTGGAACATACCGTCAGATGGTAGGTCTCACGCCACGTTTTAAACATAGTATTGTAGGCGTCTATGCTTAAACTTAGCTGACGTGCTATGTAATTTTATATCATACTAGAAAGTTCGTATAAACCAAGTTAGTAATGTGACCCTCGAAGTCAAACCCCACCCCGCAGATTGTTTTAACTAGATTCGTCCGCCCTATTCAATTATTTTGAACAACAATGTAAAGAATATTTCCATGCAAAAGTTTTGAATGAAGTAAACATAAACATAATCATCACTGATAACTTGATTACGTCTTATTCCTGTTTCATTCGATGAATTTTAAATATTAATAAAAGATAATGTATGATCGAAGAATATTTCGTATGCAGACAACAAATCACTTTCCTGTTACAAGAAAATCTAAGTATATAATTTTGTTGTATAAAATCTACCTCCATACCGGATAATATGTTGATTTGATATTTAAATCACGTAATCACGTATAATATTATATTATACGCACAATAATGTTAAAGAAAGTCATGTAAACCTTATAGTAGGAGAGCTAGCGAACCATCCGACTTACCCGTTTCCCACAAAGCTAGAAAATTTTTAAATAATCTTTTATTAACGGTTAATTAAGAAGATACCGTTCTGGCAGGCTCCCACAAGCCTGAAATTTTGACGGCATATTCTTTCAATAATTTAAAAATTATATGTAAACAGCCAGCCTATTCTGGCGGTCGCAAGTGTTTGCGAGGTTATGAATTACTATCCCGATGACAACTTTGCTATCGTCTGGTACATACTTGCAATCCTCAAAATAGGTTGCCATTTTTTTTTACACTTAAACATGTAATTTGTCTGGCATTTTCAAAAATTTAAGGGATGATGAGGCAACCGCGAGATGCCTGCCAGAACGGTACTCTCTTAATTGATCGATAATAAAACATCATTTAAAAATTTTCTAGCTTTGTCGGATGGTTCGCTAGCTCTTAGACTATTATAATATACTATGGGCCACAGAAGTCCGAATCATTTTTCAAAATTTTACAATTGATTTGTGCGCCTTATTCATTCGGTTTTGGAAAAGAATTTTTGAATAAAAGTTGTTACTATATTTATAATAAACAACTTATCGGCACCTTTTTTTTCTTTTTGTTATTTAATTTATAAATTTTTTGTTATGTAGTCGAATATCTTAATCAACTAATTAATTGTGTAGAGCGTCAATTTGTGGAACTCCATGTTAAATAAAGTAAAACTAAATAATTTAATCAACTTAATTTTAATTAGTAAGTTCTTTAGCGGGGAAATAATATTTTTAATAGAATCAAGATATTAATGGAATCATTGATGGCTTAATTTTGAAGGGCCTAAGACTGTAACTTCTTTAGCGGGAAAATATTATTTTAATAGAATCGATGTATGAATGGAATCTTTAATTCTTTAATCTTCTAACCTTTTTATCCTTTAAAAAAATATTCTTTAATATTATATGCAGCATATTATAAAAATGGGAAATGTGGCACAATGTGGCATAATAAAGGGTCGTTATTGAATTTAAAAAATATACTTTTTATTTACCTGTACGTAAAGCTCGAATCCACTCAGTTCGCGTATCCTCTTTAGATGGAATCAAATACAAAGTATATTCAGGACCTGCTGATTCTTCGGTATACGTTATTTGAAATGGATACCCTTGAGGTATCGTACCAGACGATATTAAAATGGAATCACTTGATGGATGGCCAGGTATTGGTGATCCGTTTAAATCAAGCACTGCAGCCTCAACAATTCGTACGCCGCACAAATCGACACGACCTCTCTCCTTACGTTTCTGCAGAAAAATCAAGAAATGTTTTTTTTTTAATACACAAAACAAATTTTAAAATTAATGAGAATTTTTATTTAACGCCCTAATAGAAAGTTATTCTTGGTATTTTACTCAAATAGGATACTTAGAAGATTAAGGCTTTAAATATACTGTCAAAGAATGAAAATCTCAATTAATTGTAAGCACAAAGATAATTTTCATTTAATAATAAGCCTTAACTTACAAAATTGACAAAATTATAAAGCTTTAAATATGCAGAGATAATCCCTAAATTGGAAATTGAAAAATACTTTGTAAATTGTAAATAAATTCTATTTTCATTAACGACAAATTTTCAAGTTCATTACCCCTTAGTTTTACAACAAAACACAGCAATAATACCTCATACCAAAAACACAAAGTCTTAGTCTAATAATAATATTTGCCATATGAATATTAATTAAACGGAAACATATTAGCAAATAAAAAAATAAAAATAAATCCAAAATTTGGTATGGACAACACTGAGAAAATTGTTCAAAATTTTTTACACAAAGATTTTCACAATATACAATATCACCCTTAATAGAATTAAATAATGGACGCGCCCCTGAACAGGCGCCTGTGTACTGATCATTGGAGTTCGAAAATAGTATATAGTTGGGATGGAAATTGTCCTTAATAATAACTATGTGCTACCCGCTTGCGTCGAGACGCTATTTACACCCTTTTCTATAATCAAAGGAATTACTATAATTAAAATAAATTCAAATTTATTTCGATTTTATTTTTCTATATTTAAATATTCGTGTGATGTTGTGAATTTAAAAATAATTTTATCGAATTTCGATAAAAATAATTTATTCGTATATATAAATTTTTCTTGTTAATTACAAATCCTTTTTGCAAACATGATAATCAACGCCAGAGTTTCTTATCCTATTTTCATTTCAAAATCACGGAAAATAGTTGCCAATTATTGAAAATAATAAAAATTGTTTTTTAATCGACCTAATAATTTCAGTGTACTATGGGCCACTGAAGTTCTGGAAATTTTTCAATATTTGATTTGTGCCTTATTCATTCGATATTCGAAACAAATGCTTCGAATAAAAGTTGTTACTATATTTGTAATGAACAACTTTTATCCGAAGAATTTTTTTCAAAAGTCGAATAAATAAGGCACAAATCAAATATAAAACTTTGATAAATGACCAGGATCTACTGTGGTCCATAGTATTCTACAATTATAACATTAAAGTGATTGTGATCTTAAAAAATAAGTTTCAATTTAACCGGAAATATCTGAAATAGCTTCATAACAAGTGTTAAAAAATATTGAAATTTTCGAATAATTTATTTATTGATCAGTGATTTAAGATTAGCGTAAAACAATTTCGAATCGAGTATGATTGTTCACATATTTTCCGTGGTTCAAATCCGAGTTTAAAACATTTGACGATTCAAGTTAATAACAATTTTTGATACGGATGATAATGGAAGTCGAATGTGATGTATTAAAGAAAATGTTTCAAAATTATAAATGAAAATTCGTATAAAATATCTTACCTCTCCTTCTATATCATAGTAAATTAGAAACGTCTTGGTTAACACAAACCATCTTTGCTTATAATTAACAGGCGTAAATCTTTTTTTATTTTGAGATCGTTTAACCATTAAACATTGTAAAATCACATCATTTTTACCAAATTCAGCCATATTTTTGTTTTAAAAATCACTTTGAAACTATTAAAATATTTTTATTTTATTTAGAACATAAATATGCCCGTTTAAATACATGTTAATTGAATTATTTTTATTAAACACAAAATTACACATTATTTAATTACATATTTAAACACATTTTTTTTAAATCGAGAATTTTTGACATGATATTGACATTTTTAACGAATGTCAACATGCATGTACAAACACGTGGCGAATTTGCGCCATTATGGAAAAGTGCAAACTTTTATTTTAATTCATTTTTCAGTTTGAGAAGAAATCTGTCAAAAATTTACTACTTTATAAAAATTTTTTATTAGTCATATAACTTCTTTACCGGAAGAGAAACTTTCATTTATCAAATATACCGTCTGAAACTAGCGCCTAGACATATTGTTCATTTTTTTTAAATTCATCTTCATTTTGTTTTTAGTTTAATGAAACTAAATATGAATAAAAAAATTATCATGTATAATATTGTACTGACATGATTTCATTAAGGCTCCAGCACATAAGGTGCAACCGTTTTACAACTTGCAAACAAAAATGAAACTGCTGTCCGCACCCAGACCAGACTGGTTGCGAATCAGTTGGTTTTATGAAAAAAGTTTCAA
The DNA here is from genome assembly GCA_963920215.1 of Nineta flava. Classification (NCBI taxonomy): domain Eukaryota; kingdom Metazoa; phylum Arthropoda; class Insecta; order Neuroptera; family Chrysopidae; genus Nineta; species Nineta flava. The sequence goes on from OY986042.1 coordinate 107,255,574, forward strand.
ACAAAAGTAGTTTATTTTAAAAAAAAAAACATTTTTCCCCTTTAAATTTATTTTTCTATCTCTTACAGCTTCACCCTGTCCGATTTTGCCCATTCACGAAATTGACCCCAATTTGTAGCTCAAGATCTCGCAGCTTGTTATCTCTTTTCGTTTTTGTTATCGTGTCTACAGACATGCAGAAATGAACTAATTAGGTCATCTGCGATAAATATTTTCAACCGTTCAAAGTCGGGACTAAACTTATATACACCGGATATAAAAACGTTTAAAATTATAAGTGTAGAATACAAAAAATAATTATTAAGTTAATTTTAATTAAACTGCAACCATGAAAAACGGCTACATGCAACCGATTTGACATTGATTGCAAACTAGCCGCATTTCGATCGAATCTTGTGCGAATTCCCACTACTATACTATGTTACAATAAACAAAACGGAGAACTCGGATCCACACTATAATGCCGATTGCGGTTCGTTCTCGGTTTGATAAAATATAAGAAATAATGGGTACATTCATACTATCCGTAACAATCAAGTTCAGGTCGAATCGAAAACGAACCGTGATCGGCATTAGTGTGGATATATTTTGATTCCTTAGGTGGCCCTCTATATCCAGAGCCGTCATCTATTAAGATGAAATATGTGCTTACGATAAAAAATAAGGTGTCTATTTACACGTGTTTGTATTGATGCCATGGAAATAGATATGCAGCAACAATATTGAAATACAAAATTAGGAGGATGCATTGAATGATACATTTTTATTAACCTCGAGTGGCTAGATTCAGAATTTTTCACTGATAGCCAATTGGGGTACTTTCCTCAGAAAGTGAATTTGTGAAAATAATTAACTAAATCGTAACTAGGCCCACCAAGAACGCATATCTAGAAGGACATTTCTAATGGTTGAACTTTCAACCTTTTTAGAATTGTCCTTACAAACAAAATGTAAACAATGGGGGTACACTAAGTATCCCACCTCCGGCTACTCGATGTTAACATCCATTTCACAACAAAAATACAAATATTCACATGGAAAAAAGTCAATTCGTAAGAAATAAATAAAAATACTGTTTTTAATTTATATTATAAGTTTTATTAATACAAAATAAAATTATGCAGATAAAACGCAAGCGCCTCCAACACGTTTTATTTTTTCTTCAGCTGATTTTGAGAAGAATTTCGCTTTGACAATGACTGGTTGTTTTGGAATACGTCCTTTGCCCAATAATTTATAATAACCCTGTAAACAAAAAATAAAATAAATATCAACATATTAATTATAAAAAGTTCAATGCAGACTTTTAAAATGAATTCAGAGGTTCGGACATTATAATGAAAATAATCAAGATTAAATCATATAATTAATATTGTCATCATATAAAACAAATCAAATATTCGTCATTTTTGCTTCTATACGGGAAATTTTATAAGATGGTAGCGCCGCGTAACCAATAAACAAAATCTAGAGCTAATTTTTATAAATATAACATGAGCCATGATATTCGGACCCGTGCGGGTCTCCAGCGTCAGTTAAAATTTAGATTCAACTAACGTCCATATATTGCGGCAAAAACTATTGAAATTAAATAAGAAACTATTCCAACCGAGTACTTTAGCTTTTGCCGCAATATGTGAAATATATATTAACGGCTTTTAGTGAGAGGGCTCAAAAACACGTGAACTCGATGTCTGACCGATGAAAAATATATTATAATGGTTTTAAACGCTTCATGCTGAAGACACGCAAGAGAACACGTGTGCCCGAATAGTCATATTGATATAACATACGTGCCTTTGTGTTTATTTTTATTATTCTGTAGCGATTTTAGTAATTGATACTTTCAAATAATTTTGATATTAATTTTGTGGATCGGGCGCGAATAGTCACGCGGCATGATATATTAATTTTTTCTCTTCTAAAACTACATTTAGTTGGTTAAACTAGATTTCCCGTAACCATAAAATTTTACTCCGGTTTTCTGGGAATTGGCCGCCCTAGTATCAAAATTAAATCATGTTATGTGACATAAAATTAATGATGCTGTATCGAATTAGACCTCAATACACTTAACTCTTCCCTAAATTCTCTTTTATCGACTTATTCGCTCTTCTGTTTCTACTTACAATGTAAATTTTTCGGAAACTGTTATTCTTTTTCACGCATTTTAACGATTAATATAATTCAGAAAGCTGTAACTACGAATATTTTATAAAAAAAAAACGGACAAATTATCAAATACTTACAGCTTTAACAATATCTATAACTGGAACTTTTCCTTCTTTGTTGTCCTTGTACTTCAATCGTGTTTGTTCACTAACTAAGGTCCATAATTTGTCTAAATTCATAGATGGGCACCATTTAGTGTTCTTTCTTAAATGATAATTCCTCATACCTAACTGAAAATAACAAAAATTATTACATTAGTATATTCATTCTGACCATTATAAATATCAATAAATAAATATGCAAGGTGATTCAGAGGTTCGGACATTGAATAAAAATAATCAAGATTGATTCATACCAAGGTTATTCATCATTTTAATCGATTTAAAAAACACCAACGATTCGTTTACTCAAAAAATATCGATACATAGGTTTTTTTTAAGCATGTATCACATATTTACACACTTAATTCGGGACCCACGAAATGTTGAGTGTTCAATATTTAACGAATCGATTTTGCTCATTTATATCGATATAATGTTAGAGACAACAGTTTTAATATTTAAGAAAACAATACATACCTTTCCAAAATATCCAGGATGGTATTTGTCGAAGTTAATTCTGTGATGGTGCATACCACCAGCATTACCACGACCACCGGGATGCTTACGATGTTTACCTGAAATTTAAATAGATTTTTTTTACTACAAACAGTTAACAGCACAAGCAACATGTTAGTTAAGTCCATTAACTCAGATACAAAAGTCGTAAAATTAAGAACATTCATCAGTCAATTCAGACCGCCCGTTCACGTTCTCATCATTGAAAATATTAAATACAAAATAGATGAATATTTTAGAAAAATACACTTACCAATACGACCATGTCCATGGCTCACATGTCCTCTCAACTTCCTGGTCTTCTTTTTATGTGTTGACTGTAAAAATGACACATGTTATAAATTATCATTTAAACCAAATAAAAATAAGTTTGAAAGAAAATATTAATGAAATTAGATTGAGAATCTAATTTCAATTTAAAATAAAAATTTGTGTAATGCAACATGACTCGATGAAGAGGATATGAAACGATAATGAAAAATTAGTGCAGAATAAAATGTTCCTTACCATCTTGCTGCGAGTCTACAAAAGAGAAGTTGTATTTGTTTGATACCCTAGCGGTTATTCAACTAAACTCTTAAGTATTGTTCAAGGAATAATTCCGAATGTTTTCAGTTTAAAATAAAATCGAAAATGATTTAGGTCTATTATTTGTAGTAACTCGAATTTGAATTATAATTTCTGCTTTACTCAAGTTAAAGACGCCTTTCCAAAAAATTTTCTTCGCTCAAGCAGAGCTTTCTTTCTGTTTATATGGTATGCATATGGTAATAGACCTAAAATCTTTGTAAAAGAAAACATGTTGATGGCCCCTAAGCGGCGATGGGCCATTAAGCAATTGCCTACATTGTCTTTATGAATAATCCAATCCTGCTTATATTCCATGGGTTACTGTGTAGGACATTCAGATTTCATGATAAACTTTTGTATCACTAGTTTGCAAAAATAAACTTTAGGATGCATTTTCTCAAAAGTAGACGATTAAATCATTTGTTTTCAACTTTTTTTAAATCTACATTTTATTATATTAAATTAGTAACACCTATATTTTCAGCGAATTTTCAAAGAAAATATAGCTTTTGGTGTTACCAATGAACGAATTTCGGAAAAATTTCTTTACATGCCTATCAAATATATAATATAGAATTGGATGAAAATAAAAATGAACTGATTTGAACGCGCAAATGTAGGCCTCATTTTTCAAAAGTTTTTTGTTGATTTATACTTTATCAATTCGGTTTTTGGGAAAATGTTTCGAATTAAAGTTGTTAATATATTTATAAACTTTTTCGCGGATCATTTTTTCGAGAACCGAATGACCAATGCACAAATTAATTATAAAAATTGAAAAATTAGCGGTACTTTTGATGCCATTTGTACCCAGGCAGTCAGTAAATATGCAGTTGTGAACATGAAAATTTTTCTTTTTCAAAAGAAGCATTTTCTAAAAATTTCTTTCTTCTATTGTACTACAGCAAAACCCGCCACCCTAATTTTTATATAAATATACAAAAATCGTTTTAATTAAAATTATTTATTGGAAACACACATAGATACAAAATTTACATTGATTGTGGAGGAGGTGGTGGAACTGGCATTAAATTGTGATTTCCTCCCATCATAGGAGGAGGAGGAGGTACACCACCAAACATAGGTGGCCTGGGTGGAGGCGGTACAGGAAGCATGGGTGCCATCATTCCAGGCCCACGTATTATCATTGTCGGTTGACCCTTCTTCGCTTCATTCTTGAATGCAAATTGTAAAAAGAATTGTTTTGTATCACGATTCCAATGTGTCCAAAATTTGTTATCTGATTTTTCTACCTCACGACTGGGTACTTTAAACGCTATAGTTTCGTACGGTTCGGCTGCAAAAAGTAAATATTGCCATTTGCGATCTGGTGGTTCGACTTTTTGTTCGTATGCTGACATAAACCGATGTCGAGGTAAAACATGTTCGGATATTTCAGGATAATCGATCTGGAAAAGTAAACTTTGTTGTCCACTTTCAGGTTCACGTTGTTTTGTAACGCGATAACCAGGTCGACCAATTTTAACGAACTTTTTCGGTTCTACACGTGGTTTTTCTGGTGCTAACTGTTGTGGTGCATCTTTTGCTTCTTTAGCAGCACGACGTGCAAGATTTTCTTGATGTTTTTTACCTTGTGTATGTGCTAAATAACTACCTTCATTATTGTGGAGAGTCAAACATAGTTTACACTCATAGGATCCTAAATAAGGAAAAATATAATTTATAAGAAAACACATCCAAAACTATATAATAAATTCTCAAACATACCCAAATGATTTTTCATAAAATAAGGATCCTTCTGCAAATCGATTGTCTCTAACGCCAATTGGCGTAGTCGTTCGCGGCGATCACGATTGCTCTCTGACCATGATGCGACACCTCCACCCCCAGTTTTTCCACCGGGTCTATTTTGAAAATCCATGTTTTATTTATTTTTCAAAGTTCTAAACAACATTTAATGCTCATAACCCTTTTGACTGATCTAAAATTTTCTTTCCATCTTATTCCTTGACAAGCTGAAGAATAACCTCTACTGGTTTATCAATGACTGTGTTTAAACCACGTTTTAATTTTTATCACGCAGTTTTATAAAAACTGTATGATTTGGAAAAAATTTAGGAAAAGTTATTTTATACATTATTGAAAGTTCAATATTTAATGTGGGCATAGTTTTTGCTACCAATAACCAAAGAAGGTTAAGGGTAAAGATATATCGATTTGGTTGTTTTAAGCGCTCATTTTTGCAAGCAGCCATGTAGGCGGTACAGTTTCACATGGAGAGAAATTTTAAATATAATCACGTGAACAAAATTAACCCAATACAACCGTTATCATGAAGTTAGTTTTTCTACGGTTTTTTCATTGCATGAATGTAGTAAAATGGTCGAATGATACACAAACCGTTTTAATAGCCACAAGGGGAGAAAATCAAATAAAAAAGAAGTAATTCTTTCTCAAACAGGTTTTCAATCGAAATAGATCCTGCGTGTTTTGCAATTTTTTTGTTGGCTCATAACTGACGTTTTAAAACGCATAGTAGGTATCAAACAAGGACATAAAGCTCAAGGTGCTAAAGCGTCTCTCTTGCAATAGCACTAGCGTCATGACCCCAGAATTTCATAAACTTGCTCCGGTGGCGTAAAATATTATATTTCATTATTACGTTAAAACTGTTGCAAACATAGTCGTATATAAATATGCTTTCGTCACTGATATAGAATTTTTAATGATAGTGTCACATTTTAATCAGTGTTGTTTTATCTGTTTCAAAATTAAACTGAAATGCCGGTGAGTTTCAAGAATTTAGCATAATTTATTTGTTGATAATATACAAACCGTTTCTTTCAGGTCTTCGTCTACAAGGTCGATATGACCTGTGACGGTTGTGCAAATCGTATTCGAAAAAAACTATCAGGATTAAATGGTAATAATTAAAATGACAATTGATAACAATTAAAAACATCTTATCTTTTTTTTTTATTTTAGATAAAGGTCTGGAAAATGTTGACATCGATCTTGAAAATAAATTAGTTACAGTGACCGTAAACAATTTTACAGCTGAACAAATACTAAATGAGATTAAAAAAACTGGTAAAGAGGCATCTATTGTTCCTTCATAGGAATTAACTTTTTTTTTATACGTATTAATTTTTTTTTTCAAAATGTGATTTATAAGGGTTCTATGAAATAAAAGTAAAAATACAAAAAATTAAAGTTTATTTACCTTGGGCAATAATTTTTTTAAATATAATTGCTAGAATATTATTTAACTGACATAAGAGATATTATCTAAAAATACAATTTCGGAATATCTGCGAAAATACAAAAATTTGCTTTGAAAATGTATAAAAAGTTTATCCATTTAAAAAAAAAAATCGTTTTATGATCATCAAAACACAAAAATTTCCAACAGCTTTTTTTATTTTATATCGTACATAAAAATTTTGTTTTAAAAAATAAAACGCCATTTTGCTTTTACATTATTTTAAACAGAATGGTATTTGAAAAATAAGTAAATAATAAATTACATATTCGCGCCCTAAGGATTATTAATACAAATTAAAAATAAAAATTCGTTACGCAAGAGCTGCATTAACTTAGCGAATTTCCTCAAAATAAATGCATCACTTCTCTTTTGGAAATAGATCTTGATTAACTTTCTATCTTACAAATTAATGTTCATGGTGATTTTCACTATTATCAAATTTTGAAAATTTTCGTTTATCATTTAAGTAACCTTGACGGCCATGGTTAAGGTGAAAATCAAGATCACCCCACGAACGAAATAACTTTTATTCGGGTTATTTTTTCTAAAAACGTTTTCTTGAAGATATATTTTGGTAAATTGTTTAAAATGAGCAACCTGTATATAAATATACCATGTATTGGTATACTTTCTAGCAGTCACAATTTTATTTTTCATTTTAGTCTGATCAAAATGAAATGTCGTATCTGACGTGGGGCTTTTGGTATTTGTAAGACCAAGTTTGTTAATAAGTGGAGTAGGTCAAAGGGAAAGGGAGGCTTGGAGAAAGGAGAAAACACAAAATATCTCTACTAATATTAGAAATATCGAATCCTAAAAATATTTAGGATTCGAACTTTCAATCTTAAATCGTTTATATTTCCGTAAATATTTCGATTTTCCCAATATTAAGAGAGATATAACAAAATTTTGAGTTCCCCTCCCTCTAAACTTCCCCTTACTTGCACTGATTTTGCACGTTAACGAACTTGGCCTTTTCAAATACCAACTTTCATTCCGGTCGAAATAAAGCTGTGACCGTTAGAGTGGCTACAGACACATATCCATAAATATATGTATATAAAGTTTGAAAATGGTAATTTTCAACATCTACTAGATAGGATCGATGGATATTTGACCAATCTCTATTTCCTTGAAGAAGAAATTCGCTAAAAATTGTGTGTTACGGGCATATTTATAGCATGAATTCATATTTAAAAACAGCTTTGAACTTATTACAAAGTGAATTAAATAATTGTGCAAAATAATTTTATATCAAATTTTAAAATATGTTTTCAACAATTTCTATTGGATTGAATTTTGAAAATAAGTTTCCATTTCCAAACGAAAATGTTGAATTTAAACAAATACCGAATTGTTTTTTAATGTTTTCCATTAACGTCATTTTTTCGAGTCACATAATTTTTATTTATACTTTATAAAATACTTAAGATAATCATAGTGCAAAATTATTTTTCGATTTTTTCGAAAAAGATATTAGCGAATATTTCATTTGCGAGAAAAACATTCAATTTATTATATAATTCGGAATAAACTGAATAATTTTGTTACATCTGCTATTTGAAATTTTTGTAGATCGAATTAGTTATATTTTACCTATTCAAATTTAACGATTTTGCGGCTAGTGGAATTTTTCAGTCCAGATTTTTTGGAATTCTAACGATAGATAGATATATCTTGGGGTCTAACGAGTATTGCACTTCGACCTTTTGGTCCATTGTGCTCCCCCTTCTACTTCAATCTGACGAGATTCACTTCTCCCATATTTTGGCAATAGCCAGGAGCTTGCTGACCAGGTCTTCCTGAAGGTTCGTATATTCGGGGTGAGATGCACCGAATATCTTGTATCTGATGTAACCTAGGGGTCGCAGTTAAAGATAATGGGGCTGGATGTATCTTCGTCGTCGCCACACAATCTGCACATAATAGCTCAAATATAGTTTTTTTTTTTTTGAAAATATATATAAATCCATTTGGTTTTCGAAAATAATAATAACTTTTTATAAAAATACTAGCAACTGTCAGGGGCGGACTATGACAATTCGCCGCCCTAAGTAGCTGCAAAATTTCCGCCCCCCTACTTTTAACAGTTTTTTTCATGCTGATGCTCGACGTTGGCGTCGAAATGGGCCACGTGACCAGTTTTGACGCCAACGTCAAAAACGCTAGAAGTACGCTTTCAAATGAAAAATTATCTTTTTCCCCCAAGTAGCGTTGTGTCTAGTGTACACGATCTAAATTTTCCGCCCTAGACAGCTGCCTACCTTGTCTACCCGGTAAAATCGCCAACTGTTCTTTTCCTTTCCAAGTATATTTTCGAAAACCAAATGCAAAACCTAGTGTTGGAAACGAAATACTATTTTATATCAACTTGGTATAAAATTATTTACTTTTAACAGACGTAACAATTTATAGGTATGAAATATTATATACATTATCGAAAACCAAGATGAACACATTTGTGCCATACAGACATAAAATTACCGTATAGTTTTGACGTATAGTCCGGGAGACCAAAGGATTTTTCAGGATGATGAGCATCAAGCTGGTACTTTGTAAGTAGCTTCGTTTTGACAAGACCGTTCATCCAAAGTTTACGAGCATGAAGTCATTTTTAAGTTTAATGGTAAGATAATCAATCAAGTGAAGAACGAGGAAAAATTTTCGTCCTATAAATTCAATGGAATGGACTGCGAGTCTCCCATCCTCAATGTTCAACGGCTTCCAGAAAATTCCGATACCGTTTTCCAAAATTTTATACTTAAAAAGTTGGGCGTCTTGTCAAAACGAAGCTACTTACAAAATACCAGCTCCTGAAAAAATCCTTTGGTCTCCTCCCGGACCAGTATTTTTCGAACCTAAACAATCAATCCATCTATCCTCAAGTTCAATCAATAATCGGAAAATAATTTGTACACAATAACCATCATAATGAAAAAAAAGAAAAGTTGTAACAAAAGTTGTTTCGACATTGAATAAATGAACTTTAGTTAATTTTAAAAATAATTTTTAATAAAAAAAACTTCAAAAAAAGAGTCACAATTATCATAAATAAACATTTATTTGTGTGCAAAATCCTACATTTAATAAATGGAAAGAAAAAAAACCTAAATAAAAAGAAATATACTTGAAAAAAGTATAAAGCTGTTTGGATTTTATATAAATATCTCGTGTGAAAAAAAAATGCTGCTTAGGCCAATCACGAATGAATGAATCCCTGGACTAATGTTATTAATTAAACTAGTAATCAAAAGCCCCGCGGAAATACAATCTAGTACGATAATTATCAAATTATCTAAGATTATATAGTCACTGTCTGTAGTCAGTTTGTTGAACATTACAAAACAAAAATGTTGCGATGGATACGACGGAGGGTTAAAAAACATCTTTCACACATGCTCTAATGCTATTTATGACATGTATAAAACCCACCCCCCCTGGAATAAACTAAATAAGTTTGAAACAAAACTAAATACCACGCACGTAGTACAAATGGAAATGCTTTTATTTTGTATTTCTTGTTCCACCTACCTCTTCCCGATTTTCTGCATCCAATTATTAAAAATGCTATATTTTTAATTGAGGGGATCATTCGGTAGAGGATGGATAAATTACCAGGAGGCCATTTACACACAGTATTTTTCTTGATAAAAATTTATATATTTGACTGTCTCTATTTTATTCTCGGCGCCATTTTCTTTAATACTTAATTAACAACTGAGGAGTGTTGTGAGAAAAATGTCTTAAGAAATGTTTGAAAGGTCAATAGTGGGGAGAGGTTTGGAATTAAGATTTTAGTTAATGTTGCGAAGACGGTTTGTTACGACTATATTGTCCACTTCCTCGATCACCCTTATTACCACCGGGGCCATTATTCGATCTTTGTCCACCACTACCACCTCCTCCGCCTCCTTGTCGATGATTTCCACCACCTTGACGACCTCCACCTTGTTGTTTATAGCCACCTGTAGATCCACCATTACCACCTCCATATCCATTATTTTGGTAATAGTTATTCTGGTAATATCCACCACCACCACCGGTTGAACGATTTCGATTATTATTACCGCCAGAGTTACCTAAGTTTCCTCTTGGCGGACGTGAAGCTGTTGACGTTTGATGATGCTGCTGATGTGTTGGATGACGTTCTTCTAACATAACAGATTGATCAGCCCAATCGCCACCGTTGTTGTGGTCATGGACAACGGAGCTTGGTTCAACATCCAATTGAGTGGTGGTTTTAGTTGTTGATGAGTTGTATGTATCAAACTCTTGTGAGTTAAATGTATTACTTGGTGCCTTTGAAGTAGATGCTATACTTACAACACCACTAGGACCTGCATGAGACGGTGGCATTGGAATTGGTGGCGGTAAGTTCGGCGCACCACCTGTTACAAATGGCGGAGGAACTTGTACAGCATTAACTGTTTGTACTGGAGGTACTACATTCGAAAAATTTTGATTCGTAAATGTTTGTGAGGGGATTGGTTGATGTGATTGTGGTGGTAACAGTTCAGGTGGGGTATCCAGTTCAGACTCTTGTAAAAAGAAAAAGTTACCCGTTTCTAACATTTCATTTATAGGCCTTAACTGTGGTTGAGGAGCAGGAACAACTGGTGCTTGATAATACCCAGCAACGGCTGCATTACCAACAGTCGGTGGGGGATGATCGATAACTTGAACAGCTTGTTGTTGTTGAACAATCTGATCAGGAACTGGTGGGAAATTCGGCATTGGTGGCATTTGATCGGGTATTCGATCATCTGGAATAATTGGAACATTTTCGGTATGCTCCAGTACATTTCTAAAGTCTTGCTCAACTTCAGCACTTGTACCTTCCGCCGGATTCCATTCTTCAACTACGGCCGGCGTAGTTCCTTCAACAACAGCAGGTTCTTCCTCAACAAGAGGTTTGTCCAAATAACCACTAATATGGATGGTATCAATAATTTGTTTAACATGAGCATAATTCGATCCATTAAATTCTTTTTGTCTGGCGTCAACCACTGCTAATAAATGATCAGCAGATTGTTGCACTTGTACGGTAAACTCGGGTCGACCTTCTTCACTTTCGCACGCATGCTTTGGTGAAACAAGTGGATAGAGATCATCAAGTAATTGTAAATCTTCAGCCATAATTTGCGTGGCTCCATTACGACCAAGTAAGAAATCTTCTCGAACATTTTCAGCGCCCATTTGAGACAGTGCATCTTGTATCAATAACACTTCACGAATTTTAGCAAGATCTTGTTGTCGTCGGGCCAATTCTTCTTTTCTTCTTCTTGCTAACTTTTTAGCCTCTTTTTCAGAAACTGTAACAATATTATGAAATTGTTTACACAAATCTCGTGCGAATTCCAAAGTTTGCGACACTTCATCGTATTTTGCAACAGCTACTTTTTGATCTTGATTTAAATCTTTACCAGCCCGTTGTAACTCACGATACGTTTCCAATTTAGCCTAAACGATAAATAAAATGTATTACTTATTTAAAATGCATTATTAAAAATTGTTTGGTCTTTCTTACAATATTTTTCGGTAAAAATTGCAGTTTTGCGACTTTTACTAATTTCAGAGCTAAAAAACAATATTAGAAAAAAGGGTATATCTGAACCTCTGAATCAATAAACACAGAGGGGAGAGCGACATTTTAAATTGTTTCTTATAAAAAAGGTGAAAAACTATGCAAAAATATGTCGATATTATCATTTAGTTATGTTTGATGACTATTCCAACCCAGAACTCGGGTTTGCGTGTTTTTGAGCTTTCGCACTAATAACCGATCTATATATTTCAGATATTCGGAAAAAACTCGGTTGGAATAGTTACCTTAGTGAATTTCAATAGTTTTTGCCAGAATATCTTAAATATATTGAACGCATTTTTAGTGTGGGGGTCAAAAAACACGCAAGCATGACCAACTCGGGCGGGGTATGACCGATGATGTGAAAGATTGTAGTAATCGGTTGAAATAGTCATAGACCATAATATCATAATATAATAATAATGCCATTTTTGCAGTTTTTCACCTTTTTTTGTAAATAAACAAATGAAAATGTCGCTCTTTCCGGTTTTTATTGATCCAATGGCCCAAATATACCAAATATACCCCTTTTTGCAACAATTTTTATTTAGCTACGAAATTTCCAAAAGTCGCTAAACTGCAATTTTACCAAAATTTGTTCGCATTTTTATAACGAACAACTTTTGGTCGAAACATTGGTCGAAAAACCGAAAAGATACAAAAACGATTGTAATGAATATACACCCATTTTGATCGCGATAGTACATTGGGATTTATCAAACAAAAACAAAATGTGGAAGACCAAAATTTTTAAGATCGTCAAATTTTATGAAATTGTGAAGAAAAAGTAAACATTGATAATTAATACTTTATATTAGTGTTTTTTATTACTGTTATGCCAATAATATGGAATGTGCTGTGGATAAAATTTTATGGCTAATTTATAATTTAAAAAAAAATTAGTTTCACATGTCAAATTTCCAACATGGCGTCTCCATTTTGTACATAGAAATGCATAAAATTTTAACCCAGTCCATGTACCGGAAAATCGAATAATTAAGTCAAAATTTTAAGTATTTAATGAAAATTCCAATGAAATAATATAAAAGTACTCACCTTTCGTTTATCCAAATTTCTAATTTTATGTTCAATGATGACGATTGCTTGTCTAATGGGTGTGTTTTGCTGATCTGTTTTTGATGATGACTCTGAGGATGCAACCTCTTGCGAGGTTACTTTATCAGTCTTTACACTAGATGCTGATGGCATTTTTAATAAAATTTTTCCAATAATTTTAATGCTATTATCAGTTAAGCATCAAACATGAAAAATACCGGTCACCAAACATTTAGCCTCAATACTTCTTGTCTATATAGAATTACAAACACAAATACATACAACACACTTATGTGAAATACTGTGATATACACTGCGCATTCGCATTACAAATATTTATAAATTCATGTACGTTGCGTTGTCACAATGCGCCGATATGGCTGACAATCGTCCAATCAAATCATTGATACATTTCAAAGCACTAAATTTCAAATTTTTTAACACATTTTGTGTAAAAAATTAATTTTTTACTGTTTTTGTATAAAATCAAACTTCTAGTTTTCACTTTTTACATTTTATCGTTTATTTTTTATGAAAAACGACACCTTATATTACCAAAAATTTTTTAGCAATTACTCAAGCCACTCGATTCTTAAATAAATTAAATTTTTTTTTTGTAAATGTGATAAACAATTAAATTTTAACTAACTTTAAAAATTATTCGACTGCAATGCCATTAGAATGTTTTGGAAAGAATTTGTACATAATGAGATTTGACAAAAAATTGTCTTTTCAAAAATTATTGATCGTTTCCGCATCATATATTGAAAGAGTTTAAACAAATTTAATTTAGTATTTTAGTTGAAATTTTTTGCACTTTCATTAATTTTTTATAGGCTAATTTAAGATCCATTTAAATTACAGACACGAGAAGCGCAAAACTTCGAAAAAATTCTAGATTTATCTGAAGACTTTTCTTTTGAGTTCTAAACATATTCTAAAAAGTTATCTTGACCCGTGGGTTTTTAGAGTCCTAATTTCAGTGTTTTACAAATATCTCAATAATTATTAATTTTTCATGGAAAATCAATTATTAGCTCAGAGGCAGAGCGTCTAGAATGCAGGAGGTCATGGGTTCGATTCCCATCCTGGATGTGATTCATAACCAAGCATTTGATATCCGCTTAAGTTGACCATGTAAGAATGCAAATCGTGAAATAAGTCTACTAGAGAAATAACATTAAAAAGAGAATCGCGAAAACAAACTTCCTCATAAATTCGAAATGATAAAAAATCTACAAAACTTTTTTGTTATATTATTGCACTTTTGGGTCTCTAGAGGAGGGTTTGCTGCTAATAAAAATGAATGTACCAATATTACCAGTAAATTGATACGGGTAAACTTGGGTAAAATAAATTAAAAAAAAAAAGAACTCCATAAATGCATTTTGTAACTATTATTTATTTAGTTAAGTCTGATATATTCTACTAATTTACATAATTTCTAAATAGATATTACAAAAATGTATTTCTTATACCATAATTTATCAATATTATAAACTCTGTCATCAAAATAATATACACAATAATTGAAAAATCTCATCAATTTTTTTTTTTTATTATTTTAAAATCACTTTTTCAACTCTCGAATTTTCTTTTTTTGTGTCAAATTTTTTACTAAACATTTTTTTTAAATACACATACGTCGTTAAATCGTCCAAAATTGAGTGTACTCTTAAAATTTAATTCAAAAACAACGAAGAAATCACACTTAAAAAAAATAACACGTCAATAAGATAATAAATTTACTCGAGAAAACGTATTTCTCGAAAATTCTGAAGAAGAAAAAATAAACAGTCTTGTTAAAACAGCACATTTAAAAAATAGTGAAAAACCAGCAACGTCGATATTTCGAATACTTATTATATATTTAAAAATAATCTGAAAAATAAAAAAATAACTGAAAAATATGTTGTGAACCTTTTTATATAAAAATATGGAAAACGAAAAAAAAAAATGATAGTTTTTTTCTTGCTTAGATTTTATCTAAAATTTTAGACAATAATACAGAGCTTGAAAATACATTAATATTGGATTGATTTGTTTTATGTACAGAAATTGGTTTGCAGCTGTGTTTTTTTTTTGTTACTGCACTCTTCAAGCAAAAGCAAAGGGTACATTTATTGTCATTGCCTTTGCCGAATCAAAATTGAAACACAGCAGTTTAATTTAAAATATACGGTAAAAAAAATTCTAAATTCCTATTCGAAGAGTTACAAATTTACAAATGGTTAACTTCGAACAATATAAACTCTTACAACACACTTCTTAAGGTGATTGAGTGTTTTGTTTTTTCAATAAATTCTAAACCAATTTGAAATTTCTAAAAAATATAATTGTTACGGACACTCAAGTTTCTTAGAAATTTCGTCCATTTGTTTTGTAACAATCAATAACCTTAATTCTACTTGTATATATCTTAAAAAAAAAAAAACATCTATGCAATTAAATACAGTATGTTTCATTTAAGTTTATCGCTAATATAATATCCGTTTCGTTTTAAATGAAACATATTGTATCCGGAAACATAATAGAAAATTTTTTTTTTGTGTTTTATAAAATAAAAAATAAGTAATTCTTTTCATTTGTTGATAGTTTTAGTGAATTATATTGTTATGTACACCATCCAAATTCAGTAAAATAATAATAACTATGTAATAACAGCCTTGAATTGCCTCAGTTTATCTTACTACTCTTAATCAAAAACTTAAATTTTCATTTTGAGATTATCGCAATAAAATGTTAGCTAGCGCATTCAAATTAGTCTTGTTTTAATTTTATAACTTACCTTCTTTTTTTTTAAAAAGGGAACATTAACTTTTCTTACGTATTTTAAGTTACCTGTAAACTGCTCACTTACCTTTTTATAATTGTGTATCTCTTTTTAGTGTAAAACAAGACTAATTTAATGTTTTTTACCCAGTCAAAATAGATCAAATTTTCACAAATAAATGCAATTTTTGGTGTTGTATGTATGTTGATAATTTTCCTAAGTTAAAATTTCAAAGAGATAAATAAAAAGAGAATTGGGACTGCAGTCAACATCCTTGTTTAGAGGGTTGGCAACGATCTTTTGATTATTATTAATCAAAATAGTTTTCACCCGTAAAACATACTTTCCAACGATTAACTGAAAATAAAAATTGATACTTCTATTGTTTGGAGATTTAATTTGTGAAACGTTGTTAATCTATGCATAGTATAAAAGGAAGTCGCCCTTCGCGTCTATCTGTTTATCCGCTAACTCCTTCTAAACCACGCAACGGATATCCTAATTAAACCATCCTAGATTCTAATTAAACCGTGCGAAGCCGGACCGTGTCGCTAGTATGTAAATAAAACAAAAACGCTTACTTTGCGTAAATTTCACCACTATTTTAATTGTTGACACACGTTTCAGTCTGTATGACCATTTTCGAAACAGTGTTTTGAAAATGGTCATACATACTAAAATATATGTCACCAATTAAAATAGGGTTGGAATTTATAGTCTATATGACCATTTTTGAAACAGTGCTTTGAAAATGGTCATACAGATTGTAACAATTTCTTGTAAGATAGGACCGTTTCTTAATGTATTCTACATTTTACTAGAAATTTATTCACTTTATCCTTGCATATGTGGAAAAAATTAAACTGGAAAAAGGCAATAAAACCGAAAAAATCAGCAAAAAACGATGTGAGTGTTGTCCCGATTCCTTTTTGAATTGATTCCTCTTTGGGGATTTAAAATTGGCTATTCTACCAAAAATTTCATTTCAGAATGTTTATTTTCACTGGGTAAAAATTGGCACATTTTATTACATAAAAACAAAAATTATATGTAGAAATTAGAAATGAAAATTATATATTGCGATGTTTATTTCTATTGTATAGTTTCATGAGTTTAATTTTAATTGTAAAATAGCAGCAGTTTTAATTATATTCTTAAATACATTATATAAACAACCATCATATTTTGATTTTAGATGATTTAATCTAAGGCCTTAAATTGCATAAGTTTTTTAATCGGTTTAAATGTAGCATCGTCCGTCATTATTTTATATACAAACAAACTCATATTAAACATTCAAATACGGTTTTGACGGAGTTTTTCAATTTTATTTAACATCTGCTTTGAACCAAATCCCCTCCTCCCCCCAAATCATATTTAATGATCCTAGAAAGAATTAAAACTTTTCGAATGTTTCCCAACCAAATTCAATAAAACTGAACATTTAAAGTAAAATTTTCTATTTGTAATACTGCCCGGGGTACATTCAACCATGAGAAAGATGAAAACAGGATATGAGGAGAAGCTAACCTTGTCAGACTGAAGTAGAAGGGGGAGCACAATGGGCCATAAGATTGACATGAAATACTCCTTATTATAAACCCCAAGATATATCTATCTATCTAAAACGGGTTATTAATTTTGTAGCTCGTTGTTCATTTGAATCAAAAAAAAACCGGAATAGGGAATATGCATGAAAATTTTTTTTCACATTTATTTTCAGAATATGAAAATACTGTTAATACTGTAATAATATTTAAAAACGAAATTAAAATCCGACAAATATCAAGGAAGCTATAAGCTTTTAAAGATTATTATCAGTCTCTTTCTTGCAAAAATACTAAAAACGGAGTTTTACGTGTATTTTAAATGGTGAAAGTGTAATATGACGTCACATAACATATCAAGAGGGCTATCACCCTCTTTGTCTAATCGGGAATTTCAATCATTCATATCTCGCTTATTTTTAAAGTTATTTAAAAAGTAATTTTACCTTGATATTTGTCAAGTAATCATGCTTCAATTCAAGTGAAAACAAATTTTCATGCATATTCCCTATTATAAAAATTCATTCATATCCAACTTATCCAAGATCTCAATAGACAAAATGGAAAATAACTCATAAAGAAACATGAAATGAATCCATCGAAGGCCAGGGGCTCCCTTATCAAATAATCGTACTATTCTTTGTTAACTCGATAGTCTACGTATGCAAAAATTAAACCGTGAGTCGTTCTAAGCATTATCATGGACAAGGAATCCTGAATAAAGTTTTTCGTCCATTGCTTTTGTACTTGTCAAGTATTACTATTTAAAATTTGTATACATAGTTCAAAATAAAAGCGGAAATATTCATTTGTTATAGCTGCCGAGATAATTAGCCTAAAGTGAAAAAAAGCCGATCAACTTATTTTGAAACGTCTCACTGTAAATACAGTAGAAGTATGATAATTGAACAGCCTTCTGTATTAGGATTTAAAAGGAGTATCTGATCTTCATTTGACTATTTAACTCTCCCATGAAACCCAATTAGTGAACTCAAGAATATTTTTTAGTTTTGCTAATATTTACAGACTTTAAACCTGTCTAGAATATGCTTAGAACAACACGTTAATTTACTACGAAAAAAGCTTACATACATTTTATTATCGTAATTTAGAAAATAATATATCGTGAGCTTAGTGGTAGAACTCTTTAAGCCTCTTTCTATAGGTTCTAAGTGAGTGCTATTTTACGTGGAAGAACTCATCTCATATAAAAGCGAATATGTTGTGCGTGTGTCCGAATTGTTTGGAGAAAAATCTTGAGGATAGCGAATTAATGATGAGAGAATACTGTTTCCTATGCACAATAATTTTTTAAAGCTAGGACATCGTCGGCATTTGACTGAGTCCAAAGCAAATAGAACATATCTTTACGGATCTGTCGCGTTACATTTGTTTTGCCTGTGACGTCATCGTACCAGTGTAGGCGCATGCGCGTAAATGTTTACGAATTAGCTGTTGTGTAAAGTTATAAATTGGTGTCATTGTGAAGAACTTGTGGGACGCTACTAAGAGGCATAGAGAGACAATAAAAATTTTCGCCGGAATATAAGCGAAAATCGGTATTAAATTTTCCAAAAAAATGAACATTTCGTCTTATATAAAACTCATTTCAGAGAAAGGCTCCCGTTGAAGTAAGTCCAGTGCCGAACGAATGTCAGCGCTACAATAGTGTCGAAAATGAAATGAAAAAATGGCGCAAAGCGATTACGTAGCTGACATACAGCGGCCAGCGACACTCCAAATGTCTACGGATCACGTGCTGGGCGTTTTCACGAAAAATCCACGGTACGAAACCGAACTGCTCCTTTCTTCTTTTTCACCTAGTTAAATATAAGATTTTAGAACCTATAGAAACCATCAAAATACCAAAGCTCACGATACTACCCCAAAATACTAAACATAATAAATCAAATAATTTCAAATAAATAGAAGTTTTAAATTAATTTCCAATAAAATTTAAACGTTTACTATGAGCGTAGCATGTATATAATGTAAATGAATGGCCTGTCGTATGTATTATATATATATATACTTTATAAATAAACACAAATACGCGATCGAATTATTTTATCATGAAAAAACGAAACAATTTTCAGAAACAGAATTCATATACAATTAATTTAAAGAAAAAGTCATTTTTTATACATCATATTGTTTTTTTTTTTGTTTGTTTTTCTTTCAATTACTAATAATATTTTATTGATATATATATATATATATTTATATATAATTAATATATATTGATTTTATTTTTAAATTTATTTTTCATACTAACTAAAAATATTTAACGTAAAAATATTAGGTAATAAAAATGGCAACCGAAATAGTCAATTATTTTATTATATCTTTAAATGGTTTTTATTTTTCTCTTAAATTCATTTTTTTTTTTTGCATACCATAGAATTCTTAGGAATATACCTTGAGTGTTTTACTTCCAACTGTTTCAATGAAAACGATAAATGAAATTGAATACACGAATTCGATTTTACATCGTATATTTTTCAGGTACAACGTTACCAATTATTTTGTAAATGGTAAGATATGAATCTGATTTTATAAACAAAACCATGAACTCGGAAACAGATTGTTGGAATTTAATTGAATATATTTGAACAATGTATATGTCGTGGTCTCATTATGAACTCG
Source organism: Nineta flava (assembly GCA_963920215.1). NCBI lineage: Eukaryota > Metazoa > Arthropoda > Insecta > Neuroptera > Chrysopidae > Nineta > Nineta flava. The sequence continues at coordinate 107,275,765 of OY986042.1, forward strand.
GTTTTTTCACAAAGATTCTAGGCATTTCATGAAACGTCGATGTATTATGTAAAGATGAAAAATTACATATAGTGCCTGGACGTCTTGTGAGAAGCCCATCCAGATAATATCTAACATAATCTGCCTCACTTTATATATCGTAGCCTCATTGTCAAATCTCTTTACACGAAGATCTTAATTTCCTGAAAAATGGCGTCTTGTATTCATGTATAAAATTGTCTATGAATAAAATAAAATTTTTTTAACGAAGTACTGTTTACGATTTTGTTGTTATGGAAGCCAAAGACTTATTTATTGATCATTATAATCTGATATTAAGCCAAATAAACGTCCATATAAAAACAAACTTTTTAGAGGTTATGATTACAGCTTATTCTTATACCATCATTTAAAATTGTTGGAATTCAACTTGAAGATTATGAAGCAAATAATATTCGTGTATGCGAAATTTGTAAAATGGGTTTACATTTCTCATGGGCAAGAAACAGGAAAATATGTCAATTCTGCAATTCTGAAGAAATCATTCAAACTCAACAAAAAGAATCATACGAAAGTCAAAAACGTCAAGCCAATTTTTATTTAAATGAAATAAAATATTTATTTTATATTGTTATTTAATATATTTGATTTTTAAACTTTTTATTTCAAACGAATATACAATATGCTTTCTTTTCTTTGACATTTAACGTAACACAATATGCCTTCTCCTTTGGACACTTTACGAAGCTTCATCAATTAAACTATGGCAGATTCTGTTAGACATTATCTGTCGAAATATGATGGGCTTTTCACGAAACGCCCAGATACTACATGTAACATTTTATTTTTACACAATACGTCCGACGTTTTATAAAATGCCCGGGATGTTTGTGAAAAGACAGATTTCACAAAGAGACCACGACGACATATACAAATTTCAATATATTTTGATACAATATAGTTATTGTTTACACTCTAGGCATATTAATTTAACATCGATGTGTATTGTAGACATAATCCAAGTAATTAATGAATTTAATTACTTAATTATAATTAATAAACACAATATTTTGATCAAAAAGAATGGATAGCTGTGAATGACCTACCATTCACAATACAAAATATCGATCAAATATTATTATAAATGTTTCATACCTTGCACAAAAATGTCTATTTTTAAATGGTTTTAAATTAATAATTTGTGCCTTTTATTTTTTTTCTGTATTTACGATAATTTTGTATAATATGAGATTTTTGTAAAACAATTAATTAATAATAGTCTGTTTATAATAGGTATTTTTTTTTTTTTATAAATTGTTGGTGTTTGTGATTTTTAGGCCTGCGTATTGGTCCCCTCAGTTGGTGGCGGATTTCGAGATTGTATTTCTAAACTATCAATTTCTGCCCATGACATTCTTACTTCTTGGAACAACTGGAACAAAATAAATGTTAAAGTTTTATCATTTTTCTCGCATACCCTTCGGTCTACACGTTTCGTCGACGAACTCTGGTGAACAACTTAGTAACTACTGCTGGTAACTTGAATAATAATATTTCTTCAACAAATTTATGTACAATATTTTTAAAAAAATATATAAATATAAATGTACACTCCCGTTCAAAAAAAATGAACAGACCTGAAATGTTAATTATCTTACATTTCATAAAACTTCTCACTTTTGTAACTCTCTGTATAATGTATAATTTTATTTATTTATAAACAAAGACAAGTAGTATATTTTTTAAGTATGTAAAAAAGAAATGGAAGTATAAATTTATTTGTATATACGGTGTCAGTGACAGAGTGAGAATTTAAAAATATATATAATGTTAATACATGTAAGTGTTATATCTTACTCTTACGTATAAAAATAAAATGTTGTATCTGTTACTACAAGAATAATAAAAATTGTGAGAGACTGATTCGGATCAGGTCTGTTCATTTTTTTTGAACGGGAGTGTACTACATGAATGCAGATTAATGCCCATTACGTGCATGGTTAAAGGTCAACATTACCGGATCGAGACCTGCTCGTGGGACCTTAATATATAGTATTAAATAAAACAAAGTGTATATTATTTAGGTATTTCTATCGGCATGAGAGAGAACGCGATATCTTAGAAAGAGAGAAAAGATAACATTTTTAAATAGTAGTTGTATTAGTGCAGTAAATCTGACATAGCTGTAACACACACACTATCATACATTGCTTCTCTGTGCGGACGGTATAGCAGTCAGCACATGGCACAATACAACGTTGCCGCTTGTACAATTTACTTCTGGAATAGCCTAAATATTTGTCAAAAAGTAATCTTTGTTTATTGTTTCGTCGTAAACGATACGGTAAATTACATCTTATTTAGGCTCAAAGCATCCCTAATTTATTTATTTACATATATCCAGTTTTGTTTGCAAAGTTACTTTCTATAGCAAAAACGCGAAATAAAAATGTTTCCTAAACAGTCAGGGTTCCTCCTATCCTTCATGTGAAATGCCACAATGTAAGCAACAAAATGTAGATAATTTTTGCTGAAAATCTTTTATAAAAAGAAAAGAAAAAAATAGAAATCTTACCTGAGATAGCCATGATTCATCTGCCAACAATTCATTCAATATAATTGTTGTATCTTTATGTGGGTCAAGTGATCGTTTCTCAGCAACACGTTTTGCACACTCAACATACATTCGATACTTTTGATGTGCAACACGATTTAATAACTGTACTCGATCACAACACACTCGACACATCAAGAAATCCTGTCAAACAAATACAAAATTGATGTTAGAAAATTTAATTTGAATTGATTAATTGAATTCTTAATAAAATATTACTGTCGATTCTTTGGATTTTAGAGAACTCCTTGAATAAAATGAGCCATTATTTTTGACGTGAATACGTCTTTAAATTTGTTTCCATAGTGGAAGGCAATTCAGAAACTTGATGATAATAAAATCGGGGGATACAGTTTAGTGTTGCAGCTAAATATAAAAATAATTTCTCAACGAATTCGGAATATTTATATTAGTTGTCATATCGATTAGTGTTATTTATAGCCATAATATCAATGTTTTTATAGACCAATAAATAGCCTCTTAAAAAATACTCGCTGAGATTTTCCAACGGAACTATCTTTGTTTTGGCACTATGAAAACATTTATTTTTAAAGAGGTAAAAGTACTATTTGATTGGGTCATGTAAAATAACATTTTTTGACGTGAATACGTCTTTAAATTTGCTTCCATAGTGTGAGACAATTCAGAAAACTGATGATAACAAAATCGGGGGATAGTTTGGTGTTGCATATCTATCATCTACATTCAAAATGTAATTACACCACTCGATAGCTAAAGGATCAAAGAATTCGTTACGTTGATGTGGACTGTGACGCATCGAGCGCGGCGGAGGTGGAAGCGCCGCCATTTTGAGGTCAATTCGCCGCGTCACATAATTCCCGTTTAGTATAACTTTTGACTCGGAGAAGCTAGGACGTTCGTTTGAGTTTCAATTGTCCGCTCTCGTCAAGATCTAACGATTGCGTATATAAAAAATTTGTGTGAAACAGTCATAGTGAATATATATGGTGTTAAAGTAAAAAATTAAAATAAATAATGCAAGGCCGGCCTATACTCGTCGAAAAGCCAAATCAAAATATAGAAATCGTATACGGTTGAAAAGGGCGTCTCAAGAACAATCCAGTGATACCCCGCGTTACAAAGCAATTTTCAACACTGTACTTGAATACTAACTTTTTCTAATTGTTGTCTTGGATCGGGCTGACAGCCATCTAATGTGGTTGCATTGTATGGTTGTCCATAAAGTAATATACGTAACGACACACGTGGTTGTTGACATGCAGCGCATAGACGTCCATCCGTTTCACTAGTAGTCAATTCACCTAGCACATTCAAACACGGCCACGTACTAACTGATCCTTGTACACTAGCTGGCCATCTGGTTATCGATAGTAATTTTCGCTTACGATCTTCAGTTATATCATCCACAGTTTTAACGTTCGATAAGAAGTATTCATCTAAAAAATAAAACAATTTCTAATCAATAATTAAATACATTTATGTTATTTTTATTAGTTCATCAATAATAATATTAGCTTTTTTAATGTTTGAACTTTTGAAAAAAATAAATTTAACGACCAACTTTTGTCCAAAAACAAAGATAGATACAAAATTCAAAACTGCAGAAAACATTTAAAAAAAACTATCCTGTATCCTTTAATCTGTAAATTAATTATTTAAATTTAGATAGCATCTAATATCACTAGTAATCGGATTTATGTAATTATTATTTAATTACTAAAAATAAATTTTCGTGAATTTTTATCTTTTTAATTAAGATATTTACAAAGTTATTCGTCAGACTATTTTTTTTTTTAATTTTAACGTAATGTACGAGATTTAATTTATAAAAGTAGAAGTTTTTTACTTTTTAATCCTTGAAGGTGGAGCAACATTATCAAAAATGTATGCGTTCATTCAACATTTGCCATCCACAATATGTTAAAATTCCAATTTTTAATGATTAATTACATAAAAACCTTTCGTCAGATTTTTTCCAACAAAATTATTTTATACGTATGAGTTAGCAATTAATAACATATCAAAATTTCAGATTTTTATCTATACATTGCCGAATTTACCTAGATACATGTGTCCGATCAACCTTAAGAGTATAAAAAATATTTTGTTTACATACCTTGCTCTTGAAATATTTCTGTAAGAAAATTACTATCTAATGCTTGTGATATTAACGTTTGTATGTAGACTTCAAAATTGTCTTGATATACTTCAGCCTCCTTCATAGCACGCTCAATGTATTCAGTATCAACAATTACCAATTCTTTACGTAAGAATTCAACAATAGTTTCAAGTTGACTTTGAGCACGAAAACGTATGGGAACTGGAATGTACAATTTCTTGTTTTCAGCCGTCCATGATGTATACTATAATCAAATAATTGGAGCATAAATTTTCTTGTTACAAAGTTCAAATATCTTAAAATACACCAAAAGTTTAATAAAATGATATAATAGTGAAAAACTACAATGGAAACATTATATATTGTATCTAAAACCAATGATTCTACATTTTATCATGGTAAAACAGAATCAGCGTCACTTCTGTTAAAATTAGAGTTTGAAAGATTGACATTAAATCCATTATTTACATTAGAATCAGAGTTAGTGAAATTTATCAGGACCAGGCCAGATTTATCAATATATACATTTAATGTACATAAATATTTAATGTACGTAATTCTAATATTCTTCTATACCAGAAACATAAACAGAGTAATAATGATGAAGACATTTCTGTTACTAATTTCAACTGTATAGTCTAATTGGAATGTTCTAATGTAAGAGAACGATAACGATCATTCATCTACACTGATAGAAAGAATTTCTTTCCTCAAGAATATATATAGTCTTCAAAATATTTGCTTGAATAAAGAAACCCTTGTTTTCATTCAAGACTACGCAGTCGAACCAAAAACATATGTTTAGTTGAGCGAAGAAACTAAAATGCTTGAACGGTGTTTAAAATTCTTTAAAGTAGAGTTCGTTAGTCTTGACCTAAGAGAGTCTATCTTGGCCAAACACTCTTCTGATTCTTTAGTCAAGAAAATGAAACTCTTGTAAAAAAAAGTATTTTTCTTATTAAACATAAATAAAAAACTCAAGAAGAGAAAGTTTATGCAGCTTCTTTAACTGAAGTATATCATTACTTCTTTAAAAAGTTTCATTTGTTTGGATTAAACGAATGTTTATTTTGGTCCGAAATTTTAGCATCTTGGTCCAAAGAAATCATCATTTCAGTTTAAGAATTTCGAGATTCTTGAGTCAAGAGTCAGTTTATCTTTAAGATAATTTCCTCGAGTCAAAACTATAGATGTAAAGATACTTATTTTCTTATACCAAATATACTTGTCTGTTTTGCTTAAGCTTATAATGTATGTATAAATAAATTTTGTCTATATATTTGATGACACACATAGTAATCAGTGCTACAACGATCGAGCGAGTGTTTTATTAGCGATTCGTTACATGCTGAAAATACACTCTGATCGGATTCTCATAACGCGCCAAAAAAAGTATAACTTCCAAAATTTATTCCATTAATAGGGAATATGAATGAAAATTTTTTTTCACATTTATTTTCAGAATATGAAAATACTATTAATACTGTAATAATATTTAAAAACGAAATTAAAATCGGACAAATATCAAGGAAGCTATAAGCTTTAAAAGATTATTATCTGTCTCTTTCTTGCAAAAATACTAAAAACGGAGTTTTACGTGTATTTTAAATGGTGATAGTACATTATGACGTCACAATGCCTATCAAGAGGGCTATCACTCTCTTTGTCTAATCGGGAATTTCAATCATTCATATCTCGCTTATTTTTAAAGTTATTTAAAAAGTAATTTTACCTTGATATTTGTCAAGTAAACATGCTTCAATTGAAGTGAAAAAAAATTTTCATTCATATTCCCTATTATTTGAACGAACTATATTAAATGATTATTCTAAAATGAATACTTACTGTAGAGATATTTCTGTACAGTGTTTGACCATTTTGATCAAATGGTTCATATTTTTGTAACAATGTTTTGCCATCCACACGCCATATTGCTGGCCATTCTTCACTCAATTCCGATTTAATCACAACGAATTCACCAGACTGTAATAGAGAAAAACAAAACATCAGATAAAAAAATCATTAATATTGATCGATATTTTTTTGTATATAATTGTACTAAAATAATTTCATTCAATAAAAAAATTTTGCAGCAAAGAGAATTGTTTAGATTTGTTTTGTGGCAAATTTTTTGTTTTGTAATGTGCAACAACAAAATAAACAAAAATATTTTATTGGGAGAACAAATTTATTAATTTTTTCCACAAACCTGATGTTGTTTCTCCTTCAATCTGTTTGACTGCATATTAAGAATAAGAATTATTTATAACAAATAATATCTCTTTCAAATGCAGATTAAGAAAATCTCACCATTTTATTAAGTTTTAATCATCACCATGAAATTTGGTCAAGTGTGAGATGTTGTTTAGGGTTCAACACCCATAATTATATAAATCAAATATCATGGTGATGGATCATCGATCAAAAGAATAACAAAATGAAAAAAAAAAAAAACAAAAAAACAAAAGAAAAGTCTATTTGAATTAAATTTGCTGCTTATAACGGTAACTTACCTTAAAAGGCATTTCTTCAGTGGAATTTGTAGGTACCGTTGGTGCAGCAGCAGCAGATGTTGAGGAATTACTACTTTGTGAGGTAACTGATGCAGCTATATTATCTTCTAATGTGGGTGGCACCGATTGTTTTGGTGCTAATGATTTGTTTGCTGCTAAAAAATGTTTAATAAAAATATTGAATAGAAAAGTTCAAATTTTTAATAAGAACTGGAGGTAGTAGTAATAGTAGCGGAGAAGAGGTCGAAGCCTCGCAAGTAGGCCTTTCTAGGCTTTTTTTACCGACCCCTGGACAAGGAATTTGTATGTAGACTAGAAACTGATAGGTTGTGTGACTACAGTCGACTTTGATAGGAACTATGCCAATATTCATCTGGAGTTTGTGAAAGGACAATGCAGAAAACTTTCATAAGCATAGGTTCCGGTTACATTCGTTGTTATTCATACGCCAACAGTAAATTAACTGCTCCATTAATTTTAAAAAAAAATTAATATAATTGACAAACTGCCACCGTTTGGATTTGAACCAACAACCTCCCAGTTCCGAGTAGAGCACCTTTAACAGCTCAACCACTCGGTCTAGTCAAGACTGGTGGTAAGATAAGTTTTTAAAAGTTTTTCTTGTGACATTAACAGCTTATGCACTTTAATTATTTCTATCTAGTTCAAAAAGTTCACATTTTTTAAGTAAGACTAAAAGGATTTCAGTTTTAAAGAGCTTAAAGGGAGGGGGAAACAAAATATATTATTTCTCCTAATATTAATTAAATAGGAAAACTTATCATAAAGCTGTAGAAACTTCAGGGGTAGTCAAGGATTACCTAGAGGAACTACTGGAGTTAGCAAAACGAAACAACGTTAAACTGATCTAGATACCAGATTACAGTGGTTTTGAATGAAATGAAAAAGCAGATACCTCAGCAATGAAGGGAGGCCCAGAACCTATTTTAGAAATCCCGAAGACAGCATGGAAACATGTGATAAACAAGCGGATAGACTTTAAACACCGTGATCATTCGGAAAATATACCGCAACACGGGAAAATACTTTTTCTCATCCAAGATGGATTGCATTGCAATGCAAGAAACTGTCCCTAGATACACTCAACCTGAACACACAATACACAGAGTAGGACTCCACAATGGATCCGATATGAGCAGACTGTGGGGCGAGGCCTGTGGAGCATCATCTTTAACTGCGAATATATGAACCTTCAGGAGAATATCATTAACAAGCTCCTGGTTATTGTTAAGATATGGGAGAAGCGACAATTATTACAATTTATCATTGGACCAGATTTTCTATAATCTTAATATTTACAAAAAATCGTTAGTTTACGAAGTTCCTACGTGACGGATATTTTTAAAGATGAATGATGATGTGTGATAGCAGTCTGTTTCTCAATTGAGTATATTGTAAAATTTTGGATACATAGAACTTAATTACAAAAAAAGATCACCCTCCTGATATCTTTTCTAAATTAGGAAAAAAAAGGGAACATCTGTTAATAAACTTTTCAGGAGAGCCAAAAAACTAAAATGCAACTTTTTAATTCGATTTGCAGTACTTTATGCAGAATTGAGTATAGTTTATTTAGAGTTGTTTGGATGTACTACAGCCCCCTCCCCCCCTTAATATTTCGAAATGAAAAAACAAAACTGTACATACCAACACTAGCCTGTCTTTTTTTAGCCATTGTTCCTATACTATCACTGCTCGAATAACCATCAAAATTCAAACCAGCCTCTTGTGCAGCTGCCGATATAAGATTACGTGAGTTTCTTTTTCGACTAGAAGATGACCGTTGACGCTTCACTTTCCGTCGTCCAGATAATAGACCCGTTGGATCATCTTCTGTTTCCTCCTACACAGACATACAAAATACAAGATATATGATAGTAAAATAATTTAAAAAATGATCGTATTACCTTCAATTGTGGAGTCCATGCTGGATCTGAATCTGAATCAACAAATTCAACTGGTTCATCATTATCATCTGCATCACCTGCAACTGTTGCCTGCGCTTGCCTTGCAATTAACTGTTGGATATTACTTTTCTCTTTTGCGGCACGACGTGAAGTTTCTCGACGTGGTGGTAATTGCAAAGGATCTTCTACAGCTATTTTATATAAATATTTTTTTGATAGTTTTTTTTTTTTTTTTAAACAAATGAAAAAAAAAAACAAACAAATGAGGTGATCGAAATTTTGAGAAAAAAAAAAACTATTTTTTTTTACTTAACTTTTATTGATGATACTTCACGTTCAATGACTTTTTTAAACCGATCAAAAATTTCAAAACAAAAAAATGAATGAAAAATGAAAAAAAAAATGTTTATATTGAATTTTGTATATTTAATATTAAAACAAATAGATATATTCGAGCAATATTTCAATCGAAAATTAAAATATTGCTCCAACATATCTACAATTACAAAAAATGATTTGAAAAAAAATTAAAATAAAAAATTTTGTTTGTTTTTGGGTGCTAACTACCATAACACACAACATTGACGAGAAAGATAAGAGAGGTCTTGGATTAAAGTATTTAAACTCAAATTAGTAACATCCTAATTTAGATTTTTGTAAATTCATTTTTATTTTGTCAAATGAAATGAATATCGTACAGAATATATTTACAGCTGAGTAAAACATTATATTATGCATTCAAATTCATCAATCAATTTTTTGTCAATAATAATAAGTTATTTTTTTGTAATATTTTACTAAATTTAATTAAATCAAAAAATAATTAAAACAGAAAGAAAAGTCGAAACAAAAAACAGTAAAATCAAAAAGCATTTTGTTTGTTATACAACAACGAACGATATTACTGTGATGAGATTTATGTAAATTTATCATGTATTTTTAATTATTTTAATATTTATTTTTTTTTTTTTTTGTTATAAGGTCTATTATTTAGAAATCAAATGTGTTATGAGGAAGCAATACATTTTCAAATATTGTTTGTTTCCTGTTGCGACGTCTGCACAACGGACGTTAAACGGATCTAGCACTCAATTTTACACAATAGTACATTCAAACTTAGTTAGTTCTGTTTGCGTTCAAATATCTTACTCAGACTGATATTTAATCATTTATTAGCAGCGTTCAGTATTTCGATTTCAGGTGTTTCGGTTAGTTGTATGTAATTTTTGATACTTTTTTTTTTACAAAAATTTCATTTATAGCACATTTGTGGTAGTATATGGTAAGCAATTTCAATTATTGCACGTTTTTTTAAGTAACGTTGCTGCCAAACGTTCACGTTTTCAAAAACTAACCTTATTTTATGTACGGGTAATTTTGAACAAAGCTATATTAAATAGTTTTTTTGCCCGTACTTACATAGTTCTCAAAAATTTTTCTAAATTTTAACCTAAACTTTTAGTTTCCATAGTAAGGGTTAATAGTAGTATTCATTTGATAGCAGAGGGTAGTTAGTTGTTTTGTTTTAAAATAATCTTAACGTCGATGAAACCTTATAAGATCGTAAGAGGGATTAACCCTCAACTGTGGAAACAACTTTGGAATAATCGTCCCCTGCCGCATTTTATTACGAGGCGAAGTATTTTTGTTTCCTGTTCAGACCAATTTTGTTGGAAATGCTCACATTTTTTGACTGAACAATTTTTTTTATAGCATCGGTAGAACAACCGAAATAGAATGGGGCACCAACAAAGGTCATATTTTGGTGCCCCTTTCTCTTTATTTTTAGCTACTTCTGTCTAAACCATTCAACGCTATGAAAAAATTATTCAAACAAAAAATTTGAGGATTTTTATTGCCTACAAAATTTTGCTCCGAAACTTTTTCAATAAACTGAACGGATGTGAAGATATCAAGGAAACAAAAATATAAACCCATGTAAAAATGTGGCAGGGGTAATCCTTCTTACGATCTTACAAGGTCCGATCGACGTTAAAATTGTTTTTAAAGATGATTTTTTATACTACTCTAAAACATCAAAATTTTAAATATTTATCTTTACTTGAATGATCGAATAATCCTAATTAATATGGGATGAGTATTCAATAGAGACATTAGTTGATAAAAACTGCCAAATAACCAGAAATGATTCTAAAAAAAATTACATGCAACTAAGTTTACAATTATTTTTAGATTGCCTAGAGGGGAGGAATACGAAGGAGGGCGCGAAATAAGATCAGATTGTAATTAGTCTTGAATGAGTATACTGTCCTATGAGAGAGACATTCACCTTATGTATCACATATATAACTAAGTTTGATTGTACTAAAACTACACAAAACAAAATGTATTCCAAATTTGTTTTTCAAATAACAGCAATCTACACAATTAGAGGGACAAAAAGGACAAATATCTTGATCTTAAAACTTTGTGAAATGTATTACCCCCTCATTTGAATATGTTTCTAAAATAGTGAACCACTGATTATTGTTTTTAAATTATTTTTCTCTATAATTTGAAAATGTGAAAATTATCTAAACATATTAAAAATGTTTGTTTTTTTAATATAAAATGAAAGAAAAATATTAAATATACAAAAAATATCTTATAAAACAGTTGTAATTTTTTTTTTTTTTTTTAAAAAAACGTAAATATATGTTTATATATGTATTTATATATATATTGTTTTTAAAAAATAAAAACAGTAAAATAGAATTTAAAAAGCTACTCATCAATGTCAGTCATGGTAGTAGCTGTGAAAAGAAAAGAAAACGGAATATTTCAATTACAATTTATTGTTCAGTTAATTATTATTTGTTAAAGCTATCATCATTCACAATGAAAATATCATTATTATTTCTATTCTATAACAACAACAGTGGATCTAATTTTTTTTAAACAAGGTCTTTGGAAAGACGAACATAATTTTAATGGAATTTTTAAGAAGGGAGGAGAGACAGTTCAGTTTTTTTTAATATGTTCAAACTACGCATTTTCGATACATTTTTCTCTATTATTCGAATATAGTAAAACCTCGTTTATCCGAGGTAATGTGGGGAGGAGGTACCCCGGATAAGCGAAAACTCGAATAACACGAAAAAAATAAAAAATTCGAAAATTTTAATCATTTTTTATGTATTTGAAAGGTCAACTGTTAATTTTTAGCTCGAAAGAGCACACTAAACGTGTTTTAACTTGTTTTTTGCGTGTACATATAACGGGTGATTCATTTAGAGGTACGTTTTTGTCTATGGATTTTTTGACAGATGAAGCGTGAGTCGTGTTAACCTATCATGGTATTTTTGTTCAGTATAGTTTGACATTTCATCATGGAAAAACTTAGCCCGACACCGATTCAGCCTTTGGGCTCTTGAAAAGCTTGAAGAACATCCAGACAAAACAACGGTTTGGTGTGGTTTATGGGCGTAAGAAAGAAAACATTACATCTAGAACGTAACTGTCAACGTAAATTGAAGCCCGTGATCTCCAGGACATTTGGTACCAACAAGATGGCGACACTTGCCACACAGCACGTGAAACCATGGCTTCATTGCGAGAACAATTTGGTGAACAGTTAATTTCGCACTTAAGACCGGTGAGTTCGCCGCCTAGATCCTGTAACATCACACCCTTAAACTTTTTCCTTTGAGGCTATGTAAAGTGTAAAGTCCAAAGTCTATATGGATAAGTCGCGTACGATTGAGCAACTGGAAGCCAACATTACTCGAGTTATTCGCCAAAAACCACTCGAAATGCTCGGACGCGTCATCGAAAATTGGAACTGCAGGAATGGACTATGTTAACCGTAGTTACGGGCAACATTTGAAAGAAATAATCTTAAAAAATCTAAAAATAAATTTAAGGAATGTTCTTTTGTATAACATAGAAAACGTGATAAGTTTGTTTTTTGTTTTGAAAAAAGTACCTCCAATTGAATCACTCTTTTATATGTATAAACAACAAAGTAGCAATCGAAAAATACTTCACACGTACAGCATACACCTCAATTAATGCTGAGTGCTCGGATAAGTCCATTGCGTCGGATAGTGCGGAAACTAGACTGATCGAAAGCCGGATAAACGAGGTTTTACTGTAATTTGTTTTCTTCATTATTAGCCTTTGATTAAGATAGTTGTCTTGCAATAATCGAGTTAAAAAGTTTCAGCTCAGAACACACGTCAATTATATGAATAAATAGACTGACATGGTTGACTATACTTTTTTTGACTTTAATGTACTATAAGCCACAGAAGTTGTGTCCTTTTTTTAAAATTATATAGTCATTTGGTGTCTTATTCATTCGGTTTTTGGGAAAATATTTCGAATTAAAGTTGTTCATTATAAATATACTAACAACTTTTATCTGAAACGTTTTCCAAAAAACCGAATGAATGGGACACAAAATGATTTCGGATAAAACTTGTTCATGATAAATGTAGTAACAATTTTTATTCGAAGCATTTTTGACCAGAAATGATCCGAACTTCTGTGGCCCATAGCACCTCATATACAGTCAAGAGTCGTATTATCAGGTAGTTATCTTGCAATAATCGTGTTTTCTTTGAAATATAAATATAACATAATTTTACATTGTCCTAGTTTTTTAGCCAAATCGTTCGACGCGTTTTTTAAATAAAATTAAAAGTTTGGTGAAATTACAACTTTTGTAAATACCTGAAATGTTAATCGTATAATTTTTGAGAGTGATTTTTATCATAACTAAACTGTCAACAATTTTGAAATTTTAAACCAAGTTAAATACTCATATTTTGAATAATTTATCAAAAGTTTAGCCAATATCGCCGACAACGCGGTTTACACAACAAAAAAATGTTGCATTTGTAAAAATCAACTTTGGTTTGAAACTTTTTCATAAACTCAGTATATATCGGGTATTTAAACTCAGTTAAGCTTATGAGACCAAATAAACTACATAAATTTGTAACATGTATTTTTGTATAATGTTTAAATTGTACCAAAATTTGTTCTCAACAAATTAATAAATTTATCCTTACATTAATAAACATCCGTTCTGATGATAACGGTAAAATTTACGCCACATTTAAAACCCACCCCGTATTTACCCCAAAACTATGGCACGTATGAAAAAAAAGTTTCAAACAATCGTTGTTTGTTTTTATGATATAAATATTTAACTTCTATTGCTACCTACATTTTCTTCGAAATTCCCTAAATATGATCTTAAAATTTATTAAAATAATATTAAATAAGGTCAGCATTACTATTAAGACACAAAAGTTTAATAAAATGATACAGTAGTGAAATAATACAATAGAAAAATTATATATTGCATCTAAAACAAATGATTCTACATTTTATCATGATAAAAACAGAACCAGCGTCACTTCTTCCATTAAAAATAGAATTTGAAAGACTGGCATGCATTAAATCCATTATTTACATTAGAATCAGAGTTACAGAAATTGATCAAGACCAGGCCTGGTTTATCAATATTTACATTTAATATACAAAATTTACGAGCCCATAAAAATTATATCATTGATAATTTGGCTCGTAATTCTAACATTCTTCTTTTGCCAGAAACATGGAATAAGAATGATGAAGACATTTCTGTATCTAATTTCAACTGTTTAGTCAAATTTAAATGTTCTAATGCAAATTTAAAACGATCAATCATCCTTCTATAACGTACAATAGCCGTATCTTTCCATATGCAAAAATCATGGCACACAGATAATTATTGTCCACTAAAGAGTATGGTCACTTATGTGATAGACATACTTGTTGTCTGTTTCGCTAAGCATCTAATATGGGTATACTTTATTAATCCGGTTCATTTCAACTCCAGACAAACATATTTCAAAATATCGGATACTCTTCTCTCAGATTTGAAATTTTTAGCTTTATGGAGCTGATATCATGAAAACCGTTAGTTAGATCGTATTTTAACAGACAGCATCATTTTCGCTGTGTTCAAATTAGTTTAGAACATAGCTTTTCTCAATATCAAAGAAAAATAATTTTTCTCGAATTTTTGTCAATTTTTTAAGGGGTACCCCTTAGAAGAATTTTTTTTTAAATGAAAAAAATTTTTGTCACTGATTTTAATAAACATAATTTTCTAAGATAATTTTGACCCACACATTCTAAAAATCCGGTTCATTTCAAAGTCAGACAAACAGATTTCGAAATATCGGATGGTCGTTTCTTAGAATTGTAAATTTTAGAGCGTTATAAGCAGTAATATTGAGAACCATATATCGGATGATTATATTTGAACAAACATGTCCGTCATACCTACGTACTTACGTATGTCAAGTTACATAAAGCTTGTGAAAATACAGCCATAATTCTTCTGATTGATATGGAAAATGGTATTCGATCGAATTTTTTAAAGCTTTCTGAACCAGTTTCGATGGACCCAAGATCGCATATTTAGGTACTCTTTTCTGATTTACGATGGTTTTCAGAATAGGAAATTTAGTCATTATAAATTTAGTCTTTCTACTGCAATGACACATATTTTTTACTGAATGTATCCCCAAACACTGTGCAATAGAGTAGGATAGAAATCAGTGTTACATCGATCGAGCGAGTGCTACATCAGTCGAGTGTTATATCAGCGATTCGTTACATGCTGTAGATACACTCTGATCGGATTATCATAACGCGTCAAAAGAAGAATAACTTCAAAAATTGTGTGTTAAACAAAAATGTTTTTACAAAATGTCTCAAAACTATATTTTTTAAAAGGTGATCACTGAATTTATACAATATATTCTAGGCATTAAAAAATAGTCCTTAAGGATGTTAAGTAGATACAATCGGAGACAAAAGTACTTTAATATACAAATTTTTGGCAGTGAAACCATTCATTAAAATCAACAAAAACATGCATCCTTTTTCTTTTTATACCATAATAAGTAACAGATTTTTATTTTATTTCTATTTATAAATTTTTCTCAACAACCGTTTATCAATGTTAATAAAATTATGCAAAATACTTTCTATAGAGTTCAAGTTATATAATTTGAAAATTTGGGATGCTTCGTGACTTTTTTAATGGTAATTGAAATGAATTTAATCTATTGAGTGAACAAATCTCTATGTAAAATTACAGGTTTTTTATTATTTTTTTTAATAGCAATAACTTTTAAACGACTTAGTTTTGAAGTTTTAGCAATAAGGAACATTTTACTAAATTTTCGTTCGTTTCGTAGCATTTTCGATATACCTACCTAACATCCTTAATAAATTTTTTTTACCAATAATTTTAAAACAATTAACGATAACGATATATTTTGTTGTTATTAAATTTGAAGAAAAATTCTATTCAGGCCTAGATAAACCAGTAAGAAGTACTGATGGACACCGCGAGGTACTGTTTCTAAAGCAACGCTCTGATTCAACAATTGAATTGATAACTTTATTCAGAATTAAAATTTTTTATTTGAACTTATCGTTGTTATGAATTAAATAAAACACATTACACAACAATCCAAAAAAGATTAGTCAAGTATATAAAAAATTATAGTCAATTTTCGACCAGAATAAAAATTAAGGACGTATTCGTTTTGGGCACTTACACGCTTTTAGCGCCACCAAGCATTGTTTTAGTGTTTTAGTGTTAACTTTTTAGTGTTAACTTGATGCTGTGTATGCTGACAAAGCGCGCTAATGGTTGAGTTCTACGATAGACATCACGCTCACAGACGCTTTCACTATCGAGATAGGGCAGCAAAAGCGTGAGCGCGAAATCGTACTAACTTCCAAAACGAATACTGTATAAGTGTATTTCATTGCATATTTTAATTTTTTGAATGTTTTAAATATTTTTTTTCTGAATAAACAAAAAAACTCACATAAAATACAAAATCTTATACGAAAAAAACCTACATTACCGACATACTTTATCAAATTGTCAATTTAGGGATTTTTGGTTTGATTTTAGGGGCTTTTGAATTCACTCAAACATTCTATTCATGAAGAATAGATATATTAGGAGATTGAACGACATAGGCAATTCGTCTGTTTTTGTGTCCTCAAAACCGTGTAGAGATCATAGTTATTATTTTCGCCACTAGCGGCAGTGCGAATCTGCCCGTACGGAATTATTATTATTATTACATATTAAAATCAACGGTTATCACATCTTACAAATAAAAATTGTAAGTATAAAAATTGTTTAATTTTATAAATGTGAAAAAATGGGACGATGTTGTACAGGGAAAGCATAGATATACTGCTATATATCTATGAGTGAAAGGTTGTTTAAGGTTAGGAATGCGTGTCTGCATTTACGAAAGGAATATGGTCTGTAATTACCGGTTTTGTGATCTTCTTTCTTTATCTAATATATGTCAGTTATTGTAAACATATATTGTATATTATTATTAATTGCAAAATTATCACTATGATTCTTCATCTTTTAATTTATTGCAATTATTAAGAATTCTCTATTATTAATATTTATTTAATTATTACTTGATAATCGAAAACAATTTTTTATTATCTATAAAACTAAGACTTCTTATTAACTGAATGGAAGTGATTTCTTGGCGCCTACATTTAAACATTTAAATTCCGTACGGCACTGACACCAGTGACCCCTACTGATAAAAGATAGTTACACCAATTCTTGACCGTTTTTTTAACATTACGTTCGCTCTCCTAATATATCTATTCTTCATGATTCTATTGCTTGAAGAACAGTTAAACTGTTTTCATCCACCATATTGAATATTGATGCCGACTGATGCTTGCACCTACTTACAATGCCTAAATGAAGAGCATTTTCAGGAGTAGAGAAAGCGTTCATAGGCAAACAAGAACGCCAATAATGTGCACTTAAAAGCGTGAACGCTGAAAGCGCCCAAAACAAGTACACCCTAAATTGACCTTAAACATAATCTAAACGATCCTATTTTGAAAATGAACTATAAATAAAATTTATAAACTGAATGTAAAAATAAATAAAAATAATGATTATAAACAATTTCATTGTGAATGTGTAGCTCTCTCTTTAAATGCAAATCAATAAAATGTCAACAAACCTTCTTCAGAGTTACTGCGTGATCCAGTATTTCCACTTCCAGATGATTTCTGCGCACCACTACCACCACGTTGATCTGCAGCCATTTTAGCACGTTTACGTTCAGATGGGCCACCTGGTTTTGGTGGACGTCCTTTACGACCGCTTGATAATGCATTCATCACACTACCAGAATTTAATTTATTTGAAGTCTGATGACTGTCTGATTGTGATGATTGTGAAGATTTCGGTCGAAAACCAGGTAAATCATCATCAGAACTATCAAAGCCATCATCAGAACTATCTAAACGATGTTTACGTTCTTTCGGTAATGGAAAGTAGCGTGGATCATCCTGTGGATCACCTTGACTACTTAAACGTACAACTGGCGCAATTGGTACTGGCGGTGGTGGTGGTGGTGGAACCACAACACTTGGCGTGGCTGATGTTGTTCCAGGTGCTCCAGTTGTTCCAGGCATCATGCCACCAGTACCATTCGGTTGCTCAGTTGGTTTTCGTTGCCAGGATGCTTTGCGTCCACCACGTGTACCAGCCGGTGGTGGTGAACTATCACGTTCACCTTGCAAAAACTTAAGGTAGCTATTCATGAAACCAGAACCAGGTCCAGTTATCTTCTTTTCAGCTAATTTATTCACAATTGGATTAACTGGTGGCTGATGATGCTGTTGATGAGGAGGTTGCGGGGGATGATGATGTGAGGCGGCGGCGGCGGCTGTTGCAGCACCAGGTTGTTGGTGTGGTTGAGCGTGCGCATGTTGATGTACTGTTTGATTAGTTCGATTTGTTTCTGAAAGGAAATTCAATTCCTCTTCTATATTTGGTACGACCACCTTAGGTTGTTCTTCAGGAGGGTTGGGATTCGATGAAGGATTTGTGGAATATTGATTATGACTATTACTATGGAGATGATTTGATGATTCTTGGTGATAAGCATTGGATGCTGATGAAGATGATGACGTTAATGGCGTTAATTCCGTTGATGAGTATTCATGATGTGAGGATGAGGGTGCTGCGGCTTGCGCCGCAGCTAAATGAAATGCTGGATAGAATGGTATAGGTGGAGGTGGTGCAGAAGGATGATGATGTGGAACCATTAAAGATTGGTGTTGGTGTTGCATTTGTTGTGCAGCACTAAAGGCTGCGGCAGCCGGTGAGCCTGAAAACATTTTTGGTGGTGGGGGTGGTAAATTCCATCGTTCAAAATCAAAATAACTGGTAGCACCACCATTTTGATGATGATGATGGTGTTGTTGGTGTTGATGATGATTGGACGTCGTAGTGCCAGAACTATGTGCTGGTGGTGGTATTCGTGATGTGAAATACTCAGCCATTGCTGCACCTGTTATATCAGTAATCGCTGATGCTGACGATGATGACGTCGTTGATGACGACGTCGACGTATTATGCCCACCACCTTTATCGTTACTTTTTCGCCTTTTATTGCCCCCCGCAGTACTATTACCACCGCCGCCTCCTCCCCCTCCTCCGCCAGTGCTTTTTGCCTCAATTTTAACAATATCTTGTTGTACTTGACAACTATTATTTACATTTTGTTGTTGTTGTGCGGCGACTGCAGCGGCCGCAGCTGCAGCAGCAGCTTGCTGAGCGGCAACCGCTGCAGCAGCTTGTTGTTGTGCCTGTTGAGCTTGTTGTTGTTGTTGTAATGTTTGTAAGTTTTTAACGATTGTCATTGGATCACCACGACAACTCGATAAGTCTTGTAAGGTCACCTGGTGTGACGTATTTGAATCAAAATATGCTTGCTGTCGTTCAGAAATACCAAGTACAGCACGTGGATTCGTTGTTGAATTTGATGGTAATTCAATTTGTCTACTCGGTATTTCAATTGAATTGTACGCCGTTGAAGATGATGAGTTCCCACCAGTTCCCGTCGAAGCAGATCCACCTGTACCTGCTGATGATGGTGCACCTGTACTTGGTGCACCTTGTTGATATTTATTATTTGTAGTACGTGTATGTTGTTGGGATGATCGATCTTCCCAACAATTTTGTTGTGTCGGTTGTTGAGCTCGTGTAATAACTGATGGATAGGCCACGCCGCCACCACCGGTTGAATTTGATGGACGTGGGACGGATACATCGAGTGGGGAAGGTGGTGCGACTTGTTGTTGCGGTGAGGATATTGAATTTAATGGACTATTATACATTGGATACGCTGGACTTGGGACATGACCTAATGGAGAGGCTTGCGAGTGTGCTTGTAATGGACTCGGCCTCCTTGGTACCACAACACCACAATCTGTTGGACCGTTACTAGCTTGGGTATATTCGGAGGTACTAGCTTGCTTACCACCACTTCGATGATGATAATCATTATCTGTTGCAGGATTAGCACCTGGTTGATAATGTCTATACGTTCCACCACTATTAGCACCAAGTTGATATGATGAAGACGAACCAGTTGTACTACGTCCACTTTTATTTGTTGCTGAACTATTTGAACCAGCGTAATGAGGCCGACCTGGTGCATCCATTATACTAAAACTGATTGGAGATGATTGACTTGGACTGGTTGATGATGCTGATGCACCAGCTGCTGCATTCGTTGATGTTGATGATTGTTGACGTTGCGAACGTTCTGTTTGATTTGCAAGCTCTGGATATATTTTAGTTTGTGCCTTTGTTTGTATTTGTTGCGTAGAGGGGGCAGGAGGCGGCTGTGGTTTTGCGGGCGGCGGCGCAGCAAACGATGAAGATTGGTGATTAGCGGCAGCATTAGCGATAACTTGTTGTTGACGATTCGCAGCCTTTTCACTACGATTGGGGAATAATGTGGAACGGACAGGGGCTTGTGGGATACGATACTCTTTCGATACAACAGATGTGTTATGTGAAGATGGTGAGGGTGAGGATACAATACATGATTGTTGGGATACTGAGGACACTGAGTTACTTTGAAATGACTTACTGTTGTTACTTGTTGCGGTATTTGAATTTGAATTATAGTTGTCTTGTTGCGATGTACCTTTGCTGCTGCTGGTACTAAATGACGATGAGCTAGAAAGTGGAGAATCTGTACCAACAAATGTCGTTGGAACTTGGAAAAATGAACTTGCGTTTGATGATTGCTTCGATTGTTGTTGATTCGGTGCACTCACTTGTGGACTTTGAGATCTACTTGTTTTTGCGCTAACAGCAGCTAGTTGAGAATTCAAATGATTTAAACTTTGGGCAGCAGCAAAATGTGCATTAAAATTCTCATATGAACTTTTTGTCGTAGCTGGTACAGGACCACCTGGTGAGTTTGGTACACTTTCATGTGGTAATATACCAAATGGACTGTTTTGTTGCCACGCGGCAGCACTAGCTGCTGCTGCTGTTGCACCTTGTTCAAAGAAACCTTGTGGTCCTGGTGGTCCTTGGTGATGTGAAGGATAATGTGATTCATTATCTGACGATTGTTTTGATGCAGCTGCCTGTAATGCAGCGGCTTGTCTATGTTGGCTTACATAGTGTGCTGGTTTTGGATTTGCATGATGAAATAATGGACTGAAAACAGCATCGTATGCAACTGGAGGCGGTGATAGAAAACTACCTGGATTAAACGGGGATGCTGACGATGATGCTAACGATGCTGTTGTATGTGCAGCTTGTAACAGTAGCTGTGACGTTGTTGACGGTACACCGCCTCCAGCACTGTGTCCAGCGCCATGATGGTGATGGAAATCTCCACTTGAGGCGCTGGCTTGTACTCCCGCTAGCCGATTATATGAGGCATAAGCCGACCACGGCCCAACGGGATCCATCTACAGCACTTAGCTGATATTTTTTTCTTTACAAAACATAGATAATTTGGTTGTGTTTCTTAGACTTTAATTTTATATGTTTTTTTTTTAGTCTTCTTTTTCAGCTGTGTTTTCTTTACGTAATTCTATGTCAAAGTACAATTCTATTTATTTTCATTTTTAGAAACGAGTAAGTTCGATTACTAAACTGTACTGACTGTTCTACCGTATTTACTGTTTAATCAGGAACTTTCACAGCACCTAAAAAAAATTTACTTAATTACTAGTCACAAATAAACCATTTTTTTATTTTTTTTTATCTAATGAAAAATTTCTAAATTTACGTCATGTATTTTAATCAAACAAAAATTTTAGTATTTTTAAATCGAATAATTTAAGACCCATAATAATAATTAAAAGCTTTCGAAAGTTGAAAATATTTGGTTAAAATTTATCTTTTTATCTATATATGCAAACATAGAAAATAATTACAAATTGCTTTCTTTAATTTAAGCAGCTAAAACTTTTTTTCTTATTTAAAGAAAAAATTTTCCTGTAGGAAAATTACGTATACCCTTGTTAAACATGCGGAAATGCCGGTTAAGTAATTTCCTAATAGTTGATGTTTTTTTTACAAAATTGATTTTTTCATATAATAATGGAAGTCAATGTGATGTATTACAATAAATAATTTTTCCCGTAAAAATTATATTAATTAGTGAAAATAATGAGAGGGGTGTGGGATCTAATAGTATTTTACAATAAAAATAGCATATAATATGAAAGATACAGAAAAAATAAAGCCATAATAACCGTGAGTTTGATGGCTGGTGTTCGGTCGGCGGGATATAAGCCGCTCATCTCAAGTCACTCTGATGTGTGTATATTGACTCCCACCCCCCCATTAAAAAAATAATATCAAAGCGTTATATACGCAAAGGTTCACTTAACCATCTGCTAATAAATTGTATTTAAATAAATTCGAATGCATAAAATACAATTCAACTTACTTTTATTAAACAGCAATCGGTTAAAAATATAAATTTATAACGTTGATACACTAGATAACATCTTCCATAGTAAATATGGCTTCGTTATAGAACTTGAATGCGTCCTTTGACAAATATTAACAACACATTTATGTCTGTCACACAATCACAATATTGATAAAAACATAATAAAATGTTGTAAAACACAATTATTATTAATATTTATGTAATTTTTACACAAATTGAATAGTTATATACAATGTTTAACACTATTTTAATGACAATGTCTACCTTTACACTTGTACGGCCGCCATTTTATTACAATATTCTATCATACAACAATAAAAGACATAAAGCGCCATCTATCGATTTATGGTGACGTCATATACAATTATTAAATACAATAGGAAAACGAAGTGAAAACGGGTGGTAGGATAAAATAAATCGTTGTTTGAAACGATGATCGTTCGCTACATATAACACCACTTTATATTATATTATTATTATACTTTATATACATATACATATATATATATATATACATATAAATATATACATAGTTGTATTATATACGAATACGTACTTACAACATATACAACATACTACATACTATGTATACAAAACTATTTTATTTCTCATTTTTATTAATTCTAAAAATTATTATTATTATTATGATTATTATATTCCATTCAAAAACAGGGCGTCGTTTTGTTATTGTTTAATAAAACCACGCATGGAAATAATCATTATTTTATCCTGGGATAAATACTATTATTTCTAATTAAAATAAATGATACATGTATTTTTTATTAATTAAATATATAGTACATTCAACCCCATTATACTCATATTGACTATACCACTATACTTCCTAGGTTTAACACAAATTTTTATTTGTTTATAATATTTTCGATAGTTTAGCCAAAGAATACAATATACAGTTTAGCTTAATGCTGTATTCGTTTTTTATTTATTTCGATTAAAAAAAAAAAACAGCTTTCTATATAAACCTTCATTTATCCAAATATACTTATTAAATAAATTTTCCCTGTCTTAATTTCTTTAGTTTGGTTTAGATAATTATTAGTTTTCAATGAATTATTTGTTAATGATAGATATATTTCATCCATATTTGAGTAAAATCGACACATTACTTTTTCTATAGTATGTTTCATCAATCTTAATTGTGATTTCTTCAGCATCTTACAATGTTGAACGTTTTATCGTATGTTTAATTATCATACCATAATCTTTTACCATCATTATAAATTCAAAATATAACTCGAATAAAAACTTTCTGTTTCTGAATAAACTAAGATATTAGTAATAATGAATAAAAAATATGTTAAAATTAAAAGTTTATGCTCTAACCCGTCAATTATTAAATGCATAATAAATGTGTCGAATTTATCATAATGTTCAAGATTATGTCTATTATGACTCTATGCAACAGATAAACAATTTATTCACTTATCCAATTTGTTTTATACCCATCGTAACATTAGTAGAATACAAAAATAATGTTTTATTATTATACTGAAATGTTCGAACATGCCAAATTCGAAAAATTGTAATTTTTTTTCTTCAAATAGATTATAAAGGTACTTACCTTTTAGCGAATTAGGTTTTGTACTGATGAAAGAATTTCTTAAAATGTTCATCGAACCTATACTTATAGTGGATATCGAAAAAAAACACTAAAATGTTTATGTGTATATGCAATTTTTGGTTGATCAGAATGAAATTTGGTATGTGACGTGATTCGACACTAATTATAGTGTCGCAATAAATGCCATAACTAGAGACACTTGTATGCACACATAGACACTCGGTGTATACACTGAGTGTACGGTGTCTAGTGTCGTAGTCTAAACGAACCATTACAATAAATGGAAGAACAGAATCGTTTAGATTCGTTTTTGAAGAAATTAATAATTGCTGAAAGTGTAAACAGATGATTGTAAGGATTAAAAAAATTAAAAACATCATTATCAATAATAATCTACATAATAATTTTATTATTATTAAAATGTAAAGTACTTCAGGGTGATACACGTTTAGGATCACGTGGGAACATGCTTGTCTTACGTATGTTATCAAGTCCCAAATATAACATTACAACACGTTCCATTCCAATTCCACCGCCAGCATGAGGTGGACATCCATAACGAAAAGCGTCAATATATCCGGCTATTTTGGTTGTATCTATAAAAATAACATGCATTAAAATATTGGTATACAATAATCACACGTTGCAAAATGGTTTGAAACAAATCGGTTGGAATACATCTGCAGACACGATCAAGCAATTTGTGCAACAACCCGTTTGCTCAAACAATTTGATGGTGTATGCCATGGATTGAGTTGTTGCTCAACGATTTGAGAAATATCGGTCGAGATCGATTTTCATTTTTATTGTATGGCAGTGTTTGACCAAAAACCATAAAAAGAAATGATTTTTTTCCCAATATGTAGGATGTGTTTACACATGAAAGTTTTGATGTAAGTTTTCAATCGATTCTTTTGCTGAGCAAGCGCAGTAGTATTGCTTCAAATAGAATCCTTGTCTTTATTGAAATAACTTGAAACTTTCATTTAAAAAAAATTACCACGCTTCCTCAGCAAAACAATCGATTGAAAACTTTCATTTGTAAAAACCACCCTTAAATATTAAGTTACATATAACATTGCATGTAAACTTGCTTCAAATAGAATCCTTCTCCATTTTGTTATGACGCCAAACATTTTTTTGTATAGAAATAGATTACCTATTCCATGGTGTTGGGCACGCTTGATTAAAAAGTCCTTATCATGTATCCGTTGTGCGCCAGAGAGAATCTCTTCGCCTCTCATAAACATGTCATATGAGTTGCTGTATTTTTCATTAGCTGGATCTGGCATGGTGTAAAACGGTCTGACGGCTAATGGGTATTTGTCTAATATATAAAAGTCTGTATCATACTGAAACAAAATAATACAATTTTCAATACTAAAAATCGTTACTGGATAATATAAAACAGTCATTTACGAACTTTAGCCTTAACAAGACGTCCAAGTAATTTTTCACTTGGTGTACTTAAATCATCTTCATCACCCATTTCAACACCAGCTTCTTTTAACATAGAAACAGCTTGAGGAAATTGTAAGACAAGTGGAGGTTCAACAAAAGTAAATGGATCAACATTATACTGCTGTTTTATGATTTCAACTTCATTTGAATAACTAAAAAAATAATTTTTTTTTATACAGTTCTCCGATTTAAGCACCATGTTAGGGACTCATAGTAGCAAATGTGTCCTAAAATTTTTTTATTATATCTTCATCCCTAAGATAAATTGGATAATTAATAGTTTTCTAAGGCGTAGATATGAGGGCCATTTAATAAATGAATGTCGAAAGGATTCCGCACGTTTTGTATGGAAATGTGTTGTCATAGTTTATATTTGCTTTTAGACACTTTTAAATATAAACTACAAAGAGATATATACTTCCACACACTAATTTTCTACACATTGTTTTTGCTTTTCGTGCTCTGGAACTCCAAAACTGTTAAACTTAAAGCACTGTAGATAAGATAAAGCCGGTTATACACGTTGCTACGAACACCTTCCAACGTTCGTCACATCGTGTGGCCGTTGTTCAAACCTACGAGCGTCCAATGGCAAGCGTCGAACGTTCGCATTTGGACATTTTATTGGCATTTTATGGACATGGACCGATATCGATATTTTTGCACCGAGTCAAAGGGATGTCACCAATGGCTACAAGAGTCGTTCACAGGTAGGGACTTGGGCCATAATACACATTGAGAACGCATAATTTTTTTTAAAGAGGTTGAAAACTTTTCAAAAGACACTAACAAGATGGAGTTGGGTGTCAGATCTTGTTGGTAGTGTCAGATTTTTACTGACTAAAAACAATCCTCTTTCCTCCCTTCCCGTGGGAAGGTGGCCAGACTGGAAACCGCTTTCGCATTACTTCAGTCTGGCCCTTGGTGCGCTATCAGTCGTAGCTTCTTGCTTCTTTTCTTTAAGCACTTCTTCAGCGTACCGCAGAACAGCTTCCCATTTCTGCACAGAGCTGAGCATGGGATAGATAATGCTTTCTGCACGCAGCGTGAGAACGCATGTGTACGATAGCTCAACTATTGATAGTTAAAACTGGACAACAGTTTGTACCAAACTGTTTATATGTATTTGATCAAACATTCGATTCACCGCATAGCAGGAACATTCGCTGCACCAACTGTCGAACTTACGTGTCTCAAACGTTCGGTCCAACGTTGGAGCGAGCGTTCGTAGCATCGTGTAGAACTGCCTTAATATAAATACCACAAATCAGCCAATTTATCCGGGGTTCAATTTCTATATAAAACGTTCGTGTACTTTTTACAATGGAAACAAATTCCTTGCATTTTGTACCAGAAGTACGAAAAAGTCATATATTTTGCAGTGTTTCGACAATAAAACAATTATTTTGCAGTGTTTCGAAAAACTGTATTATTTATCGTATTTTATAAAGTCAAAACCATTTGATTATAAAAAAATTTGTGTCTGTAACAACTACCAAAAGTTTATAATCTAATACTTTTCGAATCCCTTTACGGTTCTATATCTTCTATACAATACGATTCGAAAAATCCCTAAAGTAGAAATCGTTACACAATTATAGTATAATTAGAAATAGTTACCTATCACGAAGTCCTTTGAATAAATCAGTTAAAACATTACCAATAGTAAGCATTACTTCATGATAATGATACTTAAAAGCCATTTCTAAATCAAGACCAACAAATTCAGTTAAATGACGATGCGTGTTGGAATCTTCTGCTCTAAATACAGCCCCCACAGTAAAAACTTTATCCATATCTGCGGCAATTGCCATCTGCTTGTATAATTGTGGACTTTGTGCCAAATAAGCGTTACCTTAATGAATAAAATAATTATTTATCAAAACAATAACTTTAATAACTAATCTGTAAATAAATGTACCTTTAAAATAACTGACAGTAAATACATTTGCGCCACCTTCACTCGCAGCCGGGATAATCTTTGGAGTATGTATTTCAACAAAACCACGATTTGTTAAAAGATCACGGAATAATTTACATACTCCTGCTTCTAAACGAAATATTGCCTGATTTGCTGGAGTTCGTAAATCCAATACACGATTGTCTAATCGAGTATCTTGATTAACTCGAATTGATAAGCCCTAAAAATTTTTATTCAACTTATTATTCATTAAATATGGTGAAAATCTTATAAAATGTACAATGGTTGAGCCATACAACAGATAGATAACTTTTTACGTATCTGTCGCGCTGTATTTGTTTTGCCTGTGACGTTATCGAACTAGTGTAGACTGAATTACAGTGATTTCGTTTCGATGATTTACAGTGAGCTCTGGTGCTACGACTGGCCTTCTGGGTCGTAAATTCATTTCAACAAGGCTTCATCTAACAGTTTTTGCACTAATCGCAACATTAGGATCCATACGGAGCTTTTGAGCAGTCTCAGAAGCAGTAGAAAAACGGTTCCGAATGATGGCCATTAAAATAAAACGATCTAAATTCAGATTTTGAGAAGGCCATCACATAGCCCAGAGTGATATCCAATAAAATCATATCTCCGTATAAAATCATACAAGTATAGTCTCGCTATAGATGTTTTCACATCAAAAATAAGTTTTGACATTTTTAAGTGTAGATCGAGAAAAAGGGCCAGATTGCATCATTGGTTTTTTTAAACAGGTTTCAACATTTCTGGATAGGTAAAAATCGACAATAAATTTTGTAAGTCTACTTTAAAAATGCAAGGCCCGATTTTCAGACGTGATTATTAATAATTTTATATTCAAAGTATCACTTACTTCATCCCCGACATTTTCTGGGCGTGCAGCATCTTCAATTTGAAGTGGTAAAACCGGTTCAGCCGATGAAACAACATACAATTGTGAGCATAAAACTTCAACATTCTTTTGTGAACAGGCTTCAATAATTTGTGCAGTTGGAACCACAATGCCTTCCACATCAATTACACTTTCTTTCGTAATATTACTTGCAAATTTAACCATTTGTTTTGAAATAATCTGATCCACTGCTAACATTAGTTGGACAGAATATTCCCGCTGTCTTAAAACTATAAAACATTGTTTCCCTCTAGCTCTTGAAGTATGAAGACGTGCTCTTATCCAAACAGTTGGACCTTTTGCTTCTGAATCAGGATTATTTGTTTTCCAATTGTTCACTAATTCTTGTGTTAATGATGATACATCGGCAAATTTTCGTTCTTCTAACCGTTCAGATGATGTTATTAATGGCAAATTACCGTATCGGCCAATTGAATGATCCTCTAATTTAAGGAATAAACTTTAATATAATTTAAATAATCATAGTTAATTCTAATTACCTGTTACAACTTCGTTACTTTCGGTATTTTTGGTACTTCTCTCAGCTTTTCGTTCTGCTTTTTGATTCGCCTTTGCGGCCTTTTTTGCAGCTTTCTTTGAAACTTCTACTATTTCATCACCCATCTTTCTAAAATTGAAATAAATTTTCAGTTATAAATCTAATTATATTGAAATACATTGAAAGATTAATTTTAGATTACTCATATTTTTGATAAGAACTTAATTTGAATTAAAATTACCTGAACTTTTTACAATGTACGTAAAAATAGCTGGTTAAACCCAAAACCAAATTATATCAAAATCACTGAATTCACAAGCCCAAGAGCAAAAAGGTTAGCTGCAGATTTATTATCTGCAGAGGTTACAATTCGAGGTTAAAACACCGAGAGCAAGATGTCCACCAATTGACAAGTCCACATGGTCATGTAAATCATAAATAAATCACAAAATGCTAGAAATTTAGTGAAACAATTTTTTTGTGTGGATACTTTTGGTAAGTAATAGTTGACTCGTTTGATTATATTTTTAGTAAAATTGTATTTAAGCGGCTTTTGCCAATTTCAGAACTAAAGAAAATTGTTACAAAAAAGGGGGTTATATTTGGGTCTCTGGATCAATGAAAAACCGGGGGTAGAGCGTTATTTTCAATTGTTTATTTATAAAACAGTGTAAAAAAGATTGATATTATTATTATATTATGGTCGATAACTATTCCAACCGGGTACTACAATCTCGGGGTATGACCATCTGTCATATTCCGAGTTGGTCGGGTAATTCAAATGAGGCAAAAACTATTGAAATACAATAAGGAAACTTTTCCAACAGAGTGCTGTAGTTTTTGCCACAATATCTGAAATTTATAGAACGCCTTTTAGGACCCAAAAACCGCATGTTTTGCCTTTTAGGGCTCAAAAACACGCAAACCCTACCAATTCGGGGTGTGACCGATGAAACAAAAGATTGTAGTACATTAATATCATAATATAATGATAATATCGACCTTTTTTGCACTGTTTTTTATAAAAAAACAATTAAAAATGTCGCTCTCCGCCCGATTTTCATTGATCCAGAGGTCCAAATATACCCCTTTTTTGTAACAATTTATTTTTAACTGTATTGTATTTTTTTTTAATTATTAACGCAATTTTTCAGACAATCGTTTTGGTGTACTAAAAAACTTCAACAATGTTTCTGTCATCCGATGAGGAAGATTTAATAATTGGAAGTTCAACAAAATTACTTAAACTGAACATAAATACCAAAAGTATTTCAACTATAAATATTAGCGAACATATAGATAACACAGAAATCAAGAATCCATTACCTTTAAAAATCAACTGTTTGGATTTTAAAAATAAACACATAGCCATATGTACAAGTACCAAAAATTTACTTTTATACGATTCTCAGCTACAATTATTAGATAAATGGTTAATAAATCGTAGTCCTAGTCAATTATGTTTTGTAAATACTGATGAAATTATTCTGGCCGATAAAACTGGTGATGTTTACATTTATAAACGCAACGAACCCAAACCAACATTACTACTGGGCCATTTAAGTATGATATTAGATGCAAAACTATCATTATGTGGAAAATATATATTAACTGGTGATCGTGATGAGAAAATTCGTGTATCTTGTTTCCCAAATGCATACAATATTCAAAGTTATTGTTTAGGACATGAGGAATTCGTTACAACGATCAAAGTATTAGATTTGAATACAATTTTAACGACGTCTGGTGATGGTACGATACGTTTTTGGAATTTTCTGAATGGTGAAGAAATTTATCAAATCAATTGTAATAATGATATATCCGATCGAAAAAAGATCGATTCATTTTCATCGGAAATGCGTTTGGTTAATGTAAATATCAATTCGTTGCCAATTACAAATATGTCTTTACGCGTAATCAATGAGCTTGAAATGCATATTGCCGTGACATTACACGATTCAAATGATTTACTGATTTTTAAAGTTGTACGAAATGATTCGAACTTTCAAAGTGAAAAGCTACAGACGTTAGTAATACCAAATACGAAAATGTTGTACTTTTTAAAAGATAAATTATATGTTTTTGTTGATTGTAAAATTGTGAATTATTCATTTGACTCGAATAAGAATTGTTATAGTGAAGTTCAATGTGAATTAAGTGACTTAATTCAAGAGAACATTGAATTCAATAAGAATTGCTGTCATAAAGATGACAATATTACGTTATTGTTTAAAAAAAGCTTTGATAATTTACAAGATTATCAAGAACGAAAAAAATTACGAATTGATGATAGTAGTAGATAATTTTTACTGTTATAAAATAAAGAAAAAAGTTGAGAATAAATTTAATTTTTATATTGAAATATTTTATTGATATATGATTTAAATGAAATACATAAATTCCCTTTTTTTTAGCATGCTTTTATTGTAAGAAAGGTCGTTTATCTCCAACAATGAGTTCGATATTTTGTAGGATCCTCAGAAATAATACAATTGTTTGTATAATATAACGTCTCTGGAAAAATTGCCATATAAAAATAATTCTAAAATTTTAACTTTGTGAAGTTGCTTTCCATTTAGACACAGTGTGTCACACACGGTGTGCACACAAAAGCACGCTGTGTGAGTGTCATACATGGAAAATAAATTAGTTCTTCAAATCATCTATAAATGGTGTTCATAAACATTTTTCAGAGAAAATCAATATAACTCGTTTAAAAGCGTAAAATTGCCATTGAACGCTGAAATGCTTTCAGCGCCATCAAGCGTTGTTTTTAGTGTTCATCTTGATGCTGCGTATGCGAGCAAAACGCACTGATAGAGTTCAATACTTCAATGATAGACACCACGCTCACAGACGCTTTATCTATCGAGGTAGGGCAGTTAAGCGTGAGTGCCAAAAAAGACTAACTTCCAAAACGAATACTGTTTAAGCGTTTGTTTATTTATCTGTCATGTGCACCGTGTATTTTAGTGCTTTTTTAAAAAATATCTGGACAATAGACAACTATTCAATGTCAATGATCTATACAAATAAAATATTTGTATTTAAGTACCTTCATACGTCATTTCTTTTAATCATATGGGCAGATTGAATTTGGACCAACTAAGTCCTTGTAAGCCATCCAATTTAAAAAAAACTTTAAATCCGTGTATCTAAGATCAACACGCTTGTGTCTGGACACACCATATATTTAGGTAGTATTAAATATATGGTAAGTGGAAACGTCTCCTCAATACAAAGAGAGGTCAGACATCGCTGAAGTAGAGCTATTAGCGATTCTCTATCTGAGGGACAACTTTTGATTCAGCTTGCCTAATCTACGTATATATTATCTATATGGTAATACTCCTATATGGACAGTTGGTATACGAAAGAATATCCTAACATTACGGTGCCGATTATATGGTTACATCGATCGAGTGAGTGCTACATCAGTCGAGTATTATATAAGCGATTCGTTATTAAAAATACACTCTGATCGGATTCTCATAACGCGGCCAAAAGAAGTATAACATCAAAAAAATGAATAAAATATTTTATAATATCTTATAATCGTAAAATATTTGATTATAAAATACATTAATTAAAATATATATACAACAAATTAATATAACTATTAATATGTAAATTAAATTATTTTTACTATAGATAACAAATGTACATTGTTTTTTTTTTTTTTTAATTAAAAAGCATAATTCTTTGAATATATTCTATAAATGTTAATTAATAGGATTATAAATACTGTTATCACATTTTGAATTTAAAGCAGGAATAATCTTCGTAATATTAATAATAGAATGGCTACAATTAAGAGTATCATAAAGTACGTAATAGTTTTGTCTAGTAATGTTGGCGATGACGATGATATCATTTCTATTCTTTGCATTGAATCTACGGATGATATAGGATTAACACGTTGTCGAATAGATGATTCTTCATTGTCCACACCATCATCATTTGAAGTTGGTTGTTCTTTCTTTTCAAATTTTTCTTCTTCAGCCTGGATAAAATAATATTTATATAAAGATTATTAAAACAATCAAAGAGAACTCTGAGATTTTTGAAATTAAATTATATAATTTGCCCCAATTCCTAGACCAATTATTTGTATTCTATTGATACGAATTTCGAGACTACAAAGCAGTCATCGTCAGTGTGAATTAGCTAATCGTAACTATCTCCAAAGATGATAATGTTCAGTGATGAATCTGATAACCTTCCGAAGTTGTATCCTGTTCAGGTTGAGTGCATCGAGAGGCAGCCTCTTGGATGACTGACTAAAAATATTGTTAATGACAATTCTTAATATTTCACATTAAGTAATGCAATCAATTCGTATCTTTAAGAAATTTTTATAAAGGAACTAATAAAAATTAACAAATTCGTAAATTTATGAACGACCTCCTCGAAATTGAATTCATACATACTTTTAAAGCAATTTGTTGAATAAGTTCGGATTCCTCTTGAGTCAAAGGTTTTGCAGAACCTAATCGATTCCCTCCTTCTGTCTCTTTGGCTAAATGATCACATAGTTTTCCACAAAGTTCACACTCCCAAGTTTGCGATCTTTGAAAAAAAAATTCTAAACTTTAGTAAACAATAAAATTTAAATAATTAAAAAATTACTTTTTTGCAAGAATTTGACGTTCTTCTGGTGTATAATCTAAAGAACCAATTGTCCCTCGTCCAGGAGACGGCATGAATGCAATTAAAGCTAATAAAGCTGTACGTATAGACCATGATGGTTGCCAACTTTCTGGATGGTAACCAGATATTGATAAACATATTTTTTTATTTATTTCAAACCTTCCATTCGGCTTAAATTAGACCAGAATTGATTAGAAAAGGATCTATAATTGTTTGAAATAAATCAACTCTTACCGTCAATAAAATTATATTGGGTGGTTGCATTGGATACTGTGTGGGTAATAATATACGTCCATGATATAATCCACCGTCAAATTCAGTACCCGATGGTCCTCGTACTGTAAAATGCCATTCAAAAAGGTTATCATCTAAAGGTTTTGCCGAATATTCTTCAGTTGGTTCTCTCAATTCTGCAGCTTCTCTCATGAGCCGTTTAACACCTTGAAAAGTATAATTTTTTGAATGGGTTAAAAATTAAACTACAGGTATATATTATATTACCAGGACTTTTTAAATTATATTTTGTTTCCGAAATCATTTTCGTATGTGTGGGTGTATTGTTTGTTTATCGAGTATCACAAAATTTTGACATTTAACTGATGTGGCTTATTTTCAGTATCAACACCATACATATAATCTAACTAGATTTAAATTAAATCTCCCTTTTTTTTTTAAATATATTAATAAATCCGTTTTGCAATGAACTAGTTTTGTAAAGTTTATGATTATTTAAATTTTATTGAAATAAATTTTACAAGAAATTTTTCATAATATGGTAGTTACAGGAATCCGTATACATAATTAATTTTTAGTTATTTCAAGGCATAATATGTAGTAACGTAACTACATACATATTTCAAGGTCTTGTATAGCAAATTTCCATAGATTTTTCACAGAATAAATTGTAACATTTGTTAAAGGGAACCATACAAAATAAACCACGTTGGTGAACTTAATACTTTCACAAAATGTATTATCAATACAAGTATATTTTTCATTCGATCTCTATAACAAATCCATTCAGAATGAAGTGTTTCGAACAGAAGTTGTCAGTATTTTTGTACGAAATATTTGAAAAAAAGTTTTTGTAATCTCTGATTGTTTTCGAAATAAAATTTAAGAGTTTTGGAAGGGGTTGAGGACATGAGGATTTTTGCATTTTCTTTTTACATAATATCTATTTCAATAGTAAATTTTCGATACAATTTTTGATCATTCTGATTTTTATCGCAAATAATTAGAATAGATGTTTTTAAAGACAAATGAATTTTTAATAAAAATACTGATTAAAATTTAGCTTTTTTTCGAATGTATATTAAAGGCTTTTGTTATAAGTATACTCCCACTTTTGGATTCGTATTACGACCTCGAAATCATAAAAATTTGAAATAAAAAACGATAAAGGTAGTGATTTCTAGACTATCATGAAAAAGTTCCACTCTCGCCTAGCATACTTTATCTGATATATATATATTACATTTACATGTTATATTTACGTTAATTGATTTGCATATACTATGACGCCATTTTGATAATCAATAATGTCGTTGTGGGTAGGGTATGTTTTAACATAAATTTTCACCGATTTTAATCAGAGAAAATTACCAATGGAAGAAAAATAACTAAAGTATTTAAATATTACATAATTAATTCAAAATTTTATTTTTCATGAGAATTACGTGTCCCAATCAAAATGAGTCATCACGTGTTTGTTGCTCAACGCTGGATTCCCCTAAAAATGTATATTTTTAATTCATTTTAGTTTTCAGAAAATTGCATATTTACCAAGTCTATTCTACGTTTTATGTTACATCTAGAATATCAATTACCTCAATCTAGTTGTTGAAAATTTAAAATTTGTTACAATTCAAAATAATATAAATTTGCAATACATTACAACTGCAACAGCATAACTAAATAAGTGAATTGTTTTTTTAATGTAAATTTTTATAATATCTTAATTAGTTTATTCATAAAGTGCAATGTATAATCTTAAATAATTTTCAAATCAATTTTCCGCTTCATTTTGAATCTTTTGTTGTATTTAATAAATTTATGTTGGTATAACTGTAATCATATAGTAATGAGGATATACGCAATTTCCGTAATGCGCATTCTTACATATTCTCAAATATCCGTCGTGTCTATCTTTTATTGTGTTTAATATAGGTGGGCATATTATGGCTACAAATAATTATTTTGGATTTACACATGGTGGTACTCAATACAGGTAAGTGTTCTAAACCTATACTTTGTAATTATATTAATTTTGTAACAAGTAGACATTTGAAAGATAAATTTATTAACCCAAAAAACATCACGGTTTTTTTTTCACTCATTTATTGAGCCGGGTACCGGCGTCCTTGATGGCAATATAATGGCGGCATTTTGCATCGATCAATAACTATTGAAACCTACCTTATTTTTTATTTTACAAATAACATTAAATATAATTACAATTTTGGAATATTATAACTCTAGTAATATATATTTTATAATTATTTATTGAATTTTTATGATTTTTACTGCGTATATTGATTATTTTTTGTCATATATACAGAGTTAGGGTGAAACTGGAATTTTTGCATATACTTTTGTGTGCTTTCTTTGTTTTTTAGTGCTGCAGCAGCAACAGGGGCCGCGTATCAAGCAAGTCAAGCTGGATATGCAGTAGCTCCAGCAGCCGCAGCCACTTATGGGACTCAACGTGCCGCCACAGGATATGATACAACTGCTTATCAAACAGCAGCTACAACTGGCACCTATGCTGGTAAGACTGATTATATTCAATATTATCAATTACCGAATATAATAAAAGTATCATTGAAACTTCAAAACAAGTAGATATGCTTCAACGAGCTTTAACTGATTAGATTTATATTATTTACATCTTTATCAAGTGCCTAATATATTTCATTTTGATTACGTAACTTTATTTAATCTATAAAGTAAAAAAGTTTAGATTGATCATCACAGTAAAATGGCTGAACCAATTCTTCAAATTTCTATAGTGATAGTTAATTTATCTTTCTCGTTGTTTCATAAACCAACATTTGTTTAAATATTATTTTTGGAAAATTGAAAGAATGGTTAGAAACCACCCAAGCTTGCTTCAAGTCAATTCAGGCATCCATTACAATTCTTGTTTATTTACATGATATGTTTACTTCATAATGTGGCTAATAATAAACATCTTTAGGGTATATTTTCCCCTATTTTACTATCGCCATTTTATTATCGATTAATATTGTATTAGTTTATTATGTCAATAAAATTATAAACAAAACACAATTAATGGCCGACAATGTGTTACTGTGGTTAACATTATGACTTCTAAATGGTTTCGTAAACAGTGGAATTGTTTCAGATTTATTCGTAATAAGAGTTAAAATGGCGATGCTCATTTCGTGCTGCCAAATTTTTTTTGACTCAATAGTATTGTTTGTATCCTAACTATTCATAGAAACTCCCTATCACATACGACGAGTTTCTCTAGTAAGAGTTAAGAAAACGATTTACTAAATTCGCCTCAACTAGATATCGCCAAAATGATAGAAAAATGTCCCATTCTACGAACGATTTTTGTGTGAGGTCATTTACCTGTGAGTTGTCAGTCAATGACTTACACAAGTGTCAACGATAAACATAGAAAACGCGCGAAAAATTATTAGCTATAAATTTTTTTTTTTGCCTTGTAATAATTCGACTTAAACAATTCCGGGAAAAAGATTTATCGCTGTACTGAAAGATATAACAAATTTGAGAATTTCAGCAAATTTGTGTTCTTTTTTAATTGATAGCTAATAGAACCATGGCTTAGGACGTCACAACCTACTATGCCGCTTAATTGTTTCAACTTTAAATTAATTTAAAGAAAAATTTGTTAAGTGCTCTTAATTTTTAGCCTAATCTTTGCAAATAAGTAAAAAAGGTATATCTAAAATTTCTGAATTACTCCATTGAAGAGTCTTTGATCATAATCTTTTTTTAAAACTTGATGTACAATTTTAATTTTTTCGTACTTGATTCTGCAATGAGGGGGTAAACGTAATGTCGAATTTCGTATTAATAAAGCGCAAGTTATTTATTATCAAAATAAAGCAATCGGCCTAAAGTAATAAAAATATCATTCTGACTGACCTTTAGCTCGTCAAATTAATTTATGAAATTTAATCTAAATATTTTTTTTTTTCAATATTCAAAAAAATGCATAATTTTTTATTATAAATTCCTAAAATATTTGACATTCCCAAGTTTAAACAAATTTTAATATGAGTTTATAGGTTCGAATTGTATAAATTAACAAAAATCAATGATTATGTAGCATAAATATAACGAATCCTAACTTCTCAAGAAATTTTAACGAACATTATGCCATAAATACAACAGGAGGCTTGCGCACATACCATGCTTCGTGTAATTGATTACATCGTGTAACATGCAATTATTCAATTAAATTTCCTAAATTGAATACATTTATTATGTTGAATAAAATAAGAATACCGTTATAAAAAAGTATTATAATTTTTAACAATTGTAACCTTTTGATAACAGTAGGAGCCGGTACCGGCACCGCTTATGATTACGGTTACGGTCGTGCAGCAACTGGTTACGACGCAAGTAAAACTTACTATCAACAAGCTGCTGCAACACCAGCTACAGGATACGCTGCCGCCGCTACAGGTTACGAGCAAGCAGCTCCTAAACAAACATACACTACAGGAACATATACACAACGAGCAACCACTCAAGCTCAACCGCAGCAAGCAGCTGCAACAAAAGCAAGTCAATATACTGGAGCATATCAAACTGCTGGTACTGCAGCTTATCAAGCAAACAACTATACAGGACAAACAGCTCAAAGTACAGCTGTAACACAGCCTGCTGCCCAACAAGCTAAACGTAAGCGTTCTATACGATATATAGTTGAAACTTCGATAAGTCCAAATCCTATACTATTGTTTTCTCATTCTCCGAATATTGGATGGCTAAAACCTATCAAACTATAGAAACTTCTATAATTCGAATAGGTCGACAAAATGTATGATTTATAAGTCTCTATAACCAAAATTTTTAAAAGTATAACTTCTATTATTAGAACTTGTTACTGCTATTAATAGAATAGTCCAGTAAAATAATATAACCCTTAAAAAAATACTCGTGGAGATTTTCCAACGCAATTATCTTCGTTTTGGCACTGGCAAAAAGTCCATAACGAAATCTCGCGTTCAAAAAAAGTTATTAAAGCTCGAAAGGTTCCGAAAATCTGTTTTTCTCAAATATCTCGTAAACTATTGGAGTTTTACGTTAACAGAGGTCACAGAGGAAAAAATTCATGTAGGTCACATGAATAGCTCTCGAGATATGCGGCTGAGAAACGTTTATTGTAACAAATAAATTGTTGAAATGAGTTTTAAAAGAGACAAAATGTGTCCTCCAATTCGTTTAGGTTTATGTCGACCCATAAGATAACAATTTATTAAAAAGTAAAATTAAAACAAATTTGTTTAAGGTGTAATGAAAATTTGTTTTACTTGAATAGAGTTCATTTACGTTAATAGAGGACAGTATCAAAGTTAATTTTGCACAAAAAAGACTCATTATAAAATTTATGTAGGACCAATAGTTCTCGATATGCACTAATTACTGCACATTTACCTTATCGAAGTTCATTTGTATCTGTAAATATATTTATAAATAATTTTCATGACAAATTAATTAATTTACAGAGACTGCTGCAGCAGCTGCCGTTGCTGCTGCAAATACTACTTACTCAGGTTACGACGCTGCTTTATATTCAGCTGCAACAATGTATGTTGCTCAACAATCAGGTAATACTCAGGGTGGTGGTAAACAAACTGGTTGGCAAGGATATAAAAAGGGACCTGCTGGTGTAGGTGTTAAAAATATCAGACCGAAACCTCCACCAAAACCACAACAATTACACTATTGTGATGTTTGTAAGATTAGTTGTGCCGGACCACAGGTAAATATTAAGAAAACTGGGAGAAAAAAAGAAAACAGAGTGTCCAGCGATCAGGTAAAAAAGAAACTGAAAAAATTAAGTAGTTAATCTCAAAATAATATTGTAAATGTAAGAAGATGCGGTAATCTTAAAGACTGGCAACGTTGGACACTCCTGGTAATGTATAGAGAGTTAAAAGTATATTTTAATTATTTAATTTGTTTGATAGACATATAGAGAACATTTGGAAGGTCAAAAACATAAGAAACGTGAGGCTGCCTTGAAATTAACTGCAACCGTGGCGTCAACAGTTCAAAATCGTTCAGGGAATTCATTATTATGTGAATTGTGTGATGTAACATGTACAGGAAACGATGCTTATGCTGCTCATATTCGTGGAGCTAAACATCAGAAAGTAGTCAAATTGCATACAAAATTAGGCAAACCAATACCATCAACAGAACCTCAGGTAATCGGTGGATCTACAGCACGTAAATCCGTAACTGGCACACCAAAGATAAATTTCGTTCAGTCTGGCGGTTTAGGAATTCCAAGCGGTAACGGTGATACGAAAAATGAAGATGGTAATGGATCAACAAACGAGGAAGAAATACCAGAACCAGATATACAACCAGTTGGTCAAGATTACCTTGAAGAAATCAAAAGTGATGATGGAAAAGTTGTTAGTTTTAATTGCAAATTATGTGAATGCCGATTTAATGATCCAAATGCCAAAGAAATGCACATGAAAGGACGTCGTCATAGACTTCAATACAAGAAAAAAGTCAATCCTGATTTGGTTGTTGATTTAAAACCTTCCTTAAGACAAAGAAAAATTCAGGAAGAAAAACAACGCCGACAGGTAAGAATCAGAAACATTAGAATGAAAATTATATTTATATAAAAAAAAAACTTATATTTGTTCTTGTTTTTAGGCAATGCGAGAAGAATATTGGCAACGCCGTCACATGGCTGCTGAAGACGAAGCACATTATTGGGAAGAACAACGTCGATATGAAGAAGACTATATGGAATGGTGTCGACGAACTAGTGGTGTACCACCATTTGGACCACGTGGCCGTCCTCCATTCCCTGGAGGTCCAGTTCCACCACCAGTATGTTTAAAAATTTTGAAAATTTCCAGATTTCTAAACTAATTCATATTTGTTTTTTTAAATTTAAATAGTTCTTCCAAGGACCTCCACTTGGACGCCGTCCAGAATCAGCAGATGATCGCCATGTTCATGCTAGACATAATGAAATTTATCCAAAAGAGGAAGAATTACAAGCAATTCAACGTATCGTGTCACATACTGAACGCGCTTTAAAAATTGTATCTGATCAATTGGCTGCTCCCACACCTGGCAATACCACCACACCTAAAGTAGAAAGTGCTCCAACAACACCTACAGGAAAAGAAGAAAAACCAGCTGAAGGAGACAAAGCTACCGCTGAGGTTAAAGAAGACGGTCGTGATAACCAATTGTAAGTAATCTTGGAATTTTCAAGTAAGAAAGACAGACAGACAATCGTTGAGTTTTATTTTTATTTTTTTTAGATTCTCTTTCCAACGTGAAGATAAAGAATCAGCTGCTAGAGTACTAAAAGGTGTAATGCGTGTCGGTCACTTGGCGAAAGGACTCTTATTACGTGGTGATTCATTGGTACGCCTCGTTGTCCTCTGTGCTGAGAAACCAACATTGACATTACTAAGAAAAGTTTGCGAATTATTACCAGCTGCATTAAAACAAGTTGCATCAGATCGTACATATAACGTTCAAATAGCTGCTGCCGAAGCTGGTTTATCTGTTACAGAAGAAACACTCACTGTTCAAGTATCATTGACAAGTCCGGTGATGCGTGAGCAAGGTTAGACATCCATCCATCGACAGCCACGATAATGTCTTCTCCAAGTGATCGCGATTCGACCAGGCTCATGAAATACGAACAAATTTTATATTTGTACACTTGTAGCCTGATAATTATTGGACAATGTGTTGAGTTGAATTGAATTTGAATCCACATGAAAATACCGTATTTTTTCAGAGTGAATTTTTTTTATAGTAATTTTAGTGTTTTTAATTATTGAAGTCTCATCTTTTTATTATTTATTATTTTAGCTTTACTATTTTTACGAATTGCACATTGAATTGCACACACATTTTATTATGAAATTGCAATTTTTATTTTCAGATCCATTTCTGAATATAAAAATTTATTTTTTATCCAAGATTAGGTGGTTATTATTTTGTTCAAAGGATATTTTAGGTATGTTATATGTTATCATCTCTGGCCAACATCTCGTCGTTCCAATTGATGGATCCACAATGATGTGTGTATGGTTGTTCAACATTTGTGTTGTATGGAATATTTATTTAAAAAAACAAAAAAACTTGATGATATCCTTTGAACAAATAAAAAAATACAAAAAAAAAATAATGCAATCAATGTCTTCCAAGGGATGGTTAACGCAAATAATGTTAATAATAATTTAATATCTTTTTTTTTTTATCAAATAATCGTAATAATGTCCAATACTTATTGCACTTGTATGTACCAGTAAGTTGCTGCTTGTTTGTTCAGTTTGATCAGCCTGTGTGAAGAGAGATGATTTTAGGTGGTCTGTTGTGACTGGAATGAAGGATTTTTGATCATCTGGTTCACATCGCATGTCTCGCGCATTTATTCATTTATTTGTGGGGACAATGCGATGGTCCGGCATGTTCAAACACCCTTGTACTATTCTAGACGGAGCGGCTGCGACGAGCGGCTCGGACCGGGACGTGTTAGCGCGTGGCAAGTGTCTTCAAGCCCTGGCTGCACTCAGGCACGCCAAGTGGTTCCAGGTTTGTGCTTCACTACAATCCAACCTTTCAGTTCTTTTATCTATATAATATATAATATACATGTATAACAACATTTACCAGACTACTTTTTTTTACGACGTTTACAATAATAATCATTCTTAGATACGTGCCACGAGCAACGCAGGTTATAGCCAAGCTATGCCAGTGCTAACCTGTGAATTAATTATGTTTTATGGGAGTGTTATGATACCAATTCTTTTACGACGTACGAAAAATACATCAAAACTAAGTTTTTATTGATCTAATTTTCGTAATGATTAATTTGATTTAAAGGTTATGAATCCTAATTCCACATACTATTATTAGGCGTCACAATACAATACTAATATCAATTTTCATTACGGCTACGTAAGACATAGATAGAGGATACGCTTGTTCTTTCATACGTAGTCTTAATGAAAATCGACATTTGTATTGTATTGTGACGCCTAAGTATACACAAATAATATGTGAAATAACCAGTTGATGTTAGTGGACTTGCTATCATATGAAAAAATTTATTCATTTACCAGAGTCATCCTTGGTGTAACGATTATCCCACTGTGCTAGAAATTCAGAGGTCTAGGTTCGTTTTCTGGTGAATCGAAACGATAATTAATGAATCTTTGTTCAGATTCCAAATCAGAAGTTCTTCAATTGATGAAAATTTGTAATGAATTTGAATATAAAGCATTTTATTTTGAATCAAATCAGAATTCAGGTCTCAATTAAGAAATTCTTTAATTGATGATAATTATTTAATTGTTAACTCAATGCAAATAAGTAAATTCCACTTTCTTTTCGAATTACTTATTTTGAACGGGACATTTTCCAATATTGTCATAACACCCCCATATACTTTTGTTTTCTGTCTGTCAAAAAGGCTTTCATTAGTTTTTATATTAATTAAATGTTTGTGGCCGCATTCTTTTTTATTTATTTTCTTTTTCATTGATAATTAATTAGTCTTAATTGAAAAAAAAATATCAGGTTAGCTCTGTCTGAAAATTTAACAAAAAAAAAAAAAACACATGTTTGTTTATCCAAATAAATTTAACATCTTGTTTGGTGCG
Source organism: Nineta flava (assembly GCA_963920215.1). Classification (NCBI taxonomy): domain Eukaryota; kingdom Metazoa; phylum Arthropoda; class Insecta; order Neuroptera; family Chrysopidae; genus Nineta; species Nineta flava. Next base: position 107,319,609 of record OY986042.1, read on the forward strand.
ATTACTTACTATTTGATTCGATTACAGGCTAGAGCACAAGGTCTTCAAAGCTGTGTGATTGTGATAAGAATTCTCCGAGATTTATGTCAACGCGTTCCAACATGGGCACCTTTAAATTCATGGGTAATGTTTATTATTTCATTTGATCGGACTAAAATTGTGACTGCTAGAAAGTGATGTACGTGTTCTAAGGAAATTCACTAATATTCTATTTTTAATTTTATTAGGCAATGGAATTATTAGTAGAAAAAGTAGTTTCATCAGTAGGTCAAATACCCATGGGACCTGGCGATGCCTTACGACGAGTATTAGAAGCTGTAGCTGGTGGTTTATTGTTACCTAATGGACCAGGTCTTGCCGATCCATGTGAAAAAGATACACCAGATGCCACCATATCTCTCACAGCTCAACAAAGAGAGGATATTACTGCTTCTGCTCAATCCGCCTTGCGTCTTATTGCTTATAGGCAAATACATAAGGTAATTTATTTGTTGATTATACTATTACTTGTTTCTTTTTCTAATTAAAACTTTTATTTTTAATAGGTTCTTGGTATGGAACCATTACCACCTCCTAAATTCCAACGTCGACCAATGTTCCCAAGAAAACGGCGTCGTTCAGGTGGCGAACAAGCCGATTCCGAAGGTAAATACAAATATTTATAAATACATCATACATTGTATGCTTAAGTGAAACAGACAAAAGTCTGTCTGTCACATAAGCAGTGTCACTACACTCTGCAGTGTATAATATTTTTTTTTGTGTATGATATAATTTTTGGATATTGACAGACAAGACAATATACAGTAGTGTCTCAGCACTCTCCGCCCGTGTCTCACTCACCGCTCCGCGCACTATGAAGTGCTTTTTTTTATTATAAATTTTTCTATACAATCCAGTAATCCCACACCCTCTAGTTTTTAATAGTGCCGAATTAATGAGACTACTGTATGTAAAAAGGTGAATGATCTTTATTATGACTCTACAGTTGAAATTAGGTACAGGAATGACTTCATTATTACTCCAAGTCTCTGATAAAAGAACATTAAAATTACGAACCACATTATCAATGGTATCATTTTTATGGGATCGTAAACTTTGTATATTAAATGTATTTAGTGATAAACCTGGCCTAACCTTGATACATTTCACTTATTCTGATTCTAATGTAAATAATGGATGCCAGTTTTTCAAACTGGCATTTGAACGTAAGAAGTGACGCTGGTTCTGTTCTACCATGATAAAATTGGTTTTAGATACAATATATAATTTTTCTATTGTAGTTTTTCCACTACTAGTATCATTTTATTAAACTTTTGTGTCTAAATAGTAGTGTTGACCTTATTTAATATTATTTTAATAACTTATTTAAAAAAGAAGTATAACTTCTTACGTGCATACATAAGTATACAAACACACATACATACATTTTTTTCACATATGATGATGGTGGTAAAGAATAAATAAATAAATTGTAATTGTTAAATTTTCAGTTGACAGTGGAAAAATGGTAAAGAAAGATGAAGATACTACTGTCAAATCAGAGAGCACTGTAGCAGCACCTACAGCCTAAAATTTTTCTAAACATAATGTTTTAATCATTAACATAAAACTATCTCTCTTTAGCATAAGTAGAATTATTTTGTCAGTTCATTGGCGTTTATATATTTTAACAGATGGATGATGATAATTATGATTATGACAACAATGAACAAATTCAGAATTTCAAATATTCAAATTTTATTTTGTATGAGTAAATTGTTTTTGAAAATTAAATGTCGAGTGATTTTTGCAATTATTTCTAGAATATTGATGAGAAACAATCAAATATAATACCATACTACGGATGTTCACAAACAACAATATTGTATTTCGAAGCTTAATATATTATTATTATAAAAAGAATATCTCATATTTAAAAAAAAAAAAACATGTATTTAATTATAATTAGTGTTATTATAATATTGTAAACACATCCTGTGCGCGTGTTCTTTTATTGGCTGAACTTCTAGCGTAAATAAAACACGATATTAAATAATTTAACTATTGTTTGTTTCTTTTTATTATCCTTTTCTCACATCTATCAACACAGTTGCAACGGAAACTTTAATATTGAAATATTATTTTCAATGTTGAAATTCCAATTTTTAACATTGGTTCCAATTTTACATCAAGGAATGATCAAATGAAGATTTTTTAATACTGGACGAATGTTCAATTTTGAGTATTATTATTTTATTTCACGTTTTGGATTTTCCCATCACAAATATTTAGGAAAGTACACTATTTATTTGAAGACCCTTTATATAAGGGATTTTATGTATAGTATCTTACTATACATATAGTACGTTAAGTGTGAAGTTCATAAGGATGGTTATATTAGTTTTAATTTAATATATTTATAGTTATTAGTGTGTGTATTGAAATATTATTGAATTCATCTTACATTTTGGAATTTCCCATCATAAAAATTTGGGAAAGGACACTGTTTAATTTAAGGCTTAGTTTAAGTATTTTTTTTATCTAAATGTTTGCTGATTGTAAACTTTAACAGAGTTTCGTGATATTTATTTTATTATAGAGATTAAGGTATTTTTTTATAGTTAAAGCATATGTTTGGAAATTTGTGAAGTATACACGTCCCTTGAGGAGTATACACGTCTAGTGACCAATAGACGCATTTTTATAATTTTATGCGAAAACCAATAGGATTACAGGTTTGGTCCACCTACATTTTTGTAAATATATTTTAAGAAACATTTTTTGTAAAACGAAATTAGAGTCGAAATACACGTCGGAGAATGAACTCCAAATTTGTTACGAAACAGAGTAAAAATACACGTCGGAGAATGAACTCCAATATTGTTACAAATAAATAGAGTGTAAATACGCGTAGGAGAACGAACTCCAACATTGTTAAAAATAAATCGCAATATACGAAAACGAAGTTGACAATTCTTTCAAAACCCTAATATTGTTGAACGGCTTATTAATTTAAGTTTGTTCCGCATAATTATGAGCTTGTAATAACTTGACTCAGAGTTATGCCAGACATCACAAAATATTACATGGTCCTTCGAGCCGGATGAAACGGAAGCCAATTTGGGAATACGTCCAATTCATCTGAGAAAACATTCATTCATCACAATTGTGAAGCGTTATGCGTTTATTGAAAATTACACGTTTAGTAACCGGATGAAACGGAAGCCAATTTGGGAATACGTCCTATTCATCTGAGAAATCATTTGTTCATCACAACTGTGAGAAGTTATACGTTCTGTGAAGAATTCTACATTTAGTAAAAAAAACTTATGCGTTCAATAAAATCAAACAATTGTTTACTACAATTATGAAAAATTACACAACCGGATGAAACGGAAGCCAATTTGGGAATACGTCCAATTCATCTGAGAAAACATTCATTCATCACAATTGTGAAGCGTTATGCGTTTATTGAAAATTTCACGTTTAGTAACCGGATGAAACGGAAGCCAATTTGGGAATACGTCCTACTCATCTGAGAAATCATTTGTTCATCACAACTGTGAGAAGTTATACGTTCTGTGAAGAATTCTACATTTAGTAAAAAAAACTTATGCGTTCAATAAAATCAAACAATTGTTTACTACAATTATGAAAAATTACACAACCGGATGAAGCGGAAGCCAATTTGGGAATACGTCCAATTCATCTGAGAAAACATTCATTCATCACAATTGTGAAAAGTTATGGGTTTATTGAAAATTACACGTTTAGTAACCGGATGAAACGGAAGCCAATTTGAGAATACGTCCTATTCATCTGAGAAAACATTTGTTCATCACAACAGTGAGAAGTTATACGTTCAGTGAAGAATTCTACATTTAGTAAAAAACTTATGCGTTCAACAAAATTAAACATTTGTTTACTACAATTGTGAAAAACTACACAACCGGATGAAGCGGAAGCCAATTTGGGAATACGTCCTATTCATCTGAGAAATCATTTGTTCAAGTCATTCGTTCAGTGAAGAATTATACATTTAGTAAAAACTTATGCGTTCAACAAAATCAAACATTTGTTTACTACAATTATGAAAAATTACACAACCGGATGAAGCGGAAGCCAATTTGGGAATACGTCCTATTCATCTGAGAAATCATTTGTTCATCACAACTGGAAAAGTCGTTTATTGAAAAATTACACGTTTCGTGAAAAGACATACGTTTAGTGAAAAATTATACGTTTTATGAAGAAATTATACATTCAGTGAAATTGTGAAGAATTACACAATCAGTGAAATCACCGTGCGCGAACAGTACGTTAAAAAGACAAGACTTACAGTGTAGATTATACAAATCAAACAAAAGAAGTACTCGAATCTAAGGCTTCTTCGAGACCAACAACGGAAGTGCACATCATCAGTTCAACAGCAGATCAGGGAGAGCTCCAGAGTATCATCAATCAAATAAGTGTGAAATATTCTCCATTCCTCTATATAATCTTTACCCTTTATCTCAATTCAGTCGTATAATTATTCGGATTCAGATAGTATTTAATTAATAATTAGTTCTTAAATATCTTATAAATATGCCAAACACGGAAGAATTGTCCCAATTAATGAAACAAAGAGCCGTCCTCAAGACCAAGCTCTTAAGATTTGGAAACTTTATAGATAACTCGCAGAATAGAAATAAATTAACTGAAATCAAATTACGCGTAGAAAAGGTTGAGCCTATTTTAGATGAGTTTGAATCGATACAAACAAGTATAAATGCATTAGTAACCGAGACTTCAGACGAATTCGATGAATTTGAAACACTTTATTATGCAACAATAAGTCGCGCCCGAGATATGTTTCAACCGAGCATTTCTCCAGAATCGAGCATGAACGCGAACACTAATTCAAACAACATTCGTTTACCTAAAATTGAACTGTTAACCTTTGATGGAAAATACGATAAATGGTTAGATTTTTATAATTCGTTTAAATCGATGGTTGATGACAACAATAGTCTTTCCAATATTCAAAAATTACATTACTTAAGATCATGTTTAAAAGGAGATGCAATCTCTGTTATAAATGCATTAGAATCAACTCCAGAAAATTATACTGTCGCATGGAAATTAGTAAATGACCGTTTTAACAAAAAAAGAGTAATCATTCAGAATCACGTAAAAACATTGATGGAATTACCCAGTATTTCGCGAGAATCTGCTGATGAGTTGAGAAAATTATTAGACTCGATACGAACTCAGTTACGTGCATTAAAATCATTAAAGGAACCCGTTGAAAAATGGGACACATTATTAATTTACACAATTACCTCGAAAATAGATAGATACACGCATAAAGAATGGGAAAAATCGCTGTCAGGAACCGAAATGCCAAACATGGAGGATTTCATGACATTCTTAGAACAGCGCTGTCAGGTATTACAGGTCGCGGCAATAAATACGAACAGTACAAATAGTTCAAACACTCCATTTAAATCGCGAAATAATTTAAACAAAAAACAAGCGTTCACAACAACTCAGAAATCAACAACATGTGTTATTTGCAATGGGGCCCATAAAATATTCGGTTGTGAAAAATTTAAACGAATGACAATTCAGGATCGTACTGATAAAATAAAATTCGCGCGTTTATGTTTTAATTGTTTTCATTCCGGGCATAGGAATAACGAATGTAAATGGTCAGGATGTAAAAAATGCGGAAGAAGTCACAATACGCTTCTTCATTTCGAAAAGGAAAACGATATAAAACGAGACGAAAAAAGTACAGAATCAAATCCTAACGCAGAAAGCATTAAGGCACATAGCGCGTTAGTCTACACTCAAGTACTATTGTCAACTGCATTGATAAAAGTACAAGGAAAAAATGGTGACATGGCCCAAGCACGTGTACTATTGGATAATGGTTCACAATCTCATTTCATTACAAAAAGTTTTGCTGATCGTTTAAAATTACCATTCAAAAATATAGATCAACCTGTGGAGGGTTTAAATCAATTAGAAACGCGGATAACATATTCTGTTAATGCAGAAATATATTCAAACTATAACGACTATCGTGAAAAGGTAGAATTTCTTGTTTTACCACAAATATGCAATTACTTACCGAATCAATTAATTGACAAACGAAATTTAAAAATTCCTCCAAAAATAAACCTTGCCGATCCGCAGTTTAACGAGCCTAAAGACATTGATGCGTTGTTAGGAGCTGAATTATTCTATGACCTCTTATGTGTAGGTCAAATTTCAATACCAGGTCATAAAGCTCGATTTCAAAAAACGAAATTAGGTTGGATTATCTCCGGGAAGGTAGGCAACAATGAAAAGCTAACTAATAAGAGTAATTGCATGTTAACATTTAATTTGTGGCGGTACAGTGGAACAGACCAAAAAATGTTGAGATCTATGGTTCTGTGGTGGTATAGTGGAACAGACCAAAAAGCGTAGTATCTATGGTCAATGGAATAGGGATATCAGATTCAACCAGTTAAATAGATGTGTAACCTCAACAAGTTGTAAAAAATAAATTAAAAGTATTTGATTCAAAAATAAATAAAAATTGTTTAAAACTTATAAATGGTAGAGTGTTTTAATTGATCATCAAGATCCTTTCAAACACCTACAATTGGTGACCCCGATTTTAAAAGAAAAAAGGAAAATTAAAGTGAACACAATAGCACGTGCTTAAAATTTAAAAACTAAAAAACTATATATGAATAAAAAGTGCATAGAACAATAACGTTGTAGAAAATCAACTGTATATGAAAAACAAATATATAAAAAATAGACATACTTAAATAAAATAAAAGTTAAGAAGAGTGATCTGAACATTAAAAAACAAAGTGTATAAAAAAAATAACAATGCCAGACGACGCAACTCCGGAAATACAGAACGTGAATGTTAAAATTCCACAATTTTGGTACGACAAACCTGAAATTTGGTTTGCACAAGTCGACGCACAATTCGCTCTCGCACGAATAACAACTGATGCAACAAAATTTAATCACTTAATCGCGAATTTAGATGCTACAATAATTGAAAATGTATGGGACATCGTATCCAATCTGAACGAAACAGATAAGTACGAAAAATGTAAAGAAAGACTTATTAGCGTATACCAAGTTAGTGAAGACAAGCAAATAAAAACCTTATTTAACGACTTGGTGTTGGGAGATCTAAAACCGTCGCAATTATTACGAAAGATGCGCCTCCTAGCAAAAAACAATGTAAAGGACATGGTGCTTAAAACAATGTGGATTGATAAATTGCCCAATACAGTCGCCAGTATTGTTACTATTTCGGATGGTGATATCGATAAATTGGCGGAGATCGCAGATAAAATCGTCGAATTGGCAACACCAAATCAAATAAACGCGATTAATACGGCGAGCGGTTCGAACAATTCGCAACCAGCAACATCAAGGGAAATCGAGGCGCTATGTAAAAAAATTGATGCCCTGGAAAGTAGACTTTCACGATCGGAAGCGCGTAGCCCGTCGCGGCGTTATCGTTCACGCTCAAGATCAAGAGCATATGAAAGAGATGGTAAATACTGCTTCTACCATTTCAGATTCGGAGAAAAATGCTTACCGGGAAAATGTACGCAACCTTGCCAATGGAAGAGTGAGGAAAACTTCAACCGACAACAGTAAACGCGTCCGATACTGTTGTGGAGGCCGTCGACGGACGTATTAATAGTAAACGCTTATTCGTAAGAGATGCAAAAACTGGGATACAATATTTAGTGGACAGTGGTGCCGATATATCAGTATTGCCACCAAATGCTAAAGACATAAAAAACGAATCATCATACTCACTGTACGCTGCAAATGGAACAAAAATTTGCACTTATGGAGTTAAAATAATAACAATCGATTTGGGACTAAGGCGGTTATTTCGTTGGCAGTTCGTTGTCGCTCGCGTATCAAGAGCAATAATTGGTGCTGATTTTTTACACGAATTCGGCTTACTTATCGACATTAAAAATAAAAAATTAATCGATAAAAATACGAAACTACAATTAAACACAGAAATAACGATGATAGACGAAAGTGAAATCATCTCAACGGTCGATAAAAACTGCAAATATCTGGGCATTCTCAAAATGTTTCCCGAATTAACAAAACCAAACGTAATTACAAGAGATGTTAAACATAATGTCCAACATTTTATACAAACAACAAGCGGCCCACCCGTATTCGCAAAGGCAAGGCGGTTGGACCCTGTGAAATTGGCATTAGCAAAAAATGAATTTCAATATTTAATGGAGAAGGGGATCGTAAGTCCAAGTAAAAGTCAATGGGCCAGTCCCATCCACATAGTCGAAAAGAAAACCGGTGGATTTCGTATATGCGGAGATTATAGACGACTTAACGAGCGTACGATACCAGATAGATATCCAATACCTAGAATCGACGACGTCAGTAATATTCTCGCCAATAAAAAAATATTTTCAAAGATAGATTTACAAAAGGCTTACTATCATATACCAATGAATGAAGATGATCGAGAAAAGACAGCGGTAATCACTCCGTTCGGGTTATTCGAATTTAATTTTCTTCCTTTTGGTTTAAAAAACGCACCATCCACGTTTCAACGTTTCATACACGACGTTTTCCGCGGATTAGAGTGCGTATTCGCGTATATAGACGATTTTTTAATTGCCTCGAGCGACGAAGAGCAACACGAAAAAGATTTACGAGAAGTGTTCGAACGATTAAACCAATACGGTTTGCGAATCAACGTTGAAAAATCGACTTTTGGTTTATCAGAAATAGTGTTTTTGGGTTATGAGATTACACCAAACGGTATTCGAGCGGATCCGGAAAGGGTAAGCGCTATAATAAACCAAAAGTTACCCGAAACGATTCAGGACTTACGCAGATTTTTAGGCGTCATAAATTTTTATCGTCGCTATATACCGAAAGCGGCGGAAGGTCAGGCAGCATTATGTGAATATTTAAAAAATTCAAAAAAGAACGACAAACGGAAAGTTCCGTGGACGGAAGAAACGATCCGTCAATTCGAAATTTGCAAACAGCAGTTGTCACACGCGACACTATTAAATGTACCCGATTCGAAGTGTGCATTAGCGTTATTTTGCGACGCGTCCGACGTGTCAATGGGAGCAGCATTAAAAGAATACGACAAAACCAACGATACATGGAAACCAATTGGGTTTTTCTCTAAAAAATTAAATGAAGCTCAGAAAAAATACTCCACGTACGATAGAGAATTACTTGGTATTTATTCTGGCGTAAAATATTTCAAACATTTCCTCGAATCGCGACCGACGACGATATTTACCGACCATAAGCCACTTGTATTCGCGTTTCAGCAGAAAAACGAAAAGGCTTCGCCTAGACAGGTGCGGCAACTGCAATTTATCTCCGAATTTACAACGCAGATACAACACGTGTCCGGTGCAAAAAACGTTGTCGCGGATCAGTTGTCAAGGATTGAATCGATAAATCATATAGTCGATTACGACGAAATCGCCAGGGCACAAATTAACGACGACGAGTTAAATAAACTAAAAACGAATAAGGAATCATCATTAAGAATTAAGCCAACAACATTACCCTCCGGTGAGCAGTTATGGTGCGATACGTCAACTAATTGTATACGACCGTACATTCCGAAACAATTTCAAAAAAATATATTTTTAAAATACCACAATTTATGCCATCCGGGCATCCGCGCTTCAGTGCGTCTTATAGCATCGAAAGCGGTATGGTACAGTTTAAAAAAAGATGTGACATTATGGGCAAAAACATGCATCGCGTGTCAAAGGTCAAAAGTTCATCGACACACAAATTCACCGACAAACCACTTTAAAAACATTGATCGAAGATTCGAAATCGTCCACATTGACCTCGTAGGTCCGTTGCCAATGTCGGAAGGTTACGCTTACTGTTTAACATGCATTGATAGATTTTCAAGCTGGCCGGAGGCAATTCCATTAAAGAACATAACGGCAGACACGGTTGCGCGCGCATTTTTCGAAAATTGGGTATCGAGATTCGGCGTTCCGGACGAAATTGTAAGCGATCAAGGCACACAATTTAAAAGTGCATTATTTAAAGAATTGGCAGTAAGATGTGGAATCAAAATGAATCAAACGAACAGTTTTCATCCTCAAAGCAACGGAAAAATAGAGAGATTTCACAGATCGTTAAAAGCTGCTTTAAAGACGCATGAAACCAACTGGACGTATTCGTTATCAACGGTTTTGCTGGGTCTGCGATGTTTGCCAAATGAAATACAATCGTCAATCGCAGAAATGATGTATGGCACGCCATTAAAAATTCCGGGCGAAATTATAAGTGATCCAAGCGAAAAAACAAGTTCACCACTAGAATTCATCGAAAAACTGCGCGAACAAATGCGAAAAGTCCGACCTATAGAAATTAAACATAAAAACAAAACGACAATTTTCGTACACAGGGATTTAAAAACCACTAATCAGGTATTTGTTCGTATCGATCGTGTAAAAAAATCGTTAGAAAAACCGTACGAAGGACCGTTTAAGGTCACGCAAAAATTCGATAAATATTTTACGTTGATAATTAACGGAAAAGAAAAAAATGTGTCAATAGACCGAATAAAACCCGCGTACATTCTAAACGATGTAAATAAGGAAGAGGAACCGGTACCAGTGAGTTCAGCAACAATTAATGAAAATCTAAATAAAAAAGAAAGTGAAAAAAATAAAAATTGTAACAATAAAGTAACATTTAATAAAAACATAACAGAAAAAAATAAAAATTTAAAAAATTCAAATAAAGACAATGAAAACAATAACAAAAATAATAACAAAAACAGCAACAACAATATTAATCGCCATGGGGCGCAATCCAGTCGGATTCCTCTCCATGATCTTTCTTCCAGAGAACGCGTCATAAATACAGAATCACGACCACTGACAGCCAAAGCGTCGCGGGGTGGCCGAGAAATCCGAATGCCAGAGCGTTTTCGGTAACGTTTACACTGGAAGGGGAGTGATGTGGCGGTACAGTGGAACAGACCAAAAAATGTTGAGATCTATGGTTCTGTGGTGGTATAGTGGAACAGACCAAAAAGCGTAGTATCTATGGTCAATGGAATAGGGATATCAGATTCAACCAGTTAAATAGATGTGTAACCTCAACAAGTTGTAAAAAATAAATTAAAAGTATTTGATTCAAAAATAAATAAAAATTGTTTAAAACTTATAAATGGTAGAGTGTTTTAATTGATCATCAAGATCCTTTCAAACACCTACAAATTCATTGCATAAAAGCATAACTAAATTTTGGGAAATTGAAGAAATAGAAAACAAAACGTTCTTACCAGAGGAAGAATTTCATGTCGAAGAACATTTTAAACAAAATACGAAACGCGATTCAGCCAATGGGCAATGTATTGTTCGATTGCCATTTAATGAAAAAATAAAAAATTTAGGAGAATCTCGCAAACAAACAGAAAGGCAATTTAATTCATTAGAACGAAAACTTGGTAAAAATCATGAATTAATAACACAATTTATTGAAAATATGCGCGAAGCTATTACAGTAGCACACATGTTAGAAGTTAATGCACGTGAGATAAAAAAGGAACATTGGTTTTTGCCATATCATCCTGTAGTGAAGGAGTCAAATCGCGACTAAGGCGGTTCACATTGAGTTAGTGACAGACTTAACCACAGATTCATTTATAGGCTGCTTGCGCAGATTCTTTGCTCGGCGAGGACTTTCTTTAAACTTGTATTCGGACAATGCTACTAATTTTGTCGGGGCAAAAAACGAAATAGATAATGTACTGAAGTTGATTCAATCAAAGGATCATAACGATCTTATTACAAAATTTCTGTCACATCAGGGTATAACTTGGCATTTTATACCCCCACGATCACCGCATTTCGGCGGACTTTGGGAAGCGGCGGTGAAATCCTTTAAATATCATTATCAAAGAATAATAGGCGATAAATTATTTACATATGAAGAATTAGAAACTTATACGACTGAAATCGAAGCAGTTTTAAACTCTCGTCCTATCACTCCTTTGTCTGAAGACCCAAACGACCTCCGTGCTCTTACTCCTGCCCACTTTCTTATAGGGGATACATTCACAGGCTTGCCTGATTTAGAGCTAACGGACGAACCTATTAATCGTCTATCCAATTGGCAACATATTCAGTGTATGAAACAACACTTTTGGAAACGATGGTACAAGGAGTATTTAAATCAACTGAATACCCGATCAAAATGGCAACTGCAAACACCGGACGAGGTCAAAATTGGTACCATGGTTCTATTGAAAGAAGACAACACACCACCACTTCATTGGCCTCTTGGGAGAATCATTGAGACGCATCCTGGAGAAGACGGCAAAACGCGAGTGGTAACTGTAAAGTCTCACTCGGGAATGTATAAGCGTTGTATCACACGTGTGGCACCTCTGCCACTAGACAATTTATAAGTTATAGAATTTCTTTGTTAAATTTGATTGTTTGAGTTATATTGTTAATCTTATATTTTTATTTTCATATCAGCATAGATAAAGAATCATAGAATGTTCACATTATAATTAATTATTCGTAGTTTTGAACGTGGTCCGTTCAAGGCCGGCGGGATGTTCAATTTTGAGTATTATTTTATTTCACGTTTTGGATTTTCCCATCACAAATATTTAGGAAAGTACACTATTTATTTGAAGACCCTTTATATAAGGGATTTTATGTATAGTATCTTACTATACATATAGTACGTTAAGTGTGAAGTTCATAAGGATGGTTATATTAGTTTTAATTTAATATATTTATAGTTATTAGTGTGTGTATTGAAATATTATTGAATTCATCTTACATTTTGGAATTTCCCATCATAAAAATTTGGGAAAGGACACTGTTTAATTTAAGGCTTAGTTTAAGTATTTTTTTTATCTAAATGTTTGCTGATTGTAAACTTTAACAGAGTTTCGTGATATTTATTTTATTATAGAGATTAAGGTATTTTTTTATAGTTAAAGCATATGTTTGGAAATTTGTGAAGTATACACGTCCCTTGAGGAGTATACACGTCTAGTGACCAATAGACGCATTTTTATAATTTTATGCGAAAACCAATAGGATTACAGGTTTGGTCCACCTACATTTTTGTAAATATATTTTAAGAAACATTTTTTGTAAAACGAAATTAGAGTCGAAATACACGTCGGAGAATGAACTCCAAATTTGTTACGAAACAGAGTAAAAATACACGTCGGAGAATGAACTCCAATATTGTTACAAATAAATAGAGTGTAAATACGCGTAGGAGAACGAACTCCAACATTGTTAAAAATAAATCGCAATATACGAAAACGAAGTTGACAATTCTTTCAAAACCCTAATATTGTTGAACGGCTTATTAATTTAAGTTTGTTCCGCATAATTATGAGCTTGTAATAACTTGACTCAGAGTTATGCCAGACATCACAAAATATTACAACGAAGTTTAATATTTTTGACGTGAAAACGTCTATTCTCTCGTTACACAGGTGGTCGGTCGAACACTCTTGTGTAATGAAATAATGAAGACTTCAATCGCTAATAACTTCGAAACTAATAATGCGTTTACAATGGTTGAACCCACAACAGATAAAGGGACGCAGCACACGCGTGAACTATTTTGTAGATCGTGGTTTGAGACTGAGTGGCGCATATTAAACCTATCCCACGGTAAGTTCAGTTCCAACCTGTTTCGCTACTTTTGTCTGTGTGAACATTTTTTAGCGAAGTTCTATTGGCTGTGTTCAATATCTGTTACTATTAAAAAACATGTACTTGGACTGGGTTTCGGTCACACGTGGGCTACGCATGGGATGTGCACGTGGTATTTGTTTTGCCTGTGATGTCATTGTACATCGAATTGTTGTAGCGTGGAAACGTGTTTAGCTAGGATATTAATTCTGGTGTTATTGTGAAGGGAAATTTCAATATCATACGCAGGAATATAAGTAAAAATCAGTATTCAATTGAAAATTACAAAAAAATTGAAGATTTCGTTTTATATGACTCGGAATTATAGAAAACGCAAAGCAGAAACAAGGAAATCGCATCAAATGGAATCGAATAAGCATACAAGGTCTAGTGTAGAACGAATATCACGAGCTACGGCAACGTCGAAAATGAAATGAAAATTACAAAATAATAAAAGTTTTCGTCTCATACGACTCCAAAATATGCTCGAAATTATAGAAAACGCATATCAGAAGAAAGAAATCCAACGAGCCTGAAAAGTCCAATCCCGAATGAATGCTAAAGCTACGAGAGCGTCGAACAGGAAATTAAAAGAAAACGTAGCAACGCAATTACGTAGTTGGCCCATCGAACATACAGCGGCCAGCAACAATCCAAAAGGCACAAACCCGAACTGCGCCTTTTTTGTTTTTGTCCTTGAGGACACTAGATCTTGATATACGAGTTTACACACGCAGACGAAAACAACCCCAAAGGAATGTGAATATTAATTCGGATAATGAGTTAAAACCTTCCAGTTCCTTTCGCTCTATAAAAATATAAAACTATAAGAAAATTCGGTTTCATAAAAATATATGAAACAGAAAAAATATATAAATTAGCAAATATTTCGCTTCATAATCGGTAAATTGGTCAAAACAATTAGATATTGTTAAACTAAAATAGAAGATGTAGCTAATGTCATATTATTTCATCAAATTCTTTATCTTATTATTTTTTATGAGATTCTGACTACCGAGAGAAGGAAACGTGACGTCTAGCTATTCCATTGTTTAACCACATAAACAAAAAGGTGTTGTATTACGAGTACAATAGATTTAGGGTCAATGAAATTAACTTTTAAAAAATAGTTGATAGTAAAGGCGGCATAACAAAAAGGTTGACAACCTATCCACGCCTTTTATAAATCGCCCACCCAAGAGACGCGTGTTTTGAATATAAAATCCACATATGATCAAACTTCCACAATAACACAACCAAATTATGAACGCAATAGTTTAACGACTGTTTCTGAAATAAAACAATTCAAATTTTTATAAGAGGGATTTTTTAAATTTCTCTCTGATGTGAAAACTATAAACTAGAGCTTGTATAACGATGTTTGCTGCTCCAAACTTCCTGGCATACCCTTCAGTCTACAACTTTCGTGGTCGCACTCTGGCGATCAACTTAGTAACTTCTGCTAGTATATTGAAATATTAAGCTAAGCCCTATGCAATTTACCAAAACAATACAGAGCGTAAAGCTGACAGCGTGATATCTGTGTCACGCATGCGTAGGACCAACAGTCAATCAAAAACTGGGCGACATTTCCCACGCCCATCCTTCCGAAGGGTTCATACAAGCTGGCTTTTCTTCCGTTGCTATATTCCTATATCTGTCCTGCACACCCATTTATATACCCGGTTTAAGTATAATGTCTAAAAGAAGTTTAGTCCCGACGTGATTAGGCAAAATCGGTCCATATATCTCCTCGTCAGGAGGAAAATATCTCCCTTTGAAACCGTAGAACCACTGACCTCTACATAACAACTGATACAGGTCAGTGAATAGAACGAACACATTGTTGATGAACTCAGTATATACATGGTATTTAAACAATAAACTCAATTGTTATTGTAACTTATTTTTAACAATTATTTGTTCTAAATGTTACAAAGTAAAAATGAATGTGTAGAATGTATAAAAGATAAATATTTGTTGCCCATCACAATGTTCTGTGAGTTAATCGGAATTATTCACCATTAAAAGTCAAATCCACCCACCCATACCCATGAAGTTTGTCCATGGTAATGTTGTCATATGTTGTTCTGTCATGATAGACGGCTTATTGTTCAGTATAAAGAAATGTTAAGTGTTGGAATTTTGTGTGCTTGAAAAACTTAAAAGGTTTTTTAAACTTTTGATCGTAGACTTAAATAAGTTTAATTAATTCATCATGAGTGCGGCACATAATACAAAAATACCAAAAATACATGTTCGTAAAACATACAGAAGAGATACCAGCGAAGTCAGTTGTTGTTTAAAATACATGATATTTGGTTTCAATGTTTTGTTTTGGGTAAGATTGCTTTTTTAACTATTATTTATGAACAGTTGCAACGTTAAGTTTCATATAGAAGTATTATTTTCGATGTTGAAATTATGATAGTCCTACGAGAAAGAATATATTCAAGGGTATTGTAAGTTTAGTTCCGACTTTGTAATGGTTGAAAATATTGAGTGCAGTAAAAACTTTTAGGTGTTCATTAGGGTGGCCCTTCGGTGTAAGGTATTTTCCGAAAGTTAAAATTTTGCTGCTACCACCTTAATCTTGTTTTAATCAACAAAAAAACAGATCACTTATATCGGACAACTACTAGGCGATCCTCAAACGCCTTGCAGTTGGAACAATCCTTGAAATAACATGAAAAATTTAAAAATATTATGTTTTTTTAAAACTCGGATCGATACGGAAGTATGTCAAACGTTCCTTGAAGCAAAAGACGGTGGTCGTCCGAAACGTCCGAATATCATTGTAAAATTTCTACCCCCTTTCGTTAAAAGCGTTGTCTTCGTTAGAGTGGCTCACCCAGATGGGTTTACGGAACAGGGGAGTTTTCTTAAAATTCAGATAGTACCAGCTGTCATTGTGGTTTTTGGGTGGGGAAGTGAATTTCCCTTATCTTTGAAAGAGGAACTCGGGCGTTCCCGTATTTTGAGGTCCTTCTGTTTCTGGTCTTAGGAATCAGAGGGTTGAATGAATTATATATATAATAATAATAATAGGGGACATTTGGTACTCTGCGACCTATACGTTCTACTCTGCTCCCACAACTGATGCCTAACGAAGAGTGGTCTCGTCTGAGAGCACTTTCTGGGTTAGAGGGTTAATAACGCAACTATTTCTATAAGGGAAACACATTTTTATTTTGAGCAATAATTTCTATACAATCAAATTATAATGTGAACGAACGATGGTTTAGTCGTATCCAGTTTCCTGTAACCGTTGAAAAAAAAGCATATTTTCAAAAGTTATTTATCACAAACATACTTCAAGATGAATAAAAATATTAATTATTTTTCAGTTATTTGGATTATTCCTTTTAACTGTGGGCATTTGGGCATGGAATGAAAAAGATGCGTTCAATAATTTAGGGCGAAAGACTATCGCTCTTGATCCTGCGTTCACGTTAATTTGTGCTGGTAAAAATATTAATTAGCATATGTATTTTTTTATAATAAGATAAGATATTTAATAATTAAGTTCTTGTCAAATTTATAGGGACTGTTACCTTTATTATTGGTTTTACGGGCTGTATTGGTGCTTTACGTGAAAATACGTGTTTGTTATCATGTGTAAGTTATATATATTTTTTTCAATTGATGTCCATAAATTATGCAATGCGTTTCTTACAGAGGGTCTTCCAACATGATTTATAATTTTAAATATTCTAATTTTATTTATTTAATTGAAACATACTCACTTACGAAAATGGCGCGTTAGAGTTTAGTAAAACGTATGTTAATAATGAAAAATCTATTAAAAATGGAGAAAATTTTACAGTGGCGAGTTGATTCAAGCCGATTTGTTTTATCGATGTTCATAATCGACCGTTGCAGCCCCCTATTGAAAATTTAAACCCTATTGAAACCTATTTAAACTCTATTTTCCTATTGAAAAAACATTAAAGGAGCAATATATTAGTAATCACTCATTTCCTCTTAAGAGCTTTATGCAGTTTATGGACTCCTTAATAAGTATGTTTTGAGGACTTCTTAGTAAATGTTTTGAGTAATAATTTGAATTTTTTATATTTTAGTATGCAATATTTTTAACGATAATACTAGCATTGGAAATGACAGCAGGCGTTTTAGGTTTCATTTATAAAGATTGGGTGAGTTTCAAATAAAATACGTTAAATGCCAGCGCATAGTGGATACGAATTGATATCGCACTTATACGTACGAATTTATTAAATGTCGTCAATAGCATTTGGCGGTTCTATGGAAACTATTAAGTCAAATGATCCCTGAATTTCTAAGCCCAGTGTGCTACCGTTGCACCACGGATGATACTGATGAATGAGTCATTTTTTTCATTGATAGTGTTAATTTGAAGTCAACGTTAACTTTATTCTCTTTGTGTGTACTTAAGCGTCAAAATACAATACTGTCAATTTCCATTAAGGTTATGAAAGAACTAGCGTATACCAGATAGGGTGTATTCGTTTTGGCCGCCTACCGCTTTTAGAAAAAACGTGCTAATGGTTGAGGTCCACGATAGACACCACGCTCACAAAAGCTTTCTCTATCGAGATAGGGTAGCAAAAGCGTGAGCGCAAAGTCAATTTATTTCTATAAATACTGTTGTTCAAATCTCAAAGTTTGGAAAATTCGTTATCCATAGAATTCCATCGTACTTGCTTAATATACAATTGTTCGTACAAAACCCGCATAATGCAGTTTGCGAGGTCTCATTATACTTATACGATACATACATGGACTATTTAAATTCGTGCGAAAGATATCGATAACCAATATGCGCCCAAATAATAATCAATAAATATTAAGTAATTTTGATTTTGATTTTCTTTTACAACATTTAGATTAAGAATAAAGTAAAAGATGCTGGTATTTTGGAAGCTTTTATTGTACATTACAGAGAAGATCCAGACCAACAGAATTTAATAGATTGGATTCAAGAAGATTGGGTAATAAAATGATTTCAAATTGAAATCAATGTCGAATGGGAATAGTAACAATATATATATTTGTATTTACAGTTGCAATGTTGTGGTATTATAGGTCCAAACGATTGGGACTTAAATAATTATTTCAATTGTTCATCACATACAGTTGGTAGTGTTGAAGCATGTGGTGTACCATTTTCTTGCTGTAGAAGAAAATTAAATGTACGGTGATATATCGTATCTTTTGTTACGTGTAAATAATTTTTGGCCCTTTTTTTTATATAGGAAATTATCAAAAATAAACAATGTGGATATGATGTACGGAAATCCAGTTATGTAAGTAATTTTTAATAACATATATATATATATATATATATATATATATATATATATATATATATATATATATATATATATATATATATATATATATCAAAATATATTGATAGCTTATGTTGAAATAACTATTCCAACAAAATTATATGGGTTTAGTTAGCTGGTTGTTTGTGAGTAAAAACACATTACGCTCTCGCATGATGAGTCCATCTCACATGGTGATTTTAGTAAATTCAATGATGATTTATGTCCAGATTACGCGAATCTTACTCAGTGGGACAGAGCGGATAATCGATTAAGCATACTATATTAAGTATATAATTAAATTACGTTAGTATTAGTCCCCTTAAGCATGATCCTTGCCGGTTTGCAGAGTATAATTTTAAAAGCTAAAAATATACAAATATATAGGTAGATCTAAAATGGAAATCCTTACCTCATAAAAGGGGCCATCCATAAAACACGTACGAAAAATGGAGGAGGGGGCTATTGTCTTACGAGACGATATGTGACGAAGAGTAAGGACTAGGTCTTAAAATCCATACATCAATTTTATTCTTACTTTTTTTAAACACTTTGGTGGTCGGGTTTGGTGACGTTTTATTAGATGGGGGATTGACAAATATGTGATGCAGCGTGACAAAAGAGTTAGGGAGTACTCTAAGGAGGGGCATGCATGAGTTTGGCGTGACATTTATTATGGATGGCCCCTAAGATATTTGGAGTTTTTTGTCATGATTTTAAGCTTTTAAATTGTTTCTAGTAGACTACCCTATATATATTTTATATAGTTGAAACTTTATTACCGCAATGTAAATATAATTTTCTCTAATTCCGTTGTAAATTGTAACCTACATAGTCCTTGAGAAAATCTGCCACTGTTAGATCTTTTAGAAAGATTTACATTGTACATTTCTAGAAAAAAACAGAATTAAAAATCATTTACAATACGAAACGTAGAATAGAATCGTAAAATACCCATTTAGAAAAGTTTTAATCATTAAATTTTTGTAACAAATATGTAATTTTTATGTATTTAATATAAGCTATGAATAATATAGTTAATAAACAAAGCAGATATGAAAAACACAGGTTCAAAGCCAGGTTCAGCAAACCTTAATCAATTTTTTTTGTACTAATGCGTCGTGAAAAGTACAATCTTACCGCTCGCTTTTCCGTGCGGTAAATGACTGTTTGCCTATTCAATTATTACCACACTACTTAGATCTATTGCAAATATTTATATGCGTGCAGAAAGTTTACTTTCCGCCCTAGTGCGAAAAGTAAACTTTCCGCACGCAAATAAATATTTGCAATACATCTAAGTAGTCTGGTAATAAGTGAATAGCCAAACAGCCATTTAATGCCCGAAAGAACGGGCGCTAAAATAGAACTATTGCCGCATTAGTAAAAGAAAATGGTATCTGTAACTCGTGCGGTGTTGTCGATTACCAACTTGGGCGAATGAGTGAACGATATTGCTCTCGTGGGTAACAAGATACTATTACATAACAATTACAATCATTACCAGAGTTATACGGCCCTATGATATGTGGATCTTTTTCACTGACCTCTATCAATACGAGAAGGAGGCCACTTATCTTATGAATAAAGCTTCATGTGTTGATAATCTTATAGATTTAATGGAAATATTACTTTGAATTTTTGAGTATTTGGATACTAAAATATAAATATTTTGGGTTTGTTTACAATTTGAAGTATTTTAATTGTCTTTCTTTCATTTGCTGAGGTTAGTTTTTAAGACCGTGAAGACACGCCCGGTCTTTATCCTCCACAACATTGATTCAGAGCACTACTATATCATTTTATTAAACTTTTACATTTTAGTACTCATGTTGACGTTATTTAATATAATTTCAATAAATTATTGAAAAAGAAGTATAACTTCTTACGTACGTATATGAGTACATACACACTTTTTTTCGTACATAATGTAAATTTCCTATTAAAGAAAAAAAGATGGTGAAAATAATTACAATCAAAGTTCGGATGAAACGGATGATAGTCAACTACTTTATTAATTTGAGATGTACATAATTATTTTTATAAGAAAATTTCTAAAATCTAATAACTTAACTAATAGTAAATTTTAATTGCTTATACTAAAAAATGCATGCATTTCTGGAATAGTCGGGAGAACGGAATATTTTTGAAAAAGGTTGTTTGCGGTCTGTGGAAGATTGGATGGAAACTAATTTGATTGTACTCACAAGTGTGATGGTAGGACTGATGGTTCTACAGGTATATATTTATTAGAAAATTCAATAGTGTGTAGTGTTGATTGTGAATGATAACTAGCTATTGCATGATTCCTTTTTCTAAACAGTACTCAGTAACAACCAAAGGGCGCGCTTATACTTGAAATTATTGGAGACTGCTAACAACTATTTAGTAGGTAAAGTGCATGTTATATGACTAAATCGGCTGATAGTCTTTTAAATCGGGTTCCAGAAGTATGATGTGTCGAAGACTATTTATGAAACTGGTTGTATTCAGGCGTTCCATAACTGGCTCGAATATAATTTATTGACAATTGCTTTTATTGTAATTATGACATTGTTCCTACAGGTGAGTTTAATTATTTATATTAATTTTAACAGGAATTTAATTCTGATCTTATTAAATCTCTCCCACATTTTTGTTGCAATGCAGGAAATGCTAATTTGTAGCTTCGATGAACCCCAATTTTAATAAAACATTTCAATTATTCCATTTGTATTTGTTTTATCCGGACCACGAATCGAGGACTTCAAGCTTATCATAAATATGAGGAAATTTTCGATAAAAATAATTTCTCAACGAATTCGGAATATTTGTATTAGTTGTCATATCGATTTGTGTTATTTATAGCCATAATATCAATGTTTGGTATAGACCAATAAATAGCCTCTTAAAAAATACTCGTGGAGAATTTCCAACGGAACTATTTTTGTTTTGGCACTATGAAAACATTTATTTTTAAAGAGGTAAAAGTACTATTTGATTGGGTCATATAAAATAACATTTTTTGACGCAAATACGTCTTTAAATTTGGTTCCATAGTGTGAGACAATTCAGAAAACTGATGATAACAAAATCGGGGGATAAAGTTTGGTGTTGCAGCTACATATCTATCGTCTACATCCAAAATGTAATTACACCACTCGATAGCTAAAGGATCAAATAATTCGTTACGTTGAGTGTGGACTGTGACGCATCGAGTGCGGCGGAGGGGGAATCGCCGCCATTTTGAGGTCATTTCGCCGCGTCACATAATTCCCGTTTAGTATAACTTTTGACTCGGAGAAGCT
Source organism: Nineta flava (assembly GCA_963920215.1). Lineage (NCBI taxonomy): Eukaryota > Metazoa > Arthropoda > Insecta > Neuroptera > Chrysopidae > Nineta > Nineta flava. Next base: position 107,341,923 of record OY986042.1, read on the forward strand.
AGGACGTTCGTTTGAGTTTCAATTGTCAGCTCTCGTCAAGATCTAACGATTTCGTATATAAAACATTAGTGTGAAACAGTCATAGTGAATATATATGGTGTTAAAGTAAAAAACTAAAATAAATATGGCAATGTCGCCCTATACTCGTCGAAAAGCCAAATCAAAATATAGAGATCGTATACGGTTGGAAAGGGCTTCTCAAGAGCAATCCAGTGATACCCCGTTACGTACACATATTCACGTAAAACACACGGCCGTGTCCACAACACAGCCACACCCCTTTTTTGTTTTAAATTACATGTTCTTTTGAAAATGAGCACCTTTTGTAGAATTATGATAATTTATAAATCGTTTATTGTGTCTGGAAAAAATAACAAATTTTGATGTAGCATGATTACTTAGGTTTATTTTTTCTATACAGTTGTTATAAAACATTTTCTATAATTTCGAAATATTATATTTTCAGATACTAGGAATCTGCTTTGCGCAAAATTTACGAGCTGACATATTTGCACAAAAGGCGAAATGGCATTGACAATCAAGAAAACCTACGGCAGTTTAACAACAAATGCTTCGACGTATTCGTTTTCTAAAATCATTTGTTTGTCGTAGGTACCTATATCTGTTGGAATTGACAATACCTAAATTCTAATTAATAGAATTGACTTTCTATACCTAATGTGGCCAATATTATCGAATAATTTAAAAAAATACATCAATCGTTTTTTTTTTCTATTATTGAAATTGAACTGTATAGAGCTCAAAACTATATTAAATATAAAAACAACTTTTTTAAATACACTAGTGTTAAAAAATTTTTCAATAATTGATAAATTACCAATATATAATTAATAACGGGTAGAAACTGTTTTTTTTATTCCATGAGTGATCGATCATCGATGGGATTTAAGTTTGATGCCTTGTAATTAAATTTTAATTATTTCTAAGTTTTATAACGCTAATGTATTTAAGGTTTATCTGATATTAAAAATTAAGTCTTTTGCAGATGGGGACAGTGGTGGCATCCTTACTGGCGGCTAGAAGTGGCAGCCGGTGAAATATATATATAAATATATTTTATATGTTGAAGCGTTAGTATCACTGCTGTCTCCGTATGTAGGGGGCTTAAGAATTAAGCATCGTTTATTTTAATTAAAAAGTAAACTCAATTTAGCTTAATCATCAGATAATTTTATACATACTGTAAATATACATTCTGAAAAATTAAAAAAAAAAATTGAACGATCATTTGCATAGTTTTCAAATTTTTAAGATTAGATTATACACATAAAAGCAAAAAAATTTGAAGCAGTTGAAACATTCTAAGTGATACGATATGTATATATACATTAATACATATACTAAGAATGTGACTTAGGGGGTATTCGTTTTGGGCACTTACACGCTTATAAGCGCAATTTATTGGCGTTCGTTTTGGTTTATGAACGCTTATGTTACTCTTGAAAATGTATTCAATATGGCGGATAAAATAGCTATTTTTCAAGCAATCAAATATTTGAGTGACTTCAAAAACCCCTAAAATCACACCAAAAACCACTAATCTGACAATTTGAAAAAGTATTTCGATAATGTAGGTTTTTTTCCAAATAAGATTTTATATGTTATGTAGGTTTTTATGTTTATTCAGAAAAAAACAGATTTAAAAATGGAATACATTAAAAAAATTTTCGGTGCACATGACAGATAAATAGACAAACACTTATACAGTATTCGTTTTGGGAATAAGTACGATTTGACGGTCACGCTTTTGTTTCCCTACCTCGATAATTAAAGCGTCTGCGATTTCTGGTGTCTATTGTTTGAACTCAACCATTAGCGCGCTTTGACAGCATGCACACCGTCAAGTTAAACACTAAAAACAACGCTTGATGGCGTTGAAAGCGTGTAAGCGCCTAAAACAAATACACCCTTACTGATTCAAATAAATTGCATTCGAGTATATCGATTGTTTTAGGTAGTTCATAAGGCCATCGATAATGTACTTGATCGGTGTGTATTTGTTAAAATTAACTATGTTTAATAAACGACCGAACGAACGATCTGGCACGATTAATCGCCACACCATTAAAATATAATCTTAATGTTAGCTTATATAAATGTAACTAACTCATTTTACTGGCTAGAAATATTTTAAAACAGTTGTAAGTGTCTTACCATCTATTTGCAGAGATAGTAAGCCGATTAAGGATTTGTGGGAAGTTTAGATGGATAACACATTATACCCGTTTTAAATTGATCACTTTCTCCCAATCGATATACCGGTCACTCTTGGTTTAATCCAAGTTTATCAGCACAACATTTTTGCCCATCGTACCGGATTCTGTGTAATGTTGGTAATTGTTCAAGCAAAGAATGAATAAAGTATTATTATAATTATATAAATCAGTCCGATTCGGATCCATTTAATAATGATTCTGTGTACAGAGTTTTCAATATCATTCCATAAATTACCATGATATATAGTACTATATAAAGGTACACATGGCCACAAGAGTAGTGTCCATTTTTAAAAATTTCTGCTTCATTCATTCGGTTTCCGGAAAAACGCCTCGGTTAAACGTTGTTGGTTATAAATTACTAACAACTTTTATTCGAAACATTTTCCCAAAAACAGAACAAATCAACAACAAAATTATTAATAATTGAGCCCTACTTATGTGGCCCATAGTACAGTACTTGTCTTAAAATATATAACAACATAATTTTTAATAGATATTCTATATTGTGTTCATTTACGATGGTAACGTTTGAACAATGTTATTGCAAAAATCATATTTAAATTTCATTAATTAATTCAAATATTAGGTGTACAAATTTGCTTCCTCCGTTTTTTGTCCGAAATTCATTCCCGTGTCTTTAAGGTATTTTGAAATTGCTTGTTGAGTCACTCCCAATGATCGTGCCAATTATTTATGACTTTGACACGAGTCTCCATTAAGTAATACCTCCAATTCTACATCTTCTACGTTCTTGAAGCGTTGAAACCACTCACGACACGTTCTTTCACTAATAGCGACCTCACTACTTTCACTAAAAAGTAGTGAGGACGCTTTCAATACTTTCACTAAAAGTATTTGACAGCATTCGACGAGCGTCAGCCGCAGATTTCTTCATATTGAAGTAGAAAATAAAACCTGATCGTAAACTGGCATTTTTAATCGAGAATAATTTTATTATGCAGACACAAATCGACTAATGTCTCTATGGGGTTATAGGCCCAAGTATATTGCATGACATCTATGATCTATTTATTTCGACCACTACTTACCGCTAAAGCCATCTACAGGAAAACGATGGAAGCAAAATTGTACACCTATTATATGATCCCTTTTGACTATATCGTTTTGCACATGATTTTTGTAATATATAATCTACCTCAATAAAAAGCAATTTGACAAAAAAAAAATCTACCAATTTTTAAAAACACCAATAGTTGTTTAGAAATAATATGTAATTGTTGTAAGGACAACTTTTGTATAGAAATATAATATTATTTTCCTTATGCCGACTGTACACGCTCGGCGAGGCCTGACTAGATGTAACCAGCGCGAGAGTGTGCTCACGACGCTCAGTCTGCCTTGTTTCGACATCGCCATCACTTCATTAAAAGTCGGTGTTTAAACACAGAGTGAAAGAAAGCGAGTGGTGAATACATTTGACACAAGCACGAAGGACACTCTCGTCTACCAAGGTATAACAACGTTGGTATACGTTTTCAGGTATACCAACGTAATTTCTTTGACTAACTGGCGAGAACTGTATTGTCGGCTGAATACTCGGCGAGAGTGTACACAGCTCCATTCGCCAAGACATTCACGGCCTCCATTCATGTTTCGCCGAGACATTCGCCGAGTGTGTACTGCTGGCATAAGAGAATTATGTTGCTAAATTATTTTCATATGTTTAATTTATTCAAATTAAGAAATATTATACAATAAAGGTTCATATTTTAAAACTAGTCAGTATTTTCGAAATTAATAATTCGATCGAACAACTAATCAAAATTATATGCTATCTCGCTCTCTCTCTCTCTCTTATTTTTATACTTTTCTATTTTATATTCAATCGGTTAAATATATATATATATTATTATTATATACATAGAGATGGACAATTGAATTTGTAATGAAATCGAGAAAATCGATGATCAGAACGCAATTCACCCATGCAAAACAATTATTCATCTCAAAAATATCTATTTTATACACAAATTAATTATTACATAAAAGTTACAGACCAGAGAATGTCAAAGGAGATATTATTATCTAGTTGTAGTTTCAAACAAAAGTTAAATTTACTCTTGAAGCTATAGCTCCAATACAAATCTGAATAGGGGTAATGACGAGAAAAATCGATAATCACGATTAGCTGGAAAACCGTTAGACTAGGAATAATATTATTTGGGATTAAAATGATAGGAAACTATCTGCTGTGTCACCTTTTTCAGTTTTTTCCACTGGTTGACGAACATCCTGCATAAAGGAATAGCTATTGGGGAAATATGCTACAGTCTTTCAGGCAGAAGTCTATGCCATTCTGGAATGCGTCCGTGAGACTCTTCGTAGGGGCTACACAAATCAAACATATATTATCTCGGACAATCAAGCTACTCTAAAAACCTTGTCTGTAACTGAAGTCACATTAGGGATAATCAGGTGTTGCTCAGAGGAACTACTGAAGCTGGCGAAATATCCAGCCACATTATCTTTAATTGCGAATCTCTCGGTTACAGCAGATACAAGATATTCGGTGCATTTCATCCCGAATATATGAACCTTCAAGAAAATCTGAAACGCAAGCTCCTGACCATTGCCAAGATATGGAAGAAGCAAATCCCGTTAGACTGAAGTAGATAGCAAGCACTTTGGGCTATAATGTCGAAGTGCAATACTTTTTATACCTCAAGATATATCTATATCTATCTAAGGCATAGCTATTAGCCTTAAATAATAAATTTCATATTTTCTCCTTTACAAGGACGCACTCATTTGTAAAGCTATCAAAATTGACGTGTTCAATTCGTCTTTGATTGGACTAAAGTCAATTTCTGAAGCACATTGCTGGAAACGAGCATAAGAAGTTTACTCTTATATTACAAAATTGTATTAATATCTTATCTTTTGAGTTCTTGTGTCGTTCTAAAATCGTTAATAAAATCGAATGTCCTCCACATATCACATCTAGCCTCATTCCATATGAGCTAAATACTTTAATCATTATTTAATTATTTTATGTCTAAACGAATATGTTATATAGATAGCTTATCAATGATTTGATAAAAAGTACTAAAGGCGCATGTAGAAATATTTAGCTTGATTTTCTTAAAAAAAACACATTTAAAAAATTTAGATAATAAGTTTCTATTCCTCATTAGCAGGGATGGGTAATATTTGAAACGGTTCCATTTTAAATAGATATTTAAAATGAAAAATGACATTTCCATTTTACAGTGAAATAGAAGTATTGGGATCTCTGACAGGGGGACCTCTGACGGAGCTTAATATTTCAACCTACTAGCTAGTAGTTACTAAGTTGTTCACCAGAGCGCGACCATGAAACTTGTAGGCCGAAATGTATGAGGTTGGGGCAGGAAACATCTTAGCTACCAGTTCTAGTTTATAATTTACCCACCAGAGAGCTTAGATAATTTCACTAATTCACAGCGAGTACAATTATTTGATTTAGCGAGTTATTCTATTCTCGTTATCTCGATTATTTCACAATTTCCATTTTAAATATATTCATAAAGGCATTTTACCCACCCCTTCTTATTACATATATATTTGTTTTGTATTTAAAAAAAACAGGATAGTGATTATTTTTGTACTAGAAATTATGAATTTTTTGCAATATATCTTTAACATTCCAATATAATAAAATGATATCTTGAAAATTTCTAGTCAAAAGAAAATGTGTTGTATAAATATCAAATGATATTTGTGCCTTTTAATACGTGAATTTTAATAAAATTTTGTAATAACTTATACTGGGTATAACAAAAAAGTGTAATTGTCAATTTATATAAAAAAAACATTCACTAATCGACAGATGCGAATGAGAAAATTAATACCAAGTTGTTCTTTTTCGTGTAATTTAGCGGCTTTTGCCATGACAAATGATAACAATTTTTCTGCTTCGATAAACGGGTGTATTTGGGTCTCTGGATCAATAAAAACCAGGGAGAGAACGACATTTTCAATTGTTTATAAAAAAGATGAAAAACTGTGCAAGTCATATCCCGAGTTGGTCGGGTTTGAGTGTTTTTGAGCCCCCGCACTAAAATGCGTTCTATATATTTTCAGATATTGTGGCAAAAACTATTGAAATTCCATAAGGTAACTACTCCAACCGAGTACTATAGTTTTTGCTACAATATATGAAATATATAGAACGCTTTTGAGCAGTGCCAGATTAACACCTTGGGGGGCCGTAGGCATATTTTTTGTGGGGGCCTCTTTAATAGCACGAAAAATACAAGAAAAATGATTAATCAGCTAAGAGTCTAGGTAACCAAATCGACCCAGCTCGGGCAATTGATTTGATCTTTGGATATGCAATCCTAAGTAACCGAATCGACTCAGCTCATTGAATAATGCACTTGACCTGGATTGCCTATTGAAAAATCAAAAAAATTGTAGCTGTATTAAAAAATTTTTTTTGCCAACAACTACATTTTTTTTATCTTGCGGGGCCGTTCTTTTGTGGGGGCCTATAAGCTCAGCCTACTCAGCCTATGCTATAATCCGGCACTGCTTTTGAGTGCGGGGGCCCAAAAACATTCAAATCCGAACAACTCGAGGTATGACCGATTAAGTGAAAGATTGTAGTAGTCGGTTGCAATAATCATCGATCATAATATCATAATATAATAATAATATCAACGTTTTTCGCACAGTTTTTCACCTTTTTTATAAATAAACAATTGAAAATGTCGCTCTCCCCCTGGATTTTATTGATCCAGAAAAATATATACCTATATATACCCATTTTTTGGAACAATTTTTTTTACCTCTGAAAAGTCGCTAAACTGCAATTTTACCCTTTTGCGTTATACCCTGTATGTATGTATATTCACATAAAAAGTGGATAAATCGCCATCCGTGTGTCATCAATTTTTATGTTTGACAAACATTTTTTAATATTCATCTAATAGTATAATCGTCATCCTTTAAAAAACATCATCGTTTTCGTTATTCAACAAACGCTGTTGGTTCACTGCCATTATTTTATTATTATATATTTGACAAAACAATTTTCACGAGTATAGTTTGTTGTGAAACAAGAACCGTGAGTCGATATGTTTTTTACGATGACGCTTTTACTGTTTAACAATGATGCCGCGATTTATTTACTATTTTCATATACAGAGTGTTTCAAAAAGAAAGCGTGGGTCTCAAAAACAATTTTCTGATGAAACACTCTCCTGTATATATTATAATTTATGCTTTAATGGAAAATATTTATAAAATAAATCAACTTTTAATAAAATTTATGTTACAAACATAAATAACAGTAGTTGCTTCTCAAATCAGTATTGTTCTCAATAATTTATGTTATGGTATACGTGTGTCCCATCCGGGGCAGTCGCTACAACCTAACCCTAACCTTTTCTAGATGCTCAGAAATGAATTTGTTTGAACTGAATGACTGACTTAGTTTACTAAGGACTTAGTTGTTCTGAACATGATCATTGTGTTGTAATTTTCTCCTTAAAATCAACGGAAGGATACTCGCCAAAATATTACAATTCCTTTTTTTCATAAACGGCAAAAACCTGTTTTGAAAAGCATGTGACATAAATAATATTAAAATTTTTTATAAAATAAAACGTTATTCGTAAAGTTCAAACGTTTAAATTTTTAACATTTGAATAAAATATTTAAATGTTGCATTAATAACCCAAACTCGCATAATTTAATAACGTTTCTAAAGGTTAATATTTTTGTATATCTTTAGTTACTATGTTTGTTACGCAAAAAGATGTAAATAGTACTGTAATTGAGAACTGACCTGAGGTCGGGGTTTAAAAAACATGGCTGTTTATTGTGTACAACCGAAATAGTAATCCTTTATATGTGTTTTTATTTATGTCAAATAATAATTTTTTTTATCAATTTAGACAGTTTGAAATGTCAATTTTTTTATATTTATTGACAAATAATTTATTTCCAAAATTTTTATTAATGTAGGTATTTCTATAGAAACTGTAAACTATACTAGAGATCTGGGCCGGCTATAACTTTGGAACGGTCAGAAAACAGCTATAACTTTGGAATTTTGAACTTATGTTAGTTTTTCTGAAATCGTTTAGAAAATTTACCCAGGGTCTTATCATTATCGAATGTAGACCTTAGATAAATTTTCTTTACGGCTTCCAGAAAAACTATCAGAAGTTCAAAATTACAAACCGTTCCAAAGTTATAGCTGTTTTCTGACCGTTCTATTTCCATTCAGGAAATTCACTAAAAATAGGTTATTCTTTCGCTGCGCACAATAAACAGCCATTTTTTTATGTTCCGTTCTCAGGTCAGTTCTCAATCTAGATACAGTTAATTAATACACTTGTATCTAGATACACTCCCGTTCAATAAAATTGAACAGATCTGAATCGAATCAGTCTCTCACAATTTTGATTATTCTTGTAGTAAATATTTGTTGCTACACTTCCATTTCTTTTTTCACACTTAAAATATATACTACTTATCTTTGTTTATAAATGAATTATTATACAGAGAGTTAAAAAAGTGAGGAGTTTTATGAAATGTAAGAAAATTAACATTTCAGGTCTGTTCGTTCAATTTTATTGAACGGGAGTGTACATTACAGCTCTAGGTGTATAATAATATTTTAATATTCTTGAACGATGTATAATATTACTGCTTGAATTATTTATCTACAATAGATGCTTAACTTGACCCAAATTGTAAATATTTTATCCTAATTGACTGCAATGTGATGTTTAATGTCTGCGAAATGAATTCTTTTTTCAGATGAGATAAGAGATGATAAGTTTTATTTAATCACTAGACATTGAGACAATACAATAATTATGTTCTGTACATAAATTTTAGCATCCACATTGTTGTGGGTAACTACTTCTGGCAGTGATCTATTTTAGCTGTTGCGAATGGCATATTTATACTAAAGTAATATTATTGTGATAAGAATAATTATGCATTTATTAAAAGCTTTGTATTATTAATAATTAATTACTGTATTCTATGATAAATAAAATAAAATATATTAGATAATAAATTTTGTCTCAAATTATTAAATAATTTTAAAAATCATTTAAATTTAAAGGTACGTCTATCATCGTTGCTACTATCAGAATCATCGTTCAACACTATTTCTTTGTATTTCCTCTGGAGCTGTTTTGCTCCGAGCGAGAGCTGTTTTGCTCCTAGAGTCGTTAACGACGATCGTATGTCCTGAATAGTTGCTCAGGAAAAGGGTGAATACAATCATCAGTCATAAACATAAACGATAAATGGAACTTCCGTGACTGTGTATTAAATGGGAAGTAACCATTAACGGTACCTCCTGAACATAAGCGCCACGAGTGGCCAAAAAATAAACTATCATCATCACACATTTTTGTGTACGTAAATACAGTTAAAAATCGTATACCGTTCGAACTCCTGTATATATACTCCGTGGTACTTGTGGTGAATTAAAATTACTAACGAGGCGATTTTTAAAATTGACTATTGTAATACGAAGGAACAGTACATAGACCATAAACAAGGACACATAACTCCATGTAAACAAATAATTGACAAAAATAAGATGTCAGTGGTGTTCCTTCGGCATCGGAAACAGAACAGAGAGTATAAGGCGCGAGTTTTAATTGAAAAACATTACGCATTTATAGTATTATAAAAATTATTTCCAGCCAAAGTATTTTTCCAATAAAATATTTTTTTAAATAAATGATAAGTAATTTCAATTTTTCAATAAGGATTTAGTTGAAGTGATAGTTAAAATTCGCAAAATAATTACATAAAAATAAAAAAAAAACATCAAATAATTAAATAGTAACCTGTAATGTTGGAATTGTAAAAATGAAAGCAATTATTGAATCAGATATTAAATTAAACTTTTATTTATTAATAATAATGCTGAAAATTAATATTTAATATAATGTCATACAATTTAATTAATTTTGGAATATTTATACTAGCTTTTGGTACTTTAAAAGTCCTGGTTTTTTAAACCCAATTGATCCCGTTGCTTATTGTCACAAGCACTACCACTTTTACAATTGTCTACTGCACATACTTTTCCCATTTGAAATGTTTTTTAAACAGTTTTTTATTTAATAAATTTTTTTAACCAAATCGTGTACTTCAAAATGATCACTTCAAAATAAAAATAGTTACTTGGCTTACTTCACTTCTATTTATTATACTATATTCACTTTGGTAAGGATGAGTATCTATCAAAAACTTGCGACCCTAGCGGCATAAAAAGTAAATATAACTTCTCCCATTTCGTTGCCATATTTTGTCAATTTTCCCGTATGACTTATATCTCCTTTATATAGCCTCCATGGAACAGTATCTGATATGCCCCCTCTAAATCTATAACAAATTATCAACCTACGTGCTAAACAGTTCTGTTTATGTTCAAAGATTTGGGCACTAGTAATGGAATGGTCAATATTCCCATTGCATAAGTTTCGGTGAATCTGTTCCAGAATAACACGAAGGAACAGCACCTATATCCTATCTGGCATTCCCCCTCTAAATCTATGACAAATTATCAACCTAAAGGCGCGGATAGATTGAGTGAGTTTACAAGCTACTAGTTGGCGAGTTTAGAAGTGGGCAAGTCGGCTAGTGGAATAGTGATGATGACACACAAAACTGCCCAGTATCCACTCGCTCAGTACCCAAATAGCTAGCGAGTAAACCACGTGTTGTGAATACTTTGTTGTTTTTTTCTTTCATTTCCTGAACATTTCTGGGTGTTAAAATAAAGTGGAATGTTAATCATATTGTGGAATTTCATTTTGTAGACACTGAAACCAGGAACCACCGAGTTACTCAAAGTTAGTTCACTAGCAACTATGATGACACACATCTAGTTTACTAGTTAACAATCCCACACGCCAGCGAGTAGCGACTAAAGTAGTCCGGCTTTCAATTTTACTCGCCGATAGTTTACAATCTGCTAGTTGGCTAGTGAACATGATTAACACTGGGCGAGTTTACTAGCAGCTATAGTGAATTCGCCAACTAACAGCTTGTAAACTCAGTCAATGTAATCAAGCCTTAAGTGCTAGACAGTACTGTTTATGTTCAAAGATTTGGGCAATATATTATTATTTCGACGAAACTGTTCCAGAATATTCAAAATCGAATAACATAACAAATTTTGCAAATAAATTTTGAATTGTAATTAGTGATTCACGTATGATTATTAATACGTAGTTAAGAAATAGGTTCGTACTAGTTAACGAAAATACAAAAAAGATTGATGTAAATAATTAATAATTATCGCCTATAAATTTATTTCCATAAAATCTTCGGGTGTTTTTGCACATATTCAAATTGATAATTTGCAAAATTGAAAAGAGATTAAACTAATTAATAAAAAAAAGATAAAAACAATATTGAGTAATTTAAATTTATAAATAATTGTTTTTCGTGGATATTTTTTTATTTGTTGGCACCCACAAAAGTTATAAACTAATTTACCGGTGTTTTATATGCTTGACAGTTAAAAAAATGGCTGTTGCAGTACCATCGAGATTTGCTTGTCTTAAAATTGAAGATGACGATTATCGTCCAAAAAACAATTTAAATAAACCAACAGTGAATAAAATTAAAAAAACTGAAACGAAAACTACCGTAGTAAAAAATAAAAAAAATGTCACAAGTACGAATAAACCTACAAAAAGCACAAAACCTACGACAGAAAAGTCATCCAAAACAAAAAATGATAGCAGTACAAAACCACAAGTAAGTTGTTATTTAAATATAATTCCAGAATTTTACTATAAATCTGAAATTATTTTTTGAAGTCTGCTGGTAAAAATGGAAATAAGAAGAAAAAAGATTCTGACCAGTGGGAAAAATGGAAAGAAAACGATATGCTTTTAGTTGATGGAACATTTGAAGAAGATTTACAAAATGCTATATTGTTATCAAAATTAGACTATGAAGAGAAAAAAGAATTTTATCAACAAAATAAGAAAGACGAATTAAATGAGAAATCGAAAGAAATCAATGGCAAAAAGAATAAGAAGAAAAAAGCAATGACTTTAGAACAGTTTAATTGTATGGTAGATGATAATTCAGTTGGTAAGTGGCAATTAATTAATGAATTCATTGATTAGATTTGAACTAGAAATGGGTTGAAACATACTTTTAAGGCATCCAAACTCGGACGCGAATGTATTATCCAGACTTTGTCTCGAATTTATTTTTCATCTTATTAACATAAAACTTGTATTTATGTTTCAATCTTTATGTTTTGAATCCGTTGTCAAAGAAAACTTGTTTTTACAATTTTGATTTTTATTGTTCCACAGTTCCGGTCAATTTTTACATTCTCCAATAAGCAATCTTTTTTTTTGTTGCAATATTTCAAGTTACATATACTTAGTTTACTAAGGACTTTATTGTTCTGAACACGACAATTAAGAAAAAAGGGTAGCAAGGGTTGTCGCAGTAGATTTTAAAATCGATTCCTGTGAAAAAAATTTTTGGTAAAATTACAGTTTAGCGGCTTTTGCCAATTTCAGAGCTAAAAAATTGCTATTATGGTCCATTACTATTGCAACCGAGTAGTACAATTTTTCACTTCATCGGTCATATAGACAGTTGATCGGGTTTGCGTGTTTTTGGGCCCCCCGCACTGAAAGGCGTTCTACATATTTGATGTATTGAAATATATAGACACTCATTGAATTTCAATAGTTTTTGCCACAATATCTGAAATATATAGAAAGCCTTTTAGTGCGGGGGTCCAAAAACCCGACCAATTCGGGGTATGACCGATCAAGTGAAAGATTGTATTACTTGGTCGGTATTTATTCATAATATAAAAAAAAAACAAATAAATTAATAAAAACAAACAACTTTTGTATGAAACAATCTCAGTACGAATTCTGTACGAGATGTGTTTCGGAAATCAACCCTTTAAGGGGGTAAATAGGGAGTCAGATTTTCGGTTTTCTTGAAGTTAGATACATGAAAATTTATATTTCAGTTATATATAAAAAATGCGTGTTCCCGAGTTTTTGGAAAATGTACCCTCAAAGGGGTGAAACACGGGCTGAGCGTTTGTATGAACGTTCAATATTTTTAAACAAATAAATATGTGTAATAGCGTTTTAAGACAATCAGTCGTTGACGGGTAGAAATGTTATGTTACTCATTTATAAGTGCCTTACAAAATTTTTGCGGGTAAAGCCGCAACGTGTAATGCTAGTTTAAAATAAAGAAGTAATAATTTTTAGACGATAATACAACTACAACGTCATCAGTTCCAAAGAAAATCGAAATAGATGATACTTTTTTTGAAAAAATTAATCGCGAGGCTAATGAGGTATTTCAACGTGAACGCCTGAAACAAACGAAAAAACCACGTGAATCATACAATGGCGCTGTAACTATTGCTCAACTTCAAGCTGAAATGGATTTACAAGGACTTGAATTGGACGTTCAACGAGTTGAAAATGCAAGACTACGTAAAGAACTAGAAACCTCTCGTGCAGATATAATCAATGTAAAAACACGAAATAAAAAATTATGCAGTTTAATAGGACAAGGCGAAAGTAATTTTTTTACTAAATCATTTTTATGCGCTTTAATTTTAATGAACTTTGTTCTTTATATATAGTGAAGGATAAAGCTGAAGTACTATTAGAGGTTGAACGATTAACACGAGTTCAAAACGAATTAACTGCAGAAGTTGAACGTTTGCATGGTCTTTTGGAACAAGAACGCTCGAAAGTTGGAGCTTTAACTCATGAACCTAAACATAAAGAAAAGGTAAGGGCTTGATAGATTTTGTGGTCTAAGATCCGATAGAAAAGTATAAAATTTTCTCATTCTATTAAGGACGTTCATACATAAGGCCTAATTTTAGATAACAATTTTTTTTAGTGAACTGAATAGCTCAGTTCAGTAGTTATCCTCCCTCAAAAATTTAAAACCTGTTGACGATCATTTCAAAGAGTAATTATCGATTAAAAATCAAACTTTTAACACAACGTCTTATGAAGAACATAATTTGTTTGTACTTATAATTAAAATAATTATATTATTAAAGTAGCCACCATAATAAATAACGTTTATAAATATTCTTTGAAATTTGCAGTTTATGTAATTGCATTAAAAAAATGGTGTTGACGGACATTTCAATTAATTATTTAATAAAATTAAAACTTTTTTGTTTATCAATATTAATTAATAAATTTGTATATTTTATTTTACAGAATAAAAAACGTATTGGAAATGGTGATACGAAATCCCAAACGAAATAATCCATAAACAAAACTTGCAGTTTTTTGGTCTTTTAAAGAATAATTTCATAACATTTTTAAATGATGATTTATTACAGAATTAATACATTTATATACCAAACTCGCCATTTTGTCATTCTTTTGAATATTTCAATCATTAATATTTAAAATACTTGCAGAGTAGTCAATGTAAGAAGGACTGATTTAATTAATGATTATTCTGAATTGTGATGTTAGATTCTATCTCAAATTAATTTTTTTTAGATATATGTATTTTTAGTTCAAACAAGAATTCAAACATTTGACGACTTTTATGTCATGAAAATGATTTCGCAATATATTTCTATTTTAGTTTGTAATTATAATTTTTATTAAATAAAGCTTTTTTGAAGTATTTGATGAATTTTAAAATATCTATACTTTTACAATTTTAGAAGATGCCTTATGCCTTCGCATCCAATTTGTTTTAGAGATTAAGGTTTATTTTGAACTTGAGCGCACATCAATAATTACTCACAAGATACTTTCATTTACGGATCGATCTTGAAATTCTTTCAACTGTGCGCGGAATTTAAAAAAATACAGACGAATTGAGAACCATCCTCCTTTTTTGAAGTCGGGTTAAAAAGAAAAAGTCACACCGAAGAAAATATTTAGGATAGTTATGAAATATCGCAAATGGTTTATGAGATATTTAAAAATTCATCATAATTCAATTTGCTACGTCACTCTAAAAGACTCGAGTCGACCTTTTGTTTGAATTTGTTATTTTACGAAATTTAGAAAGCGTCATAAATAACGGATTATTAATACGCTTGACTCGTATAGGGCAAGTGGCAGTTTCAGTTATACAGGTCCAGGCGTGAAAAACGACTCAGGTTTCTGTTTCTCACTTGTAGAGGTTTTCGAGGGGTAAAAATGACAAGACATGACTATTACTCTCTCGAGATTTCTCGTTTAACCAAGTTTGACTATTATATATGTTATAACATACAGAATCATATAATATATCGAATTTGGTGGAACGTCTTGAGTATTTTAGAATGACGTTATTTTTCAAAATTAATATTTTTTCGTGTGCATTTCGTGTGCAATTAATATTTTTTCTTGATTAATAAAAAGTAATTGAATTCATGTGTTTGAATTTAACTGACAATTTCTACAGTCACAAACATTTTGCCTACTGTTTCTTAATTTCGAAGATATTTTTTCCCTTTCAATCTGTGATTTTTTTAAATAAGACTTAAATATGATTTTAAGATGTTCGTAAAATATCTTTTTTTTACGTAATGCTATTGTTAGTAAAAAATCGAGAAAAAATATTGACTATGTTAATACACAAGAGCCTACGGTAGTCAAGTCAACTTTTTCGAACACCCGTAACATTTTAAGTGAATTCATTCACCTAGAAATACTAATTCGTTGGTCGTTCTGCCTGAAAAATCCTAATTTGACTCTACTAAAACTATTGAAATGACTTGAACTGTTCCGGATATTCAAGGAAGATCTGTGGTCTCTTAAACAACATGTTTAGTTTTTATATTATCTAATAAGATATTCATAAATATGGGGTGAATGGTAAATTTAATTTTTCATTTTGTACTTCAATAAACTAATAAATAATAGAAAAAAATATGAAATTAAAACTTCCATTTTGATTTATTATCATTTTTATTACAGAAATCTTACTGAATGGTATCTCTAAAATAATTCAGAGAAACTGAAAATTGCTGTGGTTCAGAATTTAGACCACCTTAAGTGGCGTTCGTTTTTTTTAAACTTTGTGGTCTATTTGTGACGAATAAATGTATCCATATTTATGTACGCACGTGATAAGTTTTACTTCTTTTTGGATATTTTCGAGAGAAGAGATATAAAATGTTTTGCTTAATTTATTGATTGTATCGTGTCTTAATTGGTTGCTTAATTGTTCACTAACAGCAATCAATGCCGTTCCACAACACAAGTATTTATTTATCATACATACACACTAATATGAATAACAAACATCGTAAAATTACGTATG
Organism: Nineta flava; assembly: GCA_963920215.1. Taxonomy (NCBI): domain Eukaryota; kingdom Metazoa; phylum Arthropoda; class Insecta; order Neuroptera; family Chrysopidae; genus Nineta; species Nineta flava. Next base: position 107,358,446 of record OY986042.1, read on the forward strand.
ATCATAATATTCAGAAACAATATTATGGATCCATTTTGATTTTGCAATTTTAATGGTTTGTGTTTTTGTGTAAAAAATTTAATATTTCAATGCATTTCATATTGATATTTTTATTATTTGGTGAGTTCATACGTTATTTTGTACATTTTGTGGAAGGAACACATCTTATTATTCCAGAAGATTCATATATGGATGTAAGTATACACATTTTTAAATTGAATTTGTTGATTTCTAATATAAATATTACATCATAACGGTTAATTTTATGAAATGTATCATTCTGATATATTTTATAAGTATGCACATGCCCGCCCAATAATCGAGAAAATTTCAATTAATTAATCCAAAATAATTTTGAGAAAAATGCAATCAAAACTTTTGAATCCTATAACTCTTTTTTACCATCTTAATTCTATACCCTGAGCACTGGAGGTCAGTGCCCAGGGCCTCCATAAAAATATTTTCAAAAATGGTTGAAATATTTAAAACATTTTTAATTATCATTCAAAACCTAAAATCATTTATAGACCTAAAAATCTTAAATTAGTTATTTCTCAACAACTTCCAATAATAGATACCTTTACAAATGCGTTCGATCAAAGAATACCTGCGTTTAAAGAGACTGAATTTCAATTTGATTTCTTATCTAAATTCGGTGAATTATGACAGAAATATCAGAAAGTTCTTAAAGAACCATTAGAATATATCCTCGAGTCATTAAGAATATTCTTGAAATGGAATTGTTACAATTTTACCGTTTTCGAAAGATGGTTTTCAGTAATACTGATTAATATTTGAATATGTAATTAACATTTGTTATGAAATAAATAACTCACCCATCAGGTATCGAACCCATGTACCTTTGCCTTATTAGCCTAGTGTGCTACCGTTACTACACCACAGATGATAGATGATTTGATTATGTATTTATTTATTTTTACAGTTATCTTTGGCTGTAGCATTCCCACTTGATAAAGACCAGAAAAGTATATCATTTTCTTTTCTTTTTACGGGTAATTATTATTTTGAAAACAGTTATGTTGAACATGAAGGTGATATACCTACCATTATGAGAAAGAATAAGGGCAGAAAATTGAAAATAAATCGTAAAATATTCTATCATAATGTTCAATCACATTTACAAAAGTAATTATTGTGGTATTTATAAATCGTGAAAATTTTACAATTTCCTATTGTGTGAATTATTTTTAGGTATGGTTTTTCGGGACACGATTGTCTGTTACGCATTATTTGTGAAATCTCAAATACCGATTTTAGGTATAATGGAGTTTTGGGTAGCATTTTGTCTGTTTTATTCAGGTAAGAAGTCATTGTTCCTTCGAAATCCAAATAACAAATCTCTCTATGTTTCTCATAAAATTTTTAGCTCGTATAAGCCAGGCATTAGAGATATTGTCACGTTATTAGATCTGTGGGTATTATGTTGGGTACTATGTTGCAAAAAGTGGGGGGTAAAGAGTATATGATAGAGAAGAAGCACAAATATAATTGTAGCAGTGACATCTATATTCTGTGGCTAACAACTATTAAGTTTGTGGGCCTTCACGCAGCTACGAGGAAAGAGGAGAAATAATTATATATTTTTTTAAATCTCTTTTTGATTAAAATTTTTATAATTAACTTAAATATACTCTTAAGAACAAGATTATTATAACATATATTTTATATTTTTATTATTTTAGTGTACTTTTAAGCTTTTTATATATTTAATTAACTGCCTCGCTCATTAGAGGCGCTGAAACTTGTATACTACAATTTTACATTAGTTCTTATGGACTGATTCTCCTCGATCTGGGGACAACTTTCTGAACTTATCTGGTTTTTCGTCTATATGTCAAACTATGAGTTCCACCAGTAACTACTAGGTTACCTCTAGATATAATTGTCGAAAAGGGCCATCTAGCGCCTTTTATATGAATTACATTGGTTTCGATTTTCAAGAGTTTCCAATCTATGTTAGGTATATACTGTGGCACTGACTATAGGACAAATATGGATGATATACGAAGGACATCTTCTACCCAACAGTCTATATATGGACCGTGACCTTGAAGTAACTTAATTATTAATAATATCTAATCAAAATTTAATACATCATGAACACATTCTAATAAAATCTAACATAAAACCTAATCCAAACAAACTAATAAATCGAAATGACTTTCAGACCATCTACATCTGTTAATGAATTTGGTAACCGAACTGATTTTATTGAAGCTGAAGAACTCGGACGGAAGCACAACTGTAGACGTTATGTAGATAACTGTTCATTTAACTTTCTAAATGAATTGTCTGTACTTTTATGAGGAAAATATTACTAATAAAACAAGTAAAATTTATGAAATGTTGTATTTTTAATTTGGCCTTTGTGGATTCTATACCAAGGTTAACACATTTTTGCAATAATTTTGCCTATATTAGTAAAATTTACCACGTACAATAATATTACTTCTTTTTATGTTTGATTAAAATGAATTGTATAAAAATATAGGCAAAAGTATTACAAAATTGTATTAAGTTTGGCCCTTGTATATTTTATACCAAAGTTAACACGTTTTTGTCATAATTTTGCCTATTTTAGTACAAATAACTACTTTCAATATTAGTACTTTACTGTTATGTTTGATTAACATGAATTGTACAAAAATATAGGCAAAATTATTACAAAAATGAATTAACTTTAGCCTAAGTATGTACTATCATCTTGGGGACAAAGTTTTGATGTAGAATTCTGTTCAAATTCGGCAAGATAAAATAAAATTTTCGATTTTTGTTTCATTTTTCAGATATTGCAGGTTCTACAAGTTTATAATTATTATTAGAGCCAATATTATTGGATCAGGTTGCTGAATTTGTCTGCAAAAGTTTTGATTAACGCTCAAAAGCTTAAATTTTATAAATGTACAAAACTATACCTACATGTGTTATGATTTATGACAAAATAAATCGCCTCCGAATAAAAAAAATATATATGTCGTGGTCTTATTGTGAAATCTGTTTTTGCACGGAGATTCTAGGCATTTCATGAAACGTCAGCGTATTGTGTAGACATGGAAACTTAAATGTAGTGTCTAGACGTTTCGTGAAAATTTTCGTAGTCTCATTGTGAAATCCTTTTTCACGAAGATCCTAGGAAAATCTGGTGTATTGTTACGATGTACAAAAAAAAAATTACACGTTCTTACTATGGAAGCCGAAACAAACGACTTATTTATTGCTTATTAAAATGAATATTACGAAATTAGGCCAAATAATATTCCTTCGGTAATCGGATGATTAACATATTTTTGTTTATCCGGCTAAAAAGACTTATTTAGCTTCATCATTTAAACTACGGCAGATTATGCAGGATACAATCCGACGAAATGAAATCCGAAGCGTCCAGATACTATATGTCCAGATACTATACGCCGAAGTTTTATGAAATGCCCAGGATCTTCGTGAAAAGACAGATTTCAACACAGAGATCACGACATATATATTTTTCAAATATTTTGTGACAATGTTTATCTTAATAAATAACGAGCAGACAAAATAAGTCAAGGTAAATCTGGTTGCTACCTAAAAATAATGTCGTGTGATCTCTTACACCAAATATTTTGATATATCATATGAAATAAATCACTTCATTTCATTTGATTTTAGTAGGAGTTTTCAAACAAAAACCTAACATTTTATATACAGAGTGTCTCTAGTTTCATTCGGAAAATTAAGTAGGTGATAGATCTTCCAAAAATAAGGAGAAATATTCATATGAACATGGATGTTTTCAAGGTTCTTGTTCGAGGTTGCCAATGGAAAAGCTGTATTCGAGTATTTATTAATACTCATCAGCAATTTAGGGATTTTGGATTACGTAATGGGAATGAAAAATATGGAAAAAGTGTTCGAAATTTTTATTTTTTCTCGAAAAGCAATTCCAGGACAAACAAAAAATGCAAGGGAGGAAAACATTGCATTTTTAATTCTCCATCTAAAAATAATATAAAACTCAGTGGAGTACTCAAATTTTTCTTTAAATTTCTAGTTGGGATGCCCCAGCACCGCCTCTAGAATAATTCAATTAAATCTAATTACATCAAATGAAGCCACTTACTTATTACTAATAACGTGCCAAGTGTTATTGAAATCAGCCACGTAGTTTTTGAGACATTTAAAAAAAAAAATTCGTTACGCAGGAGCTGCTTCAACTTAGCGAATTTCCTTAGAATACATAAATCACTCTCTAGCGGTCACAATTTTAGTCTGATCAAAATGAAATATCGTATATGAATTTAGTATTTGCAAGGCCAATTTTATTAATAAATGATATACGTCGAGGGGAATGGGGTGGGGGGGGAGGTTATAAAGAAAGAAGAAAACACAAAATATAAAATATCTCTCTTAATATTAGAAAAATCGAAAAATGCGTAAGAAATAAAGTTGTAGAAATCAAGTTTGCTACAATTCATCACCTTATCAGTTTTGCTCAAACTCTAATGTGTACAGAGATATAAAAGAATTTAATTTTCAATCTTAAACCGTCAATGTTTCTGTAAATATTAGTATAACAGAAAAAAATGCAGTAATACTTAGTACCTACAACTTTACTTCTTATAAGTTTTTCGATTTTTCGAATATCAAGGGAGATATGTCAAATTTTGTGTTTCCCTCTCCCTCTGAACCCCCCTTTCTCCTTGCCCGCTTTTACCCATTAACGAACTTGACTTTTTGAATACTAAAAGCACCTCAAATACCAAATTTTTGAAAGAAATTTTTGCAAAATTTTGAAGTCGGTACGAGACCAATAGCTCTATTTCCTTTCAGAAATTCTCTAAAAGTTTTTTTTATTAACTTTAAAAACCTGTATATCGAAAACATAGCTTGAAAACATTCAAGTTTTAATGAACTTTTCTTCTTATTTGGTAGAGATATATCGCCTACTCAATTTTCCAGATTACAATCTGAGAGACACCCTGTATATTTTGTAAGAGCTACAGACTACAACCATATTGTTACAGAAACACAACAAATGGATAGCGTAAATTTATATAACGATGTTCGACGATCCAAAACAAAGTATCATCAGATTTTGTATTTATTTTTGCTTACCCAGCTTGAAAATAAATCTTTCATCAATAAAAAATAATTTTTTTCTCGTTGTTCGTTGTAGTACGCCGCCGGTAGATACATGGTTTTTATCTCTTTTTGTTTTATTATTTGTTTTTGTTGTTATTATTTTATTTTTTTTTATTTTTCAAAAAATAATTATTATAATTATTATACTTATTTATGTACAATCGAATAAAAAATTAATTGAACCAATAGTGCAGTATAAATATGCTTACGTAATAAGTGCCAGACCCAGCAACGTAATTATACTTAGAACGGAATTGGATGATTCTTTTACATATTTACAAACATATGCAATGTAAATATAGGCAAGACCAAAGTTTATACAATTTTGTAATAATTTTGCCTATATTTGCTACAATTCAGTTTAATCAATCATAAAAGTAATAATATTGAAATTTGTACGTATATCATTTGTAGTAATTTGTACGAATATAGGCAAAAGTTATTACAAAAATGTGTTAAGGTTGGTATAAAATATATAATGGCCAAAGTTAATACAATTTTGTAATAATTTTGCCTATATTCTTATACAATTCATTTAATAAAATGTTAACATAAACGTAAAGTAATATTTGTACTAATATAGGCAAAACTATTACAAAAATGTATTCACTTTGGTAGAAAATATATAATGGCCAAAGTTAATACAATTTTGTAATAATTTTGCCGATATTTTTATACAATTCTTTTTTATCACACAAAACACAAAACATAGCCAAGTTGGCTCAATTTTTTGGATCGGATATATATGCTCAGACAAAGAGATGTAATGGGGAGGATCGCATTACGCGATTGACAGTAGGTACCTACTGTATAAATGTATAAAGACATATTACAATTATGTATATTAAAATTTATGCTTCAGTGTTCTCTTTTAAGTTGATTTAAATTTTTAAATTATATTTTATATACAAACAAAAAATAAAAATAAAATGTTGATATAAACATTTATTTATTTTATATAAAATAAATTATTATTATTATTTTTTTAAAAAGAAAAATTCATTTACAGATACATACATTGTATAACATTCTTGTTATAATTTTATATTTAGAAAGTGATGTAGCGCTAAAAAGGAGATTAGGATAATTAAGAAAGACACTGTATCAAGTAGAAATCTCAATTTTATTTATGAAATAAAATACAAGTGTGTTATACTATTAATTAATTTAAGATATTGCCATTAGATATAGATCCAGGCTATTGCCAACATATGGGAGAAGCGAGTCTCGTTAGAAGGGGGAGCACAATGGACCATAAGGTCGTAGTGCAATAGTTTTTACCCCGATATTAACACCAATCAATCAATCATAATTTTAAGTTCTCTATTACTGTTTATTGTATAGTACGGCTTTAAATTTAATATTGATTGCCAGGGTAAAAGTGAACTTTACTGAATTGACAATCTGCATGGAGGGAGGAGCTATAATGATTCGTATAAAACAACCAAACTATTTAGATAATATAAAATTGTTATACTTTTATCGAGACGTTATTTGTTACTTACGGATATCCGTTCTATAATTATTTTTTGTTCGTAAACAATTCTGTTTTTTCTCATGTACTATATATTTACTAAAAATCATAGCTATCTGCAAAACAAGTTTGTCCTCATGTACTATTTATTTTTTTACTAAACAACATAGCTACCTACAAAACAAGTTGTATTAGTATACCTTAAAATTGTGTTTTTATACCCGGGATATATAATATAGACAATAGGGAATATGCATGAAAATTTTTTTTCACTTGAATTGAAGCATGTTTACTTGACAAAAATCAAGGTAAAATTACTTTTTAAATAACTTTAAAAATAACCGAGATATGAATGATTGAAATTCCCGATTAGACAAAGAGGGTGATAGCCCTCTTGATATGTTATGTGACGTCATATTACACTTTCACCATTTAAAATACACGTAAAACTCCGTTTTTATAATTTTTGCAAGAAAAAGACAGATAATAATCTTTAAAAGCTTGTAGCTTCCTTGATATTTGTCGGATTTTAATTTCGTTTTTAAATATTATTACAGTATTAACAGTATTTTCATATTCTGAAAATAAATGTGAAAAAAAATTTTCATGCATATTCCTTATTATTATAAGTTTTGTCCTGACCTTCTAACGGTTGAAAATATTTTTGGTATTAGTGTTCATAAAATGACCTAATTAGTTCATTTCCGTATGATTGCTTGTCCGTCTGAGGACATGATAACTAAAAAACGAAAAGAGATAACAAGCTGAAGTTGTAAATGTGTTCTATAGCTAAACAATAAAATGAATTTCGTGAATCTTCAAAATCGCACTGGACCTTACCCACCAGGGCAGAAAATATCCATCTTTGAAACCGTAAGAGATAGAAACAAAATTTAAAGACAAAAATAAACAATTTTTGATTGAAATTTTTTTTTATTAACTCAGTATATAACGGGTATTTAATCAATTAACTCAATTATTTGTTATTTTGACTTCAATTGATTTTATACTACAGTAAATGAAGAAGAATTGAAGAACTCAGTAGCTTTTTGGATGTTAAAAAGTGTATACTCTCTGTTACTGAAACTAGGCTGGTAGCTATTTATCCATTGTTAGTGTGGTTAACATCAAGATAGTGAGAAATCATATGCATTTCAGAGGTCGTGAGCTCGATCCCCATCCCTGGATGTGTATGATTTTTCATCTAAAGCATTTCATGCCAAAGAATGTCATCTATGTTCAGACATACCTATTACTTAAATGTCAAATTAAGTAAACGCTAATCACTTCAATTGGTATAATATAACTGAAAGGCAATCATACTTTTTTAAATGTCTGCCAACTGAATGTCATATAGTCTTGTGACATAATAGACTTATCTCTAGTAATAAATTGTTTTACTGTTTAGAAATCAATACGAAGAAATATCAATTAAATTAAATTTATACCTATGAATATGTTTCAACATTCGATTTCAATTGATTTCTTTGCTTTGTATAAAATATTATAAAGCTTAATTTAATTTAACTATTTGATTAATGAAATTAGAAAATTATTTGTTTTGAATAGAAAATATAGGTTTTCAAATACTCACATCTACTATTATATATGTTATATATACTTGTATAGAATGATTTAACAAAATCATATTCTACTTTCTGCCATTGAAACATGTTCTACTTTCTGCCTTTCAATAGTGAGACAATGTTTTAAACTTTTGGACAGTTTTTACCTTTATCCTGCGACTAATGCACAGTATGTAATGTACATTTTCTTTTTACGATGTAAAAAGTTTTTCACGGATCTATACGGATCTATTTGGGATATCCTAATGCCAAAAATAATAGGTATATTTAACGAATTTTCGAAGAAAATGGTTTTGTAACATTGGTCAAACACAAAATTTGATTATCTCCCTTAATATTTGAAAAATCGAAAAATTTATCAGGAGTTAAGTTGTAGATACTTAGTTTTACTGTAATTTTGTTTCTTATCTTTTTTCTGTTACACTAATATTTACAGAAGTATTTACAATTAAAGATTGAAAGTTAAAACTCTAAATATCTCTGTTCACATTAGAGTTTGAGAAAAATGATCAAGTAATGAATTGTAGCAAACTTGATTTTCTACAACTTTACTCCTTATACATTTTTCGATTATTCTAATATTAAGAGAGATATTTAATATTTTGTGTTTGTTTGATACGAATACATAAAATATATTTTATTGTAAAAAATTTTGATTGTCGTTTCCATAGTAACTATAAACAATAATCATTATACATCGATTTATTTTGGCTATTAATAAATTTAATTTTTGCAAATACTAAAATCATATCAGATATTATATTTCATTTTGATCACACTAAAATTATGACCGCTAAAGAGTGATTTATGTATTCTAAGGAAATTCGATAAGTTGACGCAGCTCCTGCGTAACGAATTTTTTTATAGCTATTTTAATGAATTTTTCGAATGTTAAGAGGGATTTCATATTTATTGTTAACTTTTTTTCTTTAAACGCACCTTACCCTTAATCGATTCAGTTCAATAACAAACTTTGTCTTTAAAATACCAAAAGCATCTCAGATACGAAAACATATTTATTTATATAAGTGACTGTAGCCATTGTTGCGTAACAAATTTTTTAAATTTTGATAAATATTTTAAAATTGAATAAATCAACTTGTACGTAAATACTATGAAAATAATAGGTACAACATGTTGTGTAGACGAATACATATAATACTAGTTCGTCTTAGTGTTTTTCATTGAAAAGTAAGTCACTGAACGGAAGTATAAAGCATTTCCTTTTAGATGAAAATTCGATTACGTTTTCTTTCAGGATTTATTTACTGTTTTGATATATATATATTTATCCAGAAATGTATTATTAAGGTTAATTATATTCTCTGTTTATCTCTGATATTCGATTTTTTTTTTAGAATACATTAGTAAATATTTATAGAAAATTCATGTCACCAGAATATGTTGGTAACTCTATTAGTTTTTCCAAATGTGGTGTGAAAAACCACATGACACATGACTATTTTCCCGTTACATTTTTAAGTATTTACTTAAATTTTTTTAAATAAAGATTTCATTTTTCAATTCAGATCTCAGCGAAGAAGATGAGACCTGCAAATCGGAATGGTGGAAAGATTAGACTCTAGAATAGGGCGCATATCGCCAAGGCAATCGATAATTAGAACAACCGTTGTCGTACTTCTTGGAGATGATTAAGATATTTAGTTCATTTTTGCTACTCTTTCTGAATTATCCTAGAGCCCTATGTCAGGCTTAGTAGTAGACAGTTGCCTGGAAGTTGCGAACATGAAATTCCAAAAGATAATATATTTCTCGTTTTAGACGACGAACTCGATCCCTCCGGGATGACTGGCCTACGTTCCACTTCATTCTTGTATCTCAAGAAGTAGTACAGGTGCATCAGCGCCTTCAGCTGAGCTTTACACGCTCTTGACTGGGTAGTGGATATGAAGGTAGTGCTACCTTCCAAACGTACCAATGATGTGTAAGAGTGGAAATCGCATCATCTTCGGCAGCGATGATAAAGCCTTCTGTTTCCGACTTGAGTCCATCTGATCGAAGAAAAAACAAAACGTAAGATCAATGGAGAGGTCACAGGAATCTAGATGAAGGTAGAGCATACCTCGATGGTCTCAGGACCGATGATCTTGAAAGAGGGAGCTGATTTCAGCTCGTTTATGCTTCATTACGCGATTGGAGAAGAAGGAACAAATTATCATCTAGATCACAATTAGTTGGATAAAATACGAGGCCTAATTATAATAATTATTATTATATTTATTATTTTGTGTATACTAGCGTCACAATACAATACTTGTCAAATCCCATTTCGGTTACATAAGACAAATATGATAGAACTAACGTATACTTTATTGACAAATGTCTTGAACTTTCAATTCAATATTGATAAGAAAAAATTAACTCGTCAACCAGGAATCGAATCTCGGCCTTCTGGATATCTAGTCCAGCGTGCTTACCGCTACACCAAAGACGACTCTGACGTAGGAGCCAACTTTTTCATATCATTGACGGTATTACTTTTTGTTGGTGTCAAATATCAACTTATTATTTTGTGTATACATAAGCGTCACAATAAAGTCTGGTTGACGAGTTAATTTTTTTTTATCAATATTGAATTATTAATTATGTTAAATAATTGTACAGTTGATGATTCAACGGGTTTTCATGTCAAGCAGTAGTATAATAAAACTTAAAATATTCAACACGGTATAGAATGTATTTAACAATATAAAATAAAGTACAATACCTATCTATATATGTAGGTACTTTTATGTAATAAATTTTAATATTACATACATTTGCGGGTTTTGTGATGAGAGTTCTATACTCTATAGTCTACAACTCTACAACATGCACTAAAACAAAACGTACTTTGCATAAATCTATTTTAGGGTGGATGTTTGTTAAAATGAACAAAATGGATAAATTATTTCACTTATTTCAAGTGTTGTGTTGTGTGCATATGAATAAAAATTATATAACAAGTATTTTAGTTATTTTCTTTTATGTTTAATTTATGAGCTGTCGATGGTCTGTTGTTATGAAAATCATTGATTTTAGAAATTCAGATCCAAGTGTCTGGATGGATCAAATAGGCGTTTTAGAAATAACATTTTAAGTGAGACATTCATTATTTTTATTCCTGATCATTGCTTGATGCTATTTGAGTAATAGTGTCTAATTTTTATGGTTAGATAGATATATTTTGGGGTATAAAAAGTATTGCACTTCGGGCCATTATCATTATGTTACCTCTTCTACTTCAACGAAGCAAAAAAAATTTATGTACGCACGTAAGAAGTTATACTTCTTTTTAAATAATTTATTAAAATAATATTAAATAAGATCAACACTACTATTAAGGACGTTCAACGAGTGGTCAAATGCTAAACACCGTGATCACTGGGAAAAAGTACCGCGGCAAGAGTTCGGGAAGGTACTGCTTCAGAGTGCAATAAAGAGGTTATCTCTCGATGCACTGAGGTTGAACAGGATGTAACTGCGGAAGGTTATCGGTTTCATCACCGGGCATTATCCCCTGCTGAAGAATCTGCCCACAATGGGACTCTATAATCTTTGACTGCGAACCTCTGGGTTACAGCAGATACAGGATAATCGGTGCATGTCACCCCGAGTATATGCACCTTCGGGAGGACCTGATAAGTAAGCTCCAGGTTATTGCCAACATATGGGAGAAGCGAGTCTCGTCGGACTGAGGTAGAAGGGGGAGCACAATGGACCATAAAGTCGAAGTGCAATAGTTTTACCCCGATATTAATCAATCAATCAAGGACATTCATGTGCTATATATAGCACATTCAAAAAATTCTACAAAATTCAATATAGTATATTCAGAAAATTCTACAAAATTCAATATAGTACATTCATAAAATCCTACAAAATTCACAAGAAAGTTTATCAGATTTTGTCGTAAATTAAAATTAATATTCATTAATTTAATAAAAATGCTTTTTTCCAATATATTTGTATAACTGTGTATAGTTTTTTATCGCGAAAAAACAAAATCGTTTCAATTATCCTCACAATTATGCTACACACAAACAAAATTCTTGTCCAATGCAGGGTACAGTCACACTGCTTATATGACAGGCAGACACTTGTCTGTTTTGCTTAAGCATATAATATATATATGTATATATATTGAAGTTATATTCTTTTGGTGCGTTTTGAGAATCCTATCAGAGTGTATCTGCAGCATGTAACAAATCGCTGATAAAACACTCGACTAATGTAGCACATTTATATATATATATATATATATATATATATATATATATATATATATATATATATATATATATATATATATATATGTATATATATATATATATACATTTTTTACTGAGTGTTATCCCAATACTGTGCAATAGAACAAGAAATCAGTGTTACATCGTTCGAGCGTGTGCTACATCAGTCGAGTGTTTTATCAGCGATTTGTTACATGCTGCAGATACACTCTGATCGGATTCTCATAACGCACCAAAAGAAGTATAACTTCAATAAGTCATAAAGTTTAAAAATGTGCTAGTTTTATGTATGTTATAAGTATTGTAAAACTTACAATGATTAAGTTAATATTAGAGCACTAGTAGTTCTATCTTCTAGCATTAGTATAAAAATAAAATTGGCATGTGAAATGATTGATTTTTATTGAAGTTCGACTCATACATTACACACCTTCATCATAAAAAAAAAAGATTTTGTAAATACACATCATATAACTGGAGAAGTTTTATAAACTCATTTAAAACTTTTATCAATACATTTATAGAAAATATGTTGAATATTTTGATTCAAGAGAGATATAGAAATAGTATTACTAATATCTCTTATAAAGTTTGTTTCACATTATCATGGTTGAATCATATAGCACGGTAGCGTGCATCTGACCAAGTTTAAGCATAATACGTCTATCGTACTATCACATATAGTTTAAAGAAAGGATTTAAGATGTTTTTTAGGCTTCCGTATCTCAGCTAGAACCACAAAACTTATTAATTTCGGATATAAAATGTATTGATATCCCAGAAAAAACAAAAATGTTAGTAGTGAAATTTATGTAAGAACCAAGGATTTTAACAAAATTGAGAAAATGATTGGTATATATTTATTTAGTTAAGTTTTTCAGGTGCATATATATATATATATATATATATATATATATATATATATATATGTCGGAGTTGCATAATTGGGAGTATAATCGTTTGAACCAGTATATATATTGTCAGGCATTGTTGTTTTTATAAAATACAAACACTTACCAATTTCCAATAGCACACTGAAAACTGCATTTTCACAAACACTCACTAGTCTCCAATAATACCCGATGTCCCACACTTTCACAATCAGTAATTACAAACAGTTGGTTCAATCTACGACACAGTAAGTTGGCTCCAGTTAACAATACAGATACAACACGAATAAGACTAACAAATGCCATACCACGGTTATCTCATCAATAAACATAATTAATTATACTAGTCCAAAAGGGCTACCAACAATCCAAACGCTATCTCCATGTGACCTTTCAGCAGAGTTCTGTTGATACTAATACGCAACTGCACGATACGGTCTGTACTGGGGTGCTGTCCTCTCAGAACTGAACTTTCTTGATCTCCGTAAAAGTTATTGAAAAAAACGATCATTCTACTACTATCCCTACGTTATGGTTATATTATATGGTATAACACCAAAAAAGGTCTCTTTTCATTCGTACCGTACAATTTGCGTCTAAGTAGAGACAACATGTGTCCCGTCCAACCGAACCCTTACTTACTGTGTTAATTGATAATCTTAAAGGAATTAATCTTTATTGCACTTATATTTTATAATAGACAATTTATTTTATTCTAAGAATATATAAGTATCGATAATATCTAATTTCCGGGCCTCTATGTCTGGCGGATTCTTTTATGTCGGACATACTCTAATAAATAAACCCTTTTCTTAAAAAAATAGTTTTATAGCACTTATAAATGTAAGTGTTTAAAATCTCCAAATGTGAATTTGTCCTTTGTACAAATTTAATTCCCGACATATATATATATATATGTGTTTATATATGTGTGATTTACCAAATGTGGTTGTATATCTCAAGTGTATTTTGGATGAAAGGAAAAAACAGCTTGTTTTTTAAAATACATCCAATCTGGAATACTGTATAATGTATCTATCACTGTCTATATGTAATGTACTATGATATGGCTTACTTTGTCACACTTAAACAATCAGTATTGTATTATAACATAAATAACTATTTTATTATACTTATCACTCTCTACCTACAATCATTCATATATAGTTGCATCTTACTCATGCATGTATACATCGTCGTTATTGTCCGTCGTCCGTCTTGTGAGTGTAACACCATATCATAGCATACTGATAATAGACAGTGATAGATGCACTACACAATGTTGCTATTGGGTCTATTTTAATTTACGTTGTGTACATAATCATTGGTGCATTTGTTAGAAAGCATGTAACTTCTGAACGATTTGATCGATTGGGTCAATATTGAGGTCATGTTAACATAATATATTTTTTTTTGTCGACACGGTAGTTCATAACTAGGATTCGATCGATATGTGGCACCGTAGTCATGTTATAAATAAGATATATAATTTGGTGGAGGTTCTGGGTAGGAAAATAACACTAGCGGAAGCGCCGGGAAAAATTAAAAAAGTTGAATATTTCAGTAGACACTATCAAAAAGTGGCTTTCAAACATTATATTCAAACATTAACGCGTAGCGTTACTTTACGCGCAGCGTCATTATAAAACGTGCAAAATTAACACGCCACTTAAAAATCATTGTCTTTCATATATTTTGTAAAAGTAAATGTATCGTCTGCTTTGTATATGTGTACCTATTTAGAACAGAAAAAGAGGAATGCATGCCGGGCAAAGGACTATGGAAATGTACGGGCAACAACACGAGAAATTCAACTAGTATTAGTATAAAATAAAAAGAACTGGATCGTTTAAAATAGCAGTTTTCATTTAATGTGTTTCTAGAGATTACTTTAAAAAACAACTGAAATTAATGGACTTCTAGATCCACTTTTTAACTGATATGTGTATCAATGTATAAAAAGATATCAATCTTTTAGTCAGTACTTTCAAAAGTTGTTAAAAACATAATACACCATTTTTATAACATACATTTTTTTATTGAAATTAGAAACATTGATTTTATATCCGGTATTTATCTAATATAAACTAGGTAATATATATATATATATATATATTGTTTTGAGTAAATATTGTCGAAACTCGAAAAAAATTCGCTCTTGTACAAATGTTTATCCAAATCGGACCTCTTTTAAGAAAAAGGATGAAAATACTTCGTCAGATCGAATTTTATAATATTTGTCTTGTCTTAATACAATACCGTCAAAAAGTTGTGAAGCGTATGCGTATAATAATTGACTGAAAAATGATTCACTTTGCGTTGTTATAACTAAACAATGAGACGATTAATAATTCTCGTTTTTTTTTAAATATGCAGAATAAATTCAATAATAGCTTTTAAAACATTCTTAAAGTGGGTAGTCTCCATTGCTCCCCCTTTTAATTATTCGCACTTCAATTAAGTTTTTCTCCAGTTTATGACGGTCATTCGATTTCAAATATTAAGTATGAGTGTATAAGAATACCCATAATAAGTTTGCAAAAATTTGGGAAATTATTATTCCCATTAACACGACCACAAATTTTAATTTGCATGATGCTTCTCTGTGTCGTATATAAGCTGTGCATGTTCTTTTACCTAATTTGCCATGAAAGAGTTCAAGAAAAAAGTAGTTTCAACCTTCGAATTTCTATTGAAACTATCATTTCAATTTTGATGGAAATTTATATACATCTTATTTACACTGTATAATGGATATTTAACTAAGTAATTTAATTTCCTAAAAGGATTTTATAGAAAATTAGTAGTACATTTTCATTTTTTTTTCATGTCTCTTAATGAGCTTGTTAATATAAAATTATGAAAATATAAAAGAAACCCATAAAATTATTATTTTACAAAAACTAATTGAATTAAATTTAATAATTAAAGTAATAACACTTGAAAACATCATTTACTTAATTAATTATGTTAATGGATATCGAAGCCGAAGAAAGAGAAGGAGTATTAATTGAATATAAAAGAAAATGGTACACATTTTGATCCTTCGTGATGATAATAAGTACCACTATACTGTAAATGCTAACCAATAGAAAATAACAATGACATCGTTCCAGTTACATGATTGGTTAATAATATCTTCACGATTACTCCACTACACATATATGGTTCATTGTTCTACGTATATATGCAAGTGTTTAAGGTAGTTGTTGTGGACATAATTGTAGAATATTCCAAATTTTTGCACACTTATTAAAGGTATTCTTATACACTCACACGTAAAATTCGAAATCGATTGAACGTCTCAAACTCGAGAAAAACTTAATTGAAGTTCGAATCACTAACAGAGGGAGTAATGGAGACGACCCATTTTAAGCAGCATTTCTACCAGTTTTTTATTTTTAATAAAAATACAACATTTAAGAATCTTTTTAAAAAAATAGCTATAAATTATTGGATTTGTTCTGCGTATTTAAAAAAAAACGAGGATAACTGACCGTCTCATTGTTTAGTTATAACAACACAAAGTGAAGCATTTCATAAATAAATATACGTGTCGGCATGCTGAACAGATACAACTTAACAACATTGTACGTCACTCTATGTTGTATTATTCGAGTATGTAAACAAACAGTATATCAACTGGCAGAATATAGGTAGTATTTGTATATACGTATAGACAAGTATCGTATGTGTAACATGTCTACCGGTACAGGATTGCCAGATTGTGCTACTTTTCACGAATTAGATGAATTTTTTATATGGTTGAGATACTTTAAAACGTGCTGGATCGCAATTTAGGCTCTTTTTTACATGTTTATGTTATTATTATTGGTTGAAAATCATTAGGCGCTTGAGTGAGTACTACATTAGGCTCCTTTTGAATAAAGATGGGACTACGTTGAGAAATTATTCTGGAAACCCTGTACCGGTACAGCCAGTTAGATAGATAGATTGTAGAGGCTGCCCTGGACGGGCTATACTTCGACCATAAGGTCCATTGTAATGCTTAAGGATGTGAGTGTAGTGGAAGGAATTTTTATGTATAGACTACGAATTGATAGAATATGCGGCTGCAGCCGACTATGATAGGAACAATGCCGATATTCATCTGGAGTTCGTGAAGGAAACTGTAGAAAACCTTCTGAAGCATAGTCGGTTACTTCGTTCTTGTCCATACGCCGATAGTTTAGTCAATTAACCACCCCCCCCCCCCTTTTTTTCTCAATAATTGACAAACTGCCGATGTCGGGATTCGAATCCATAACCTTCCAGTTTCCAAGTAGGCATCCTGTGCAGACATAACGCCTTAGATCGCTCGGCCACTTGGAATGGGACTGTCAGTTACTATACGCATACGCTCCACAACTTTTGGACAGTATTGTACCCAAACAACTACCTTAAAGCTCTCTTATTCCTAACCAGTTTTTTCTGTATTGATAGCTACTCAGAGCTATTATTTTCTAAGTGATATAACTACTTTATCGAAAGAAAACTATATTAATGGAGTATTTTTATCCGTACTTTAAAATAGGTAAGAAAAAAATAGGTAGAATGACGGTAATCGAGTTTCAATAATGGTAAACGACATTAATGTTTATATAATGTATATATTTTCTAAAATGTTTATATTTTCTACCACATCGAAGAAGAAAATTTAATAATTTATAGGTACAGAATTAACAGGAAGTAAGTTTAGTCCCAACTTTGTAAATGCTTCACAAATTGTCCATCCGTCTGTAAACTTAAGAACGAAAAGAGATAACGAGCTGAAAATTTTTGTGTGTGTTCTATAGCAAAAAATTAAGGCCAAGTTCGTTAATGGGCAAAATTGGAATGTTTTTTCCCCCGCTAGCATGGCAACTTTATATCTTTGAAATCGCAAGAGGTAGAAAAAAATTTTTTAATAAAAAAATCTTCTTCTCTTTAAAATAAACAACTTTTGTTTGAAAATTTTTTTCATAAACTTAATAGTTTTCTCATAATTTGTGTTCAAAGTTATTTGGAGATATTTCATGAGATATTTTTTAAAAATTGTGACACAACAAACATTTACAAATAATTCATATCTTATAAACATTGAATAGACAGAAATATTAACAATTCAAACATTGATATACAACTCAATATATACCGAGTATTCAAACAGTTTACTCAGTTAGTTATTACATTACTTGTTTTATTTTGAAAACACTACTACAATATATGAATGTAAAAGAAAAAGACTATACGTATTTATTAAAGTGTTGGATGTGGGTACAATAAACACTGAACTAATTTTTCATCTGTCTTAGGACTAAGATAGTTAGATATATCTTAAATTTTACTGTTCTGTGTATTATAATATAAAGTTATAAACCAATAAAATGTATTGAGTATCAAAAACCATATTTTTCTATAACCAAACAATTTTTTATGATGATGATTTTTTTTTGTATATAAACATATTGTTCTGTTTTGTTTTATTTTTGTTGTTGTTTATGTTTTTGATTCTTTATTTCTATCATTTCTACTGTCTCACATAACAGACCAACCTACACTACACAGTGCCGGATTTAGCTATGACGGGGCCCCAAGCAACCTCGGGTTTTTGGGGCCCTCATTGTAAAATTACCCCCCCCCCCCCAATATTTCAAAATAATGAATAACCAGTTAATTTTGCAAAATCAATATATTATTCAGTTTACTTATAATTTACAAACTAAATTACAACTTTTTCCTACTTTTCTCAGTCGCAAATTGATGAATGGTCAAAGTCATCATCAAAGTCAAGTTTTCGAAGCTTAAATCTCTAAAGTCTCTAAATCTCTTAAGTCTCTAAACTTTTCATAGAAAACTTTTTATTAGAGTAAATATTTTTTAAAATTCTATATAGTTGTCTTTGCTGTACAAAATATTCTTACATGTAATAAAACATAAAACCTATTTTGACAAAATGGAAACCCGACTTCAAAAATCAAATATTCTAAAACAAAAAATGCACTAAAAAGTAAAAAAATAATTGCATATTCTTGTGCCAATTTTAATTTTGCCTAAGCAATAGCTTTTAAATATATATGTACAATTATTGTTATTTTTGGAGGTGGTGTCCAAAAGTTATGTACATTTCTCTATACTGACACCGACTCCAAAAATAACAATAATTGTACAAATATATTTAAAAATTTTTGCTTAGGCAAAATAAAAATTGGCACATGAATATGCAATTATTTTTTTACTTTTTAGTGCATTTTTTGTTTTAGAATATTGGATTTTTGAAGTCGGGTTTCCATTTTGTCAAAATAGGTTTAATGTTTTATTACATGTAGAATATTTTGTACAGCAAAGACAACTATATAGAATTTTAAAAAATATTTACTCTAATAAAAAGTTTTCTATGAAAAGTTTAGAGACAATAATAACAATCAGAATAATGTTGTTCTCCTGTAAAGTTTTTCAGTTTCAATTGGGAAAATTTTCTGTATACTTAATAATTTGTCAATTTAAGAGAGAAAATAAAACAGAAGTTAATTTAATGAGCTGTGTAGTATATAACTTTTATTTTTGTACCTTTTTAAGATATTTTTCAAGAAAATTTTGAGTATCATTGAAAATGAATTGGACTAATTATATTATTATTTTTTTTTTATATCATAAGTAGAGAAAAAAAAGGTTATGGCTTGTGTTGTTCATTTTTTATACTTTTTTTCTATAATCATTTCGTAAATTGGTTGTTTCTTATCCAAACAGAAAATTGTATTGTTCGTTTAAAGCTTTTAATATTATTAATGATTCTAAGAATTTTCTTTTCTGTTTTTGCTTTTACAAAAAATATTTTATAAGAAATTTGTACATTTTTTAAAATAAATTTTATAGTTGATTTGTGCCTTATTAATTGGGTTTTCGAAAAAAAAATTTCGAATAAAATTTGTTACTATATAATGAACAACTTTTATTCGAAGCATTTTTCCGAAAACCGAATCAATAAGGCACAAATCAATTATAAAATTTAAAAAAATGAGATCAACTTTTGTGGTCTATAGTACATATATAGGTTGAAAATGTAGAATGTCACATAGAAGTAATACCTTACAGGTCGTGGGTTCGATTTCCACTCTAGATGTATATGATTTGTCATATCAAGCATTTGATATCAAAGATTGGTATCGACGTTCAGACATATTACTTAAATGTCAAATTAAGTAAACGCTAGTCACTCCCGTTGGTAGAATATAACCGGACGGCAACCACTAGAATAAATAGACGCTAGTTTATAAAAAAATGTTGAAGGTCACACTGAGGTTAATCTGAGTTACATGGAGTTATCTGCGGATAGCTTCGAGTTTTGAGGTCTGATGATGTAAAAATTACATACATACAAATATCCGAACATAGATATACATAACGCCACGTCTTGACATCGGTTAGACATTCTAGTTACACCAATGTCACATTTAGTATCGAAAGTTAATATAAATTCTTCAATATATCTTTAAAAAAAAAACTATAGATTTCCGATCTCAGAATGAAAAACAATTGTGGTGGTTCCATGAATCAGTGACTACAGCGCGCGGACACAGAATTTTTCTCAGAAGGGGCGAAAAAATATCTCCTGTTTAATAAAGACCGTTTTCCAAATCTATTAAATAGAATCGATGGACATTTGAAGAAATTTTTGCAAAATCATTTCATCTCAATGGTTACATTATTTATGAAAATTTGCTGAAAATGACCGTTATTATGCTTCTATGTATTTGGCCACACTTGGCCACAAAAGTTGATGTCATTTTATAAAATTTTATATAGTTCATTTGTACTTTCTTCAAATTTCGAAAAACTTTCGAATAAAAGTTGTTACCATAGTTATAACAACTTTTACCCGAAGCAGTATTTCGAAAACCAAATCAATAAGGCACAAATCAAGTACAAAATTAAAAAAAAAGACATCAACTAATGTGGCCAAGTGTACACTATTAGGAAAAAGACTTTTCAACTTTTCATTTTAGTTAAAATTTGTATCGAAGTTAAATGAAAATTGCTTGTGTAGTTTTTATATCAAAATAGCATTTTCAAATCTATTGATTATAAATTTAAAACTGAATTTATTACACTTTTAAATAAAATAATATACAAGGTGTTTTCAAAAACAAATGTTTCTATTGTTTTATCTAACTATTATGTAAGTTATCTTTCTATAGAAATACCTGCACTAACAAAAAGTAAAATAAATTATTTGTTAATTTAACGTTTGCAACTGTCAAAATTTATAAAAAAATAATTATTTGACATAAAATAATTAAAATATATATAATTACTGAATGTAAACAAATGGATTACTCATGCGTTGCACGCAATAGTCAGCCATGTTTTTTAACCCCTGCCCTCGGGTCAGTTCTCAATAATTATAATAAACAGATAGATGGAAAAAATTACATCTTTGGCCAGCATTAATTTTATCGTTTGCACCCAGATACTTTTCTAGCGAAATTCAACTACTGTATAGTAGATCATTTCCGACATCTACTAGAAACGATTCGATGAACATTTGAACAAGCAATTTTTTCGAATCCTCTTTATCGGTACAAAACCAATAGGTGAAATGTTTTGCAAATTGAATAAACTTTTCAACGCTGTCGCAGCTTTCGCATTCTTTCGGTAGTGGACTTTTTAGACTCGTTGAATTCTTTTCGACGCGAGCTTTTCTCTGATGTCCGTTTTGTGTAATTTAATGAGAATATTTATCATATTTTAAGACGAAATCTTAAATTTTTTCTGTAATTTTCAATTTAACACCGATTTTCACTTATATTCCAGCGAATATTTTTATTGTTTCATGGTAGTGCTCCGCAAGTACGAATATTGCCGCCTAGTTGTGCTAAGCTCTTCACAATGACACTAGAACCAATGTGCTAGCAAAACGCGTTTCCACAATAAACCCATTTATAATTTTACATACAGATAATTCGTAACCATTTACGCACATACACTGGTATGATGACGTTACAGGAAAAACAAATATAGCGCGAGAGACGCGAACAAATATGATCTATCTGTTGTGGGCTTAATCATTGTAAACGTAATATTAGTCGCGAAGTTATTAGCGTTTGAAATCGTACAGTATTTCGTCACTCAAGAATATTCAATCGACCACCAGTATAACGAAAGAATAGACGTTTTTACAAATTTTTTTTTTGAATCCGGCACGATATGATTCATTCTGTATATTTCAAAAAAATATTGAATAAAATAGGTCATGAAACTTTCAAACGGAGTTCTCTCCACTCCGATGTTAACTTACATTTTATGAAACAAATTGGTGGATATTGAAAAATATATGATAACAATAAATTTAAATTAAAAAAAAAAAATTAACAAACAGAAAAAAAAAACGACAACAAACTAACTCGTACACAACGAACAGTGTGTGTTGTTCTGAAAGCATACACATACATATATATAGCAGCGAAAATATATCCCAAAACATAGAAAACTAGTCCCCGTATATGTCGACAATTCTAGTACTATCAAAAAAAGAGTAGTCGAATAATACGCGTCTGACAACTAACTCAACTAAACACATTGCCATCATGCAACATCATATATATATGTTTTCAAAATAGTTATAATGTTGAACACGGTGCGTCACTACTTGTACAAATTCAAACCACTTGGTGTATGCTATTGAATGCAGCAGCAGGCAACCAACGATGGGTACAATGCGAGGTACGAGGGGTATCTTCCCGGGATCAGACTTGTATCACAAAACAGTCCTTTAGCTACGGTTAACGTATTCACTTCGTTTGTGAATCAAGCGTGTGTGTGTGTCTATAGCAAGTATACTGTTTGAACTAGCAAAAAAATCACGTAAGAGAAAGGGTTCTTGTTGTTGTTGTTGTGTATAGTAGTGGTTTTTCACGTTCGATTCTATCTACTATTAGTAGATTCGGCATGCCAAATAAACGATTTAAAATATGATTATTATCGTTAAATTTATGCGTGTTCACCAATTTATTGGTATTTAAATATTCAACTCGGATTTTTTGTGTTTTGTTGTTTTTTTTTTTAAAGTGTTTTATTTAAATTTAAAATTTATTTATTTAGTTTTTTTTTGGTTTTGTTGTATTGTATTTGTGGAGTGACTTCTATTTATAACAGTTTTTTCCGGTTCATTTAAATAATTGTGTGAAGTGGTGATCATTTGTCAAGAGATTTCATTTATGGTTTGAGAGAGAGTTATTAACAGTGATTTTTTAAGTGATTGGTGTTGTTGTGAATTATTGTGATTCGGTTTCTACGGAAATATATCTTAAACTAATTTATTAATTGTAAGTATTTCTCGTAAAGAGTTTTGAATGTGTGTCTTATAGTTTTTAAAGGTTAGGTTTAAAATAACGAATAATTTTTCGTTTTGTTTTTGTATTGTTGAAAGCCGTGATATAATCAAGTGAAAGTTTTCGAATAGTTTAAGTAAACTATGTAAATGTCGATTGAAATATTGAAACTATTTAAAGGTGGTAGTGTAGGGTTATTTTATATTATATTGACATCGTTTTGAATTGTTTTAGAAACTATTTTCCTTAATGAAATATTTTTGTAATTCCGTTTTGAAAATTTTATAAAATTGGTTCTATTTAATATTTAAATGGTAAAATTACAGTTTAGCGAGTTTTGCCAATTTTAAAGCTAAAAAAGTGGTAATTTTAGTCTATGGATCAATTCAATTCGGGGTGGGGGGGGGGGGTTGATATTTTGGTCGATGACTTGAAGGTGAAAAAACTGTACAAGAAAGGTCGATATAATTATTATATTATGATATTTTGGTCGATGACTCTTCCAACCGAGTACTATAATCTCTCATTTCATCGGTCATACCCCCGTGTTGGCCAGGTTTGTGTGTTTTTTGGCGCTCGCCCTAAAAGACATTCTATATATTGTGGCAAAAACTATAGTATACTCGGTTTTGGAATAGTTACCTTATTCAATTTCAATAGTTATTGAAACAATATCTGAAATATATAGAACGCCTTTTAGTATACAATTTGATATACAAAATATCAAAGATTGAACCAAAAACCAAACATAAAACGGCAAACCTCACTTTATCGAATAAAATAATAAAATCGATTGAATATCAAACGATAAAATATTGAATTTTAAATAATGTAAATCTTTTTAGGTATTTAAAAATTAAGATAATACAAAAAATCTGATGTACACGAGTTCAGAAATTATTTTCTCGTAAAGTGAATTTTGAAAACTGTGAAATGGAATATTGAGAACTGACAACTTTAACAGCCAAAATTTAATTTTAATTTATGAAAACACTCCCTTCAATAATTTCTTGATGAATACTCATGTTAGTAATATCTTATATTCATACGTTTTGACGTCGAACTGGAATATATTGAGTCTGAATTAAAAATTTTGATAATATTTTCATGTCTCGAGGTCACCTTTTTGGAAGTAAACATTTGTGAGTAAACATCGGCCAAAATCGCGAAAAAGGGTGCTAATCGAAGCGTATTAACATCAATATGATTTGTAAGAAATTTATCTAAGTCAACCAAGAATAAAAAGGGGCTTGAAGAGAGATGCTTGATGCTTGATGAAGAGAGGGAAAGATATTAAATTTTACTTCTTTCTTACTTCGCTGACTATTTTCTATGAGCCACAGAAGTCGTGTACTTTTTTCAAAATTTTTTAGTCATTTGGTGCCTTATTAATTTGGTATTTTAGGAAAATGTTTCCTATAAAAGTTGTTAGTATATGTTTAATGAACAACTTTTAATCGAAACATTTTCCCAAAACCCGAATGAAGAAGTCACAAAATGACAGCATAATATTGAAAAATGAACATGACATCTCTGGCCCATTGTCTCTTTAGATCATACTGTGAAGTGGGTCGTGTGGATATCGTGGGACACACTAGTAATGTCACACTCAGAGTCAAACTTGTAGGGGAATAGGAAGCCAAAAATAGATTGCGAAGAATTTATTCAAATTCCAGTTTCATTGAGAATGTTGAAAACGGTTTTGAGATCTTGAGTGTGTTTTACCTATATATATATATATATATATATATATATATATATATATATATATATATATATATATATATATATATATATATATGAAAAAGAACATTGGAACTGAGAAATAAATTTTCCATTTTCCTTTTGTTAAAATGGAACCTTTTATTTTAAAAAGTCTTTTATTTTATTCTTTGTAAATTTTTTACAACGGTTATAAAATGGTTTATTAGTAACCAAAAGAGACTTTATTACTCAGTTTAGTGTTTTTTTCCCTTCGGCTATCCGATTCTGTAAAAAAAAACAGAGCTATAATTTGAAAAACACAAATTGACCTTCAAATAACCTTAAAAGTCAAGGTCAAGGTGAAAATCAACATAAAAATACGATGCCTCTTTTCGAACACAACTAATTTTAGCCGTGTCAATTTTAATTATTGACTAAACTGGTTACCAAAGATTTATAAAATAAAAAAATTTACATAATGAAATACATTTTTATATAATTTTGACAACTTTGATATGGTTTCATATTTCATAAAATATTCAACGTTCAAAATATAATACCATTAGATTAATGTTTGACAAACCGATTATATAAGGTTTTATTTATTATCATTTTAACATCGTGTGTAACAAGCATCAAAGTAGTGAAAATATTTTACTCAAACCATCACTTATAGCAAAAACATTATTATATACGCTGAATATATGCTGACGCGTGGTATTAAATTCTAAATTTGTTGTAAAGAAGCCATCTGATACAAAGAAAATGATATAAATCTTAAGAATATTGTTTCAAATAAATTAAGAAAATTTTTATTTTTTTAAACTAAAATGTGGGAAATTAGGGCAAAGTAAACCATCAACGATTGATGATTACAGAAAACAAATCTCTGAGATGCAAATTTAGTTTAGTTAAGGTTTAGCGTTAAGCTTCAAGTAATCAATATTTGAGTGTTTGAAATTAAAAAAAAATTAGTTACGTCAATATAAACCGTCAATATATCTGTAAATATTAGTGTAACAGAAAAAATGATAAGAAACAAAATTATAGTAAAATTTAATACCTACAACTTTACTTCTTATAATTTTTCTTATCTCATTTTTCGATTTTTCTAACATTTAAGGAGATATCCCATTTCCCCTTGTCCGATTTTACCCATTAACGAACTTGACCTTGTGAATACCAAAAGCGCCTCAAATACCAAATTTCATTCTAATCGGAATAAAATTGTGACCACTAGAGCGATTACAGACACTTGTATATATATATATATATATAAATATATATATATATATATATATATATATATATATATATATATATATATATATGGTGATTTATACAGATGTATACAGATGGTGATTTTTGACAGCTACTAGGTAGGATCGATGGACATTTGAAGAAATTTTTGCAAAATTTTGAAGACGGTACGAGCCCAATAGCTCTCTATTTCCTTTCAGGAAATTCGCTAAAAAGGTGTTGAAGTTTGTTTCATTGAAGAAACAATATAATTCGTGAAACTTTTTAAGATGGAAGCGCCGACTCCCGTGTATAAAAATGGAACCAGTTGAAATATTTTGTTATTGTATGTAATATATATATATATATATATATATATATGTATATATATATATATATATATATATATATATATATATATGTATATATATATATATATATATATATTTAGTAATATATAAGCTTTGAAAGTGAGTTAATAATGGTTCAATTTTTATGAACGGGAGTGTATATATACATAACATGTGTCATTCTGTTTTTTTTTAAATATTTCAGTATTTTGTAGTGATTTTAGTAAATTTTTGTACTTTATAATTGCAATAATTTTGATATTTACTTTTGTGGCCAAAAGTATTCAATTGTAACTGTATACAAATTTGACATTTTAGGTTAGTTAGTAAATCTTAATAATTTAGTAAATATTACTTTCATATATTTGCGAATGGGTTTATCAATTTTCTAATTCAATTTCCACCCTTTGTTTTTATCTTTTAGAGATTTACACCCCCAATTTATTTTCAATTAATATGGTTTCTTTACCTAGCTTTGGAAAATAATGAAACGAATTTCTGAGTTTCATTTTTTATTGGATGAACACAAAGGTTCTGAACAAGATCGAAATATTATTAAATTATAAAATTTGCTAAAAAAAAACGCTTACAGAATTAAATTTACATATATGCTATGTAAATTTATTTCTTATTTTAGTTTTTATGTTAGTTAAATAATATGACCATCAGACGTGTAGCGCTGAGCAAGTTTCGCATGTAGAGATCATTGATAATGCCTTGCCTGGATTTCCCCTACAAGAAAAAATATATTATATATATTTTATAAAAATTTTTTGGGTGGAAACATATATATATATATATATATACATATATATATATACATATATATATATACATATATTATATATATATATATATATATGTATATATATATATATATATATATATATATATATATATATATATATATATTATTTTTTTTGTAAATTTAATTCAATTTATAAGATATCATGTTTTCGTCTGAATTTTTTTTTTCATTTTGTATTTTCTGAAATATTGTTATTCGACAAACATTGCAATCAAATAATCTGTAGGGGTTGTGTGGGTGTGTGTGTGTGTTTTCATGTTGATATGTCGATGCTCAGTTGTTGAATTCAATCAATCGTTAATTAAATTTTATATAAAATTCGGTTTACGAAAAGTTGGTTATAATAAAAGTTGTTCATTATAAAAATAATAACTGCAGCTTTTATTTTAAGCAATTTTTCTAACTCCGGATAGATTCGAAAAAAGAACATCATTTTTGCTTTTAATTGTACAAGTCAGGATGTCTTTTTATATTTTGTGGTTTACTTTTTCATAAATATCCCAAGATGTGTCACACCCTGTACGAAATCTCAAAAACGGTTAGCGATTAAGGAAATGACCAAGGCATTAATTATAGAGAATTTTATGCTCTACAAATTTCATAATAACTTTAAAAATGATTTGGCGCATGACAAACAAGATATTAGCAAAAACTGATTTTTGTGATCTTCCCCTGGAATATCTAAAGACGTGGATACGTGATTATATGAGACCTTGGAGCCAGGGTTAAGAATATCAAAAGAAAGGTTTATGCAAATTTTCAGCTTATTATTTTTCATTCCGAAGTTGAGCCGATTTTTTGTCTTAGAAAATCTTGAATTCCTCTCTGAATATTAGCAAAAAACCTAAAAATTTTTAATGAGTAAAGTTGGCCATATTTTCTGTAACTCAATAATAATGAATATTACAAACATTGTTTGTAAGGGCTACTTATTAGGGATTTTTTTATAATATACAAAATGAATTTTTTGGAAAAGAATGACTGTATCTTCTTTCTGTATACCCCCCCCGCCAACCCCATTCCCCTCGACGTATGTCATTTATTAATAAAATTGGACTTTCAAATACTTAAATCATATACGACATTTCATTTTGAGCAGACTAAAATTGTGACCGCTAGAGAGTTATTTATGTATTCTAAGGAAATTCGCTAAGTTGAAGCCGCCCCTTCGTAACGAATTTTTGTTTTTTGGTATTTATCCTTGTTAAATTAAAGGTTATGGCACTTGTTAACCTTCATGCATATTTGTATAAAGAATGTAAAAATTATAATCATAACATTGTTAATTACATGTAATATAATTGTACTTATAAAAACATAATTACGATCCGTAATTTTTGTTTTTCATAATATAAATAACAAGCTCTATATTCAACAACATTTATTCATACACACATGCATACATACATACATATATACATACATGCACAGATTACTTAAGTTTAATTAAAAGTACTCATGATGAACCTTGTTAAAACAAAACTTTTATAATTAACCATTTTAACTGTTTATAAAATGGAATCTATTTAGGAACGTAGTTTTTGTACATAATAATAATATAATCATATTATTATTATTATTATTATTATTATTATTATTATTATTATTATACAAAATGATGTGATATTTTAGATGATGGGTAAGTTTTAGTGGAACCTTTTGTGTTCTCAAGTGATAACGAACTCGAAATATATATATATATATATATATATATATATATATATATATATATATATATATATATATATATATATATATATATATATTTCTTTTAATCATAATATTTCATAAATTATGTAATTATACAATACACCAAACATGTGTAACCTATGTATTAATATTAATCTTTTAATTAGTTATTACATAAATAGAGTTTCGTTTATATTAAGGTGGACCGGACAGTACAGTACATTTCATAATAAACAGAAACACTCTTTTTAAAAGAAATTAAAAATTGTAATCTGTAAATTAATTATTTAAATTTAGATAGCAGCTAACATCACCAGTAATCGGATTTATGTAATTATTTAAGTACTAAAAATAATAAATAATCGTCTTTTGACGATTATTTTGACGATTTGATGAAAATTTTCGTGAATTATTTATCTTTTGAATGAATATTATTATTTAACGTAATGTACGAGATTTAATGAATTATTTATCTTTTGAGTTAATATTTTTTTTTTAAATTTTAACGTAATGTACGAAATTTAATTTATAAAAGTATAAAAGTTTTTTACTTTTTAATCTATATAAAGTGGAGTAACATTATCGAAAATGTATGACCTAACTAGATGGATATAGCGTCTGTGAGCGTGGTATCTATTGTGAAACTCAACCATAAGAGCACTAAAAACAACGCTTGACGGCACTGAACGCGTGTAGCGTTCAAAACGAACACACCCTAAATAATATTGGTGTAATGTCGTAATCAAACGAATTATGTATACAAATTTTTGTGCTGTAAATACAACTATAAAAAAATGGCTTTCTTAAAGAAAAAGACTACATAGGAAATACGTTTAGGAGATGCGTCAACTTAGCGAATTTTAATTAAATACTGATTTGAAAAAATTAACTTCTCAACCAGGAATCGAACCTCGGGCCTCTGGATATCTAGTCCAGCGTGCTTACCGCTACATCAAAAACGACTCTGTCGTAAGAGAATTTCCTTCGAATATAGAATAAATTGTATTTTGATCGGATTAAAACAGTGGCCGCTAGAGTGAATACAGACCGGTGGCCGAGTGACGAGAATAGCATGTCTCTTTTATTGTATTGACTTGTAATAGTTTTCTAACGTCTCGTCTCGTCTCGTTTTTATAGTTGAAAATTTTCTTGGAAAAATACTATATAACTTTAAAATCGATTTTGAACATCCAAACACAAACCATCCATCAATATATTGTACATGGAGATAAAAAATATGTTTGCCGAATATTATTTTATTCAAATTGTGCACACAGCTAATTGATAATTAAAATTATTGTTTGTAAAATCCTCTAATTAATATTTTTGATGTAAAAATATTTTTGTCAGGATTCCATTTTTTTAATTATTATTTTATGAGTATTTTGTTCTTTTGTTTTTTATTATTCATAAAACAAAAAGTGGCGGAAACATGATAATCAATTCTCATTACATTGTGGGTAACTCTGATTAATTAATAACAGGATTCATATCGCTGAAAATACTGATCTTTAAAGAAATATTTTCTATTGAATATTGTAAACTTAAATCAATGAAAGACTTAATAGACCTAAACTTATTATGGGGGAAAAATTAGTAGCAGTCGTATGTTCGGAATATTTCATGTATCTTGTGGCTATACTGTAAGTGCAAAATGTCATCATTAGTGACATTCTTTGACATTAAATGCTTGATATGAAATAAGTTTCTATTAAAAAAACATTTTTAAAAACAAGCTTTTTATAGTAAAACTAATTTTCTACAACTTTACTGCTTATGTGTTTTTCGATTTTTCAATATTAAGAGAGATATACCAAATTTTGGGTTTCCCCATCGCTCTAAAACCCCTTTTCCCCTTGTCGATTCTTGTCATGATTACCATAAAAATGCATTGTCATTGGAACTGAACCAACATGTAAAAATTCAACTCCGTAGGATAAGAGGAAGTGCTTCAAGATTTGAGCTTGGAAGATTTGACCAGAATATACATACATACATACATTGCAAGTTAAATAAAAGCTTGTAAAATCATACACATCTAGGGATGGGGATCGAACCCACATTTGTGCCATTAGTGCCTTTTTTTTTATTGAAAATGACCATCAAAAATAAAATTTTGAATGTATGCCTTAGATAGATTATAGAGGCTACCCTGGACGGGCTACACTTCGACCATAAGGTTCATTGTGATGCCTAAGGATGTAAGGATGTGAGTTGAGTGGAAGGAATTTTTGTGTACAGACTACGAATTGGTAAGATTTGCGGCTGCAACCGATTTTGATAGGAACTATGCCGATATTCATCTGGAGCCCGTGAAGGAAACTGAACTGGTTCGTGAAAAACTTCAGAAACAACGCTGGTTACTTCGTTCTTGTCCATACGCCGACAGTTTCCCAATATCGGCATTCGAACCCATAACCTCCTAGTTCCATGTAGACATAACGCCTTAGACCACTCGGCTACTTGGACAATGATAATTTTATAACTTGATTTGATGTCTATTATGATTTCTCTAACAAAATTCGCTTATTCTACGTAGCTCCTACATGAGAAAAGTTTTTTTTTGTATTTAATGCAAAATACTTTTACAACAGATTATCAAACAAAAAGCTAAATATGGAACACTTGATTGTCAATTATTGGTACACACCTGATTTCAACTTCATTTTATAATGAATACTAATTTAACTAATGAATACACAGGTATTTGTATGATTTCAAATGATATTATTAATTAGGATCGTATTGTTTTTATAGCATTTATATTTGAACAATAGGGAATATGCATGAAAATTTTTTTTCACTTGAATTGAAGCATGTTGACTTGACAAATATCAAGGTAAAATTACTTTTTAAATAACTTTAAAAATAAGCGAGATATGAATGATTGAAATTCCCGATTAGACAAAGAGGGTGCTAGCCCTCTTGATATGTTATGTGACGTCATATTACACTTTCACCATTTAAAATACATGTAAAACTCCGTTTTTAGTATTTTTGCAAGAAAGAGACAGATAATAATCTTTAAAAGCTTATAGCTTCCTTGATATTTGTCGGATTTTAATTTCGTTTTTAAATATTATTACAGTATTAACAGTATTTTCATATTCTGAAAATAAATGTTAAAAAAAAATGTTCATGCATATTCCCTATTCAATTACACGGATAAAAAAAACATTCGTTACACAGGAGCTGCGTCATCTTAGCGAATTTTCCTGGGTTTTTCGAGGGATATCCCTAGCACAAATACCTACACAATGGATATATTCTAAAATTTAAATTTGCAAACAAAATACTGTACAAAGCTGTAGACTTTTTCGAAAAGATAACACTACGTGAAATTAATGTGTCCATCTTAGCTTTTATGGATAAGATGGTTACTTTCAGTCTTTTAATACCCCGTATGTATATACCAGGGTATATTAAATTTAATCCCGACTTTAACACTTGAAAATATTGATCGCAGAAATAAATTTTGAGTATAGATGTTCATAAAATGGTATAATTTGGCCATTTCTGTATATCCGTCCGTCTAACCGTCTAACTACAACTTAAAAACGAAAAGAGATGAGCTGAAATTTTGTATGTGTATTCTAGAGCTAAAAAGTAAGGACCATGTATGGGCAAAATAGGCAAAACTACCCATCTTTGAAACCGTAAGAAATAGAACGAAAATCGAAAGACAAAAAATGTTCCTTTTTTAAAAATAAAAAACTTTTGCTATATACTTTTTTTATAAATTCAGTATATACTGGGTATTTAAGTAATTAACTCAGTTAGTTGTTATTTTCACTTGTATAGCATTAATTTTGATTGCAAAATGAAGTTAATTGATTACAAATTCGATATTTAAAACATGATTATATAAAATTATCCTTTGAGAAAACTATATGACCAATTATTCCTAAACTACTTAAAATTCAGTCCACATAGTCCACTAATAATTTTATGGTATAGTTATATTCCACATAACTATAATATGTCG
Organism: Nineta flava; assembly: GCA_963920215.1. Lineage (NCBI taxonomy): Eukaryota > Metazoa > Arthropoda > Insecta > Neuroptera > Chrysopidae > Nineta > Nineta flava. The sequence goes on from OY986042.1 coordinate 107,391,870, forward strand.
TCACATATAGAATTTTATTACAGACAAACAACTACGTACGCTTGGCTATAGAATATTTATATAAATATAACAATAACACCGTCGATCTCGAAAAATAACACTCACCGATGCGACCGACACAAATGTGAAGTGATTCGAATTTAATTAAATTTTCTATATTGGACTCGAAAAAATTTAAATAACAATGTGTGAATAGTTTTTTAGTGCTTTATATAAATAAATACAAATAAAAATAAAAATAAACATCAAATCAGAGTTGTGAATGGGAACAGTGTGCTTCAGTTTATTTAACTTCTAGGTCAAGCTTTTATTATAACTTCACTATTTGTTTGTTTGTTTGTGAGGGGAAAAAATCTTGCAATACAAATTTCAACTTGTTATTTTTAATTGAACTAACTTATTGAACTAGAACTTTGGAATTTTTTTTTTATCGAACAATATAATTTTTAATATTGTTCGATAACTGACATTTTGGTCACGACGTCTGGTGGCAAAAATCGAAACCAAATTTAGAGTGCAGTATTATCTTCTTTACATATAAAAGAGAAAATGTCCAAATTGTTTGGAGAAAACTTAGACGAGAGAAGACCCTACATAAATTTACTTGACGACTTCAGAAAAACGATCAAGAAGAATTCCAAATTATAAACCGTTCTAAAGTTATATCAGTTTTCTGACTGTTTATGGACTAAAGCTATAGCCGACGAAAATCTCACAATCTTACAATTAAAAAAATTTGGAAATAAATTATTTGTCAGTAAATTTAAAAAAATTGAAATTTTAAACTGTCAAAATTTAGAAGAAAAACAAGTGAAAATAACTAACTGAGTTAATTGTTTAAATACCCGGTATTTACTGAATTTATGAAAAAAAGTTTATAACAAAAGTTGTTTATTTTTAAAAAAGGAACATCTTTTATCCTTACATGTTTGTTCTGTCTCTTACGGTTTCAAAGATGGCAATTTTGCCCATTTTGCCCAAAGATGTTCCGATTTTGCCTATTTGATACGAACTTGACCTTACTTTTTAGCTCTAAGAAAACACACGCAAAATTTCAGCTCGTTTATTCTTTTCGTTCTTGAGTTATCGTCTCCACAGACGGACGGACATACGGAAATGGCCGAATTAGGTCATTTCATGAATACCTATGCCAAACATTTATGACTGCGATCAATATTTTCAAGCCTTACAAAGTCGGGACTAAACTTAATATATTTTTGTATATTTACATATACCGGGTATAAAAATTATTTGACATTAATAAAAACACATATAATGGATTTAATCTTTCGGTTGCGCACAATAAACAGCCATGTTTTTTAACCCTTCAAGCCAGGTCTCAATATGAGTAGCTTGGAGAAAATTGTTTTATTATTTTACCTGGGCAGTATTAGATCGCGTAGCTTTTTACTGCTACGCAATCATAATATTAAATTTTTCTATATATATTTATTTAATAGTATTGCCAATTCATTATTTGACTATACTGGATGACCCTGTAGTAACAACATATATGGTTTCATACAATTTATTTGTTTTAAAATGTGAAAACTATGTAATATATATGTCATGTATATGAAAATACAATTGATATAAAGATCCGTCTTTGTACGTGACTGCTAAATAATTCTCAAAATGGCTTTAACTAGTCTATGAAATTTAAATAAAAACACAATAATTTTATGATTGGTTGTCATAATTCTGATTTCAAGGACTGCAACAACCCCCAACAGCTTCTATTTTGTTGGTAAATTTTCGAAGACAATATAGCTATTGCGGTTGTACTTTTGTAACTTTTATCCGAAGCATTTTTTCGAAAACCGAATCAATAAGGCTCAGATCGATTATAAACTTTTAAAAACTAACATCAACTTGTGTGTATTATAGTAATGATAGTACGATTTTGCAAAAATTTCTTCAAATGTCCATCGATCCTGCATAACGAAGTTTTTATACTTACATACGAATTATTTATAGTGCAGAATTTAAATTGAATGCATTTTTAAATGCGATCGTAATATAAACTATGTGATTTAGTGGTATAAACATTACCATCAAGCACAATAACGAATAAAACGTACAAGTTTGTCTCAAATCAACTTAATATCATACTAGCTGTTTCCTTCGTACGCAATTATATGAATGCTAATATATATATATATATATATATATATATATATATATATATATATATATATATATATATATATATATATATATATATATATATATATATTGAAAATAATAACAATTATAACAATCACGCTATATGATATATGTATACAAAATACAATGATATATAACGATTTATATAGTGTGCTATTATAGTTTATGGAAACGACAATCAAAGTTGACATTTTAAAATTGAAACAAAATTTTAATAAAAATAATTTTATAGTTATTTTTTAGTATAGTTTCTGTGGAAATGATAAAATCAACAAAAAATTTTATCCAACTGCAAAAAATGAGGAGGATATTCTAAGTTCAAATGTTTTTTACAATTGAATTTTTTTTAATGTTCACCCTCTACAAGATTATTTTTTGAGACAAAAGATAGCCTATGTCCTTCCCGAAATTTCATTACGATCCGTTTAGCCGTTTAGTCGTGAAGACGTAGCAAACAAACAGAGGTACTTTCATATTTATATAGTAGTATGGATGTTATTCTATACTATACAGCCATTCCTATATTAAAACAAAAAAAACAATGTGTATATGAATATTATGACATAAAAATATACCATTTGCATAGTGTGCGGTGAACCTAATAACCATTTTGAAGGAAAGATAAATATAATGTGTTAAAAAAAAATATCCCGCAGGTATTTTGATGACAACAATAGTATTAAAAACAACCATATATATATATATATATATATGTGTACACTGAGATACACTCAAAATGGAGCATTAAAATTATTTTTAACTCAATACTTGCAATATGTTGCAACATATTGTGAACAACTTTTGTTTGAAACTTTTTTCATCCATCCAATTTTTCTGGAAACCGTAAATACAAAATTTACGCCGTATTTACACCAAACCTGGGGATGTATGAACAAAAGTTTGAAACAAAAGTTGTTTATTATTAAGAGATAAACATTTTTTGGATAAGAGATAAACATTTTTGCATGGAACAAAAATACAATTATTACATTCATGAACCTTACAATCCAGGGTTCGATACCTGGCCCTCAATGATCTGGTGGATCTTATCCCTTTTATGTTTTCCCTTTTAAACTGAGCAATTTTTGTTTGGAAAAAATTTTTATGAAATGCATATTTGAAAAAAATATTTTGGTGGAAAATTTTTAAATGAGCACTCTGTATATTACCAAACTGTGTGATAGGCTATCAAATAAATTTTGCCTTAACCTGTTATACTTTAATCTTGGCCCATAGTATCAAACATATTCCTTTCTTTTAATATTTTTAAGCCCCAATACAAAAAGACGGGTTAAATGTGAATCGTATGTGTGTCTGCCTGTCTATCTGT